>JANHGO010000046.1:26586870-26620884 GCA_024606505.1 Aquila spilogaster | reverse complement strand
TTTTCCCTTCTTAAATATGTTCTCCCAGAGGCACTACCACCATTGCTGATTGGCTTGGCCTTGGCCAGCAGCAGGTCCGTCCTGGAGCCAGCTGGCATTGACTCCATGGGACACGGGAAGCTTCTGGCAGCTTCTGACAGAAGCCACCACTGTAGCCCCCCCACTACCAAAACCTTGCTACGCAGATAAAATACACAGGGGAAGCCAAGATTTTGGGTTAAGTGTATAATCAAATATATCATCCTAAGTAACTACCTGGCCAAGCAAAGTGAGGCTAGTGGCACAGTGTAGTCTAGATAAGGCTAAAAAGAAAGAATTATAGATTTCTGTGCGAGAAATCTCAGTGCAGTGGAAGGGGAGGAAGCCAGATTAAAAGTCTGGGCTGGAGCTGAAAAAGAAGATCTTCTTCCATGCAGTCTGTTTTCCACAGTCAGAGAATAAAAAAGAAGCTAGGTGCAAGGAGGTTGGGGACAGCAGCATTAGAACGGGCAAGGAAAGTACACGTACCTCATGCTTGTCCTCGGTTTCCTAATTCTTCCTGAAGGACACTTTATAGCCGAGCACTTTATAGCATGGCACTTTGGTCAAAAATTCCTGGAAGGCGTACATCTCCTTCTCTTGGCTGTCAGTGGAGCCAGCAGTTCCCTGCAGGTGCTGGCCCTTCGCAGGGATGTGGAAGTACTTCCCTGGAGAGACAGCTGAGGAGGCTAGAGCACGGCGCAGCATGCACACTGCAAAACAGGTAGCCTCAGGCCTGTAACACCAACCTCAAGGCTACAAACCCATCCTCCCAACACATTTTTTCAGGACCCACTGCCAGAGAGCGCTGAACTCCGCTGGGACCATCAGGGGTTACCTCAGTACCAATTTAGAAGACTGTACTTGGTAGGTGAAATCTGGGCAGAGTCAGCCTGAATGTTTATTCAGACGTTAACTCTGGCAAGGCCAGATGGGAATGCTAAAGGCCATAAGATCTATGTTGACACCTGGAATCGTGAGCATCAGCCCTCAGCTGTATCACTTCACAGGCATCTGTAGGTGCTGATTTAAGACTAAATCTTCCCTTCTGGCTCCTGGCATGCAGAAGCAGCATTCAGGACCTGCCAGCCCTTGTAGTCCTTTCCCTGGGCTGAGCAGTGCTGATGGTTTCACCTCCAGTTTCGCTCCTTTCTCTGCTACATCCCAGTACCCTCCTGTGGGATCCTGGGGTTGGAACATTTTTTTCTTTCAGTGTTGTCACTGACAAGTAGCTGGTGCAATAAATTATTGCTGAATGCATGCTATTCTCTTCCTTTTATAAGGAAAGATGTACTGAAGATGCACTTTTTTTTTTTTCCATCTTAGTTGTCATGGGAGAGGACAATTCCCCACCTAACAGAAAAACAGACAAAAATGGAAATATGTTATTATTAATAATAAAAATTGTACTCTGGGAGATAGGAACAAATGAAACAGCATCAAATACATATTTTAGAGAAAACAAAATGGTAAAACTTGTTGTCAACAAGGCTGTTTAAACTTTTTTTTCTACACAAGTGATTTCAAAGCTAGCTGGCAAAACTCACCATGAAATTTACTGGAGAAACACAGCAATGTAATATTACCATTTACCATCTTTGTATTGTACTTGAGGGATGTTTCAGAAAGAAAATCATGTAATATAGAGGCATTCAATAACAACAACTCTGAACAAATTGTTTTTCTCTACATCTAGCATCTGATTTGCTTTCTGTTATCTTCTCTCACATAAGGAGGAGAGCAGATCTCAGATGAGGGCAATGATTTGCCTCCTAAGTTACCAGGCAGGATGGCTGCAGTGGTGACAAGTAAGAGGCAGCAGAGCCAGCTGAGTCCCTGGTGATGCTCTGGATTAAGCCCTCCATGAATCCCGGCATCCGCCTTGCACGCTTGGGCCAAAACCCGCATCCCTGTGGTGTGCCATAGCGGCTTTCCACAGAGGGGGGAAAAAAAAAAAAAAAAACCCCTCTCAGTACATCTGCTGTGCGTAGGCTAGCACGTCCCATTGGTAGAGGGGCTAGGATGTGGAGGTGGGTCCCCCCACTCCCTGGGGTGGCTCCTTGCAAGGTACCAATTTTCTCATTGAGGGAAAGGCCCTGGAGAGCACAGACGGGTGCTTATTGTGGGGACTTCTTCCTCCTGATCAGGACAGCAACCCTGATATCATCCGACCACAGGTAGCAAGAGCTGGGGGAGGCTGCACGAGTGGGTAGTTAGAGACTGCCCCTTTTTGCAGAGATAAGCTGGCAAGCAACAAGTAGCAAACCATAAAGGACAACCCCCCCCCAACTTTAATAGGGTCACAAATAAAGCCATGTAAGAAGGATGGAGAGCCAGATGTGAAGGTATTTGGAAAGCATCCCACATGAGTACTTGAAAACCAGGCCACACTCTGCGACAGAGAAATGACTAAGAGGATGTCACTACATTCTTGGGAGAACACATAGAAATGGGAAAATGAGATGCCAGCAAGCTATTCCTCTGCACTGAGCTGTGCTGATGGGTGACAGATTTGGAGGATCCTCCTACAGCAGTGAGAGGAAGAGGCAGAAATTGGACAGAGCTTCCTCTTTTGTCCCAGTTTAATTTAAGTCTGGGTTTAATTTGGTGGGCTGTGCTCCCTTATCCCCACCACCCCTTCACAGGATTCATTTTAGGGGCTTTGCGTATCAACAGAGCATCTGTCTGGCTGGCTCCATTCTTATTGCTTAACTCCAGCTGAACTTAAGATATGAGCATGTCTGAGGAGCAAGGGAAGAATGGGGTTTTCTGGAAAGCAAAACCACCTACCAGTGTAGCCTAGTTTCTTAAACCACCTCCTATGAATTTGGCAGGGCTGGGTTTTCTGCCAAGAAATGGGTTTGCTCTGACAAAGGGTAGCAGAAGGAAAGATGGTGCAAATGTCACACAATGTCCAAAAAGTGTGGAGCGAGAACGAGGGTGCTGCAAGGCGGACACTTTGCTTCTGGTGTCTGAAAAACACAGTATATTAAAAAATAAAATCAGTAGCTATGTGGAGAAATACATAGTATTGGGGAAAAGTCAACACAAAATTCATAGAGGGAAGTCATAGTTCACAAACCTAATACTGTTTAAGTTAGGCATCAGTGAGGTTGTAAATAAGGGTAATCAGGTGGTACACATATGCTTGGACTCTCTGAAAGCTTTCAGAAACTTACAGTTTTGTAATAACAGTTACAAAATAGGAAATCAAGAGTAGGAATGAGTCACTCTTTGCCATAGAGAAAGGCAAGCGGGGCAATCTGGGGAGCAGTCCTGCACTCTGTGCAGGCCAAAATATTCAGAAGTGATCTGGAAAAGCAAGTGAGCTATGAGGGACCAAACTCTGTGGGTGGTCCTGAGTTGCTCAAGGCAATAACAAGGAAAGCTGATTGCTAAGACTGGCAGAAAATTTGGTGTTTGGGTTGAGGGCATGGACAATAAATGACAAGAAACACAATGTAACAGTCATGGGAATAAATGACCTTGACTAATCATACCCATATTTGATAGGATCTAAACACCCTGTTCCCAGCAAGAAAAGGAACCTTGGAATCACTTTGATTAATTCTCTGAAAACATCAGCTCAGTGCTCACAGACCTAAAGGTAAACAGGAAGGCGCTATAAACGAATAAGGAGGGAACAAGTCAGTCATTTTAATACCTGGGCTTCCTTTCCCTTACAGTCTGTAGCAATAATTGCATTAAAGAATGGGAACTATTCTGTGTGGCAAGAAATGCCTTAATCTGCATTTGCCAGCAGTTATCACATGGTAGTGTTTGAGGCTGCTGGGACATACTTATTTGCAATACAGCAGAAAATTGGACAATGCTGAAGCATTGGCTGGCAATCTTTAGTTTTTAGTGTTTTCAAATGGAAGTACTTACATTGTCTTATGCTGAGAAACTCGTTATGTGCTACCAAAACCATGGACATTATCGTCCATGCCTCCGGAATTCATCTGCAGGCTGATCAGAAAGACATATAACCACCATTGGCCCAGATCCACAAAAACACTTAGGAATATACGTCCCATTATAATCATTGGGAATTAGAGTACCTAAATGCTTTGTGAATCCAGTCATCTGCAGCCAACTTATTTGGTGGGTGTACATCAACAGAAGTGGTAAAACACCATTGAATTTTAAATAATGATCTTCGGATGCTCTTGACATTCTTGTGCTAATTAACATATTGACATATCCAAGGCTTACGTTCTCTGATGGACACTCGTATTTCATCCATAAAGACCAGGTATGAGCCCAGGGCTCTGCCAATGTGCTAACCAATGCATCACTGCCAAGAATATCCCAATATCATCAGAATCCAAGCTGAGATGAAGATTACGGTCTATCAATACTCATTCTTGGGCTCAGAGGAGGGAGTTGATGCTTGATATAATCACCGCCTCAGTGACACCTGAAAGAGCTCCACAGCTCTGCTCATCAGTGAAGTTTGCATCGACTGCTGGAGGTGCCATAAGATTAAGAAGTCAGAATATTAGAAAAAAAACTTGAGTCAGTATCTGTTATCACCATTATTAGATCTACTAATTAGCTAGACAGAAAGGCAATAAAAGGGAACTACAATTTCAGGCAAATATGGCTTTCTGTGACAGCAACTATGCTTTTAGTTTCACATTTAGTTCCCCTGAATGAAATCCCAGATTCCCATCATAAACTGGGATAGCTCAGTCTTTTTTTCAACACAAATGAGGACAAGTGACAATGCCCTCAAAACATTTCATTTTAGTGTTCTCCAATAAATTCAAATTAATTCATTTCAGTTCAGCTAAACAGGTTATTGCATTTCCCATTTTGTGATATTACTGTGTGAAAGTTTTATTTAGGGAGGCAACTGTCATAACTCTCTCTTCTAAGCCAAATCTTACAGCATCCTCTGTGATGCCCCACATCACTGACTTCACAAGAAAAAGCACATTTGCACTCTGGAAAATACAGCTGGATCCATAAAAGAGAGTAAGGCCACAAATTACAGCTCTATGCTGGAGCAGACTGATATGGTATGTAATTTAATGATTTTTTTTTTATAATTGATGCTGAATGAGACATTTCTAATCTGTTCAGGAAAATGGAGGATTCCAGTTTGAACCAACCCAAATCTAAGGAGTTCATATGGAGTTTCCTGGTGGGAAATTTGATTTTGTGTTTTCAGTCAGAAAGTCATTCTTACAAAAACCACGAGTCCCTGTAGTGTGCCATGTATGTTGTGCTGTCCTTGTCCCTGCTGTAGACTGCACATTGTTCTGCTCTTGAATGGGAAGAAGATTCAGACTCAAATAAATAAAGCTAGGACATTTTCCCTTGGAAAAAAAGCTAACCTGACTAATGCAAAAGAAATGAACAGACTCTTTGATTGCTTTGTAGCTTATTTAAATGTAGCTTGCAACAAACTACCATTTTATCAGTTTATGAACAGTTGAAGGAAATATTTGATGACTGTACCAAATCATAATGATGTAGGATGAGTGGATCTGACAGCAAAACTGTCAAAGAAATTTGCAGCTAAAGATCTGCTGGTTTCAGTGGTCTCCATTAACAAATGAAGACCACAAGGTGACAGGAGATTATAGGGGATTTTGGACTTTCTGCAATGTAAAACTTCAGGAAGTGGAGAGGTTAAAAACAAAATAAAGCAAAAAGTTGGAGGTTATGACTAGGTGAACAGTTATTCAAAACTTAGATACCTATACTGAACCAGGCTCTCAATTTAATAGTGTTCAGTAGTCACAGTATGGTGATAAGCTGCCAGCAGGCTGGTGGATGAAATTACGTTATTTTACCTGTCTGTGTGTGCTGTCTCTAAGGTAAGACCCAATTCAGTAGCTCTCTGAGAGAGGTCTTTGAGGACAGCAGAGGCTTAAATAATTCCCCTCTACTCTCCACTAGCAAGAATGTTTCCTCCACCATAGTGCTGAGAAGGAAGAGAAAGGTGGACGAGGAAAACGCAGCGTGGCCATGAGGCAACACGCATTGGTGTGGGGCTGGGAGCAAGCACCTGGGGACTGGGACTGAGTGGGAGCTCCTCACACCAGGACCTCTGCTGCAGCCCTCCCCATGTGAAATCGTACCCTTGCTTCAGGCTCTGTGGTTTCAACCAAAGGACAGACTCTGCTAGAGGAAGGCAAGGCTAACTGGCCAAGGAGATGTTGTATTCAGAGGAGTGCTTTGTATAAACAGCTTCTGAAAACCTATGGGTTGACAGATATTCCAAACGGTCTTGTGATATCTCTGAGCATCTAATGTATGATGAACTACTGAAGGAAAAAAAGGGAAAATCATTCATTTGCAAGCAATTAGATTAGCTACAACGAAGTCAGAGGAAAGGTGAAGGCTTTGAAATATAATTACAAAGCTGAAATAACTGAGCTTTTATCCCCAAAATAGATACTGCATCAGAAGGGAACCTGAAAGTGTGAAATTGGTCAAGCTTTGTCTTATTTGGAAAATAGCTTTACTTGCAATGAGACAGAGAGCCAATTCTGATATCACACTGGTTTTCTAATGGCATAACTTCCCTGAACTCAGTGGTTTACTGTCTTGATTTACCACAAAAATGCACATAACAGTGTTCTGCAAATTCAATTCCACATTTATAGCAACTGCAGAGAGATGCAAGGTTGAGATAGAGAACTATGCCTGCACTTGGAAAAGCCAGCCCTGAATCAGGAGAAGAAAGCTCACTATCCTTCATAAAAAAGAAAGGCATGGTGTGCAACTCCCACTCCATCTATGGAGAATGAATTCATAAACATGTTCCTAAACTTCACTGGGAAAGCAGATTGCAAAAACATTGTAGAAAATGTGCCAACAGATACGATTTACCAAGACCTCAATTCAGTTATGTCATTGCACTAAAATACAGTTCTTTGGCCACAGCTTCCTACACTAGATGTTATCTGTATGAAATAAGAGAGCCAAGAGATGCCTGGAGTTTAGAGCCCTAACAGTGTCTGTAATGCCTCACTGTGAATGCCACAGGGAAAAAATCTTTCAGAAAGATGCATAAACCCTCACCTAAAACTAAATCAAAGTTAGTGTAAAAGACTATCTGCATACATGTATGTATTGACTGCTCTCAACGCTCGTTTCTAAGTTTTGGCAAGTCAATGTCCCATCTTATTTAACTGAATAAACAAATTATTAGTTTTCTGGGGAGACAGACAAGTGGGTGGAAAACAAATGACTTTTTGAATCATTTATTCAGCATAGCATTGTGCTTCAGCAAACATCCTATTCATAGAAATCCCAAATAAGTAGCTTCCGATACAATGCAGCAAGTGTAACTATTGCTTTTTCTGCATTTCATGGAAGTAATCCTATTATCTGTCAGACTGCAGTATTAGAAGAGACAGGGATTGAAGTACAAAGTGAATATACCACCCTGGAAGTTCGGTGAAACTTCAAATAAAGGAAAAGACAAAAGCATCTGACAAATGCTTTGAAGATCCTCTACCAAGAAATGATTTTATGCAATCATTCAACTGGAGCTGTAGCTGTGACACCTTGCTTTGATTCCTTTACTTGCGACATGTGCACGTAGGACATTTACTTACTTTGGGGGTATTTTCATCCACCATGCAATCTACTTATTAGCATATTTCTAGTTTGCCTGTGTTGTTAATTTGGCTATGAAATGCTGCACTAGAAAATGCAAAAGAACTGTTAATAGCTGTCAGTAAATTTGTGCTCACAGAGATTGCTTCCAGCTGAATTAAACTGATTTGATCATAATATGCTCCTGTATGCTCAGTAGATGATGTCACTTCTAGAGGAGCTTCACCTTTCAGCAGCCATAGGGCAGGAGCTACAGCATTAATACTTACACAACACAGGGCCCTCAGGTGATACCAAAAATGCATTTTTTTCACTCAAATGTCAAATATAAAATAAACCCCCTAAGTAATTTATGATCATTGGTAGTTTCTCTGCTCGCTGAATTCCCTCTCAAACTATCCTTGACCCTTACATTGAAAGCTGGGATGGAAGAAAGGGCAAGGAAGTTCCCCATCATGAGCAGGTGCTGTACCATCACGTACACAGTATCTTTCAAAAAGTCACAGGTGACTAGACTGTACAATAAAGATATAAAGTACGTTTATACAGCCAAAAGGCTTAGCGCTCCAGTTCATTCCCAGATTCTGGTCCACTGATTGTCCATGTTGCATAAAACATGACCCCAAGGCTGAACCAATTAGTTTCCTCCCCAAAAAACCCAGGGACCACTCTCAGCAGTCAATGAGTGAGTAGGCTTCATCATGTTTGCCTCCTTTAACCCAACACAGTCCTCCAACATTATCTGTGTGGGTCTGACACCCTTATGTATTCTACAAATGTTCTTAAGCCACCACATCCCAAAGCATGTCCTACATGGTCTTGGTGTCCCACTGTAGAAATACCATTCCGGTGGGCTGCTACAAACTGAGAAAACACATGACAAAGTATGTAAGTATTGGGCTGTGAGTTGGGACCTAGAGGAGGCCTGTGTCAAGTGCTGTACAGTGTGGATGCACCAGCCAACCTGTGCAGGGCAGGCTTGAACAGCGAGGGTGAGCCCCTGTGAACCCTGGTAGCCAGAAACCACTTGCCACCGGGAGCATTTAGCAGTACAGATAACACTAGAAAAGCAAAAAATGACCTTGCACACTCATGAGCAGCACACTATCAACTGTAAATACTCATTGTTCCAAAATGGCTGCACGTGTCTTTTGTTAAAATTAAATCAACAGCAGAAATTCTTGACTGACACATACTCAAATACCAGTATTGGGTCTGGCTGATATACAGCTGGAGCTAAGTTATTCACTTCTTTTCAAACAATGGAGTTAAAATCTTACACAATATGAACATTTTGTGGACTACGTGAAGAACATCTGGGTCCTCAGCTTCCACCTCACAAATCTGTCAGGAAAGACAAGAGCTTCAGTAGGCATTTATCTTGCAAAGATATTGTCAAGAAAGGTAAAGAAGTGTAGCCACCCTGAGAAAAATAACTGTTCTGGTGGGGTATTTGACACACAGAAGAAAGCCATCAGAGGAGCTTGAATTATCAACATCTGTAACACACCAGTTATGCTGTCACACTGCAAATTCTTTCTAGGAACTTGAGCAATGACTGAGAACAAGAGCATCCTTCACCCACCTTCTGTGAGGTTAAACTTTTAGTCTAATCCAGTCTGATCTTCTGGGTGTGCCAAAATACAGATATCATACTAATGTGAAAATTGCTAGGGGAAGAAAGAGTAGAAATAATTAAATGGTTTGCCCTCCAAATCTAAAAACCATTCAGTCCCTTAGATGATAAAAAATCAGTAGTACTGAGAAGACATTTTACAGCAGTAACAGTTCAGGCTGCTCTGTGTAATGTATAATGCAAATGGACCATTTCAAGCATGTTAAATATGAAGCAGGTAAAATGAGACCATGTCCACGGCAGTATCTAAAACAATTTTCAGACAGACCCAACCCAACACAGCTGTAAAGCTTCAGCCACACCTGAAAACTCAGTACAGACTTCGTGGTTCATTTTCAAACTCTCAGTAGTCAAATGGGAGGTTTTCCATTAACACTGGTAGGCTGAACTGTGAACACTCTCTGCCAATGTCTAACCACAGCCGTTTTCCTGCCACGAAAACATTGCCTAAACTGGAGACTAAAAAGGATCAAGTTACTTGTACACAGAAAGACCACCCTACATTTCCTATCTGAATAGGTCTAATTTGAGACTAAAGAACCAGAAAAGCTAGAAAATGTTATTATGAAATCTCTGTGAGGGAGATGAAAATACCTTTTTCGATTGTGACCTTTGTGTGTGTAAAGGCAATTTGAAGTGCTCTTTTTATCTGGGCTAACACAGCAGGTGGAGGCACTTTACCTCACTGCCCAAGCTGTTCTTTCACTCAGAATGGTTATTAACAGTGCTCATTCAGTGTTTCATGAGATAAACTAACCCACAATAAAAAGCTACGAGAAAAAGTCTTCCATTCTGAGAAATCCCATATCAACTTGTCTGTGGAGTTCAAAGACTCTTACTTAAAGCTGCAGGAAATTTGCTTGGAGTTTCAGTATACATCTGTCAGTGTTTCCAAACCTGTAAACTTTAGTCTGAAACATGCAATTTCAGCAAATTAAGTTCATAAAACTGCAGGATTCCCGAGGGGCCACGTCTACCTGACCAAGCCCTGAGAATGGATGCAGGTCCAAGTAGTAGCTGCAGGACCCCTAAATGCCACCAAGCTCAGTACCAATAGAGGCACAACACTTTCAGAGAGACTTTCTCATGTGTAACATCTTCACATTTTAAAAATGAGGCTCCCCACCTTCTCCTCCAGGAAATGATTAGAAACCATTGCAAATTTTTGGAAATAAACATGGCTGGCAAGACCTTGGACCTACAGAAACCAACAGTAAAACACACACTGACTTCAGCACAGTCAGGATTTTACCTCTGTGGCCTTGAGTGAAAAGCACTGTGTGATGACAGAAAATAAAGATGCTTCTGTGACTTGTTTTGTTCATCCACGGCACACTGAAGGAGTGAACAAGTGGGAAGATGGGGAAGGGAAGCACGTGTTAGTGGGGCAGGGCTCCCACTTCACTCCCAGGACCAGGGCGCAGAGCACCCGCACAGCACCGTGGCTGGCCATCCTTATGTTTCTCACCCTGGCTTTTCATCTTCTTCCCGTTCTTGAGCCTTGCACTCTCTGTTAACGCCTTGGGCTCTGCACCTTCCCGAATGCAACGGCCATTGCTCCAGCCAGCCCATCAATAATAATTTCCCTCATCTTATCCTTCCTGTAGTTGGTTCAATAGAGTCATTAACATTTTCACTGGATTTGGCCCAAGTGGCCCTAATCAAGAGGAATTGGCACTGTGGCAAACTCTCTGCAGATACCTGTCAGGGATGAAGTACTACCACTTTTTCTGTAATAGGTATCAGGATTCGAAAAACTACCCCTCTCCTCGTCTCCCCCAAGTTCATTATTTATTAGAAATAGAGGAAAGGATTTCAGATTTTTAGATTAATGCCACAGGCCCCCCCTGCAGCATGAAGAGAGATGCAGAATATGATGCAGAATATGATGCATGTTCCTTTATGTAATACTTGGGGTTTTTTGGTCTAAAATGAGTTGATGGTTCCTTTTAGGTTCAGGCATCACAGCCTATAAATAAAGAGGTAAACATCTGTTTGCTATTGGGTTATGCCCTGAAAGTTAAGTAACTTCTTTTACAAATGCAATTCTTATCAGGCAAAGGAGGAGAAACGTTTAATTCTGGAATTGCTGATATTTACTAACAATTTATAGAAATACCAGCCTCAGCCAGACAAGCAACTCCTTATCAGTGCAATCATCCAGCAATTTCATGGCCGGTGGAGCAAAGCCCTGTGAAGTACGTGGCGACTCACTTCTCTTTCACTAAAGAGAGAAACAGACAATGAGGATGGACTGAGAGACAGCTGAAATCTAACCCATTTCCTGCAAGACGAACAAGGTGTTACCTTTGGCAGAAATGCTTGCTCAGAGCAGCAATGCATATTGTCTGAGTGATTCAAAGAAACAGGAGTAAAGTCCTGTTATACAGTGAACAGAAGGAAGTCATAAATAAAACTCTGAACATCTGGAAATAAAGATTCTTCTCCTTAAAAAAACCAGAAGACCAACCACCTACAAAACATTAACACAATCCACACTGTCAAGGCTCTCATGTTATTGTACTGCATCATGAGTCTCTTTGCCAGGTTTTGTGCCCAGTGACATCCCCTCCCTCTGTGTTTCAGCGACTCCATTTCAGCTCATTGAGTGCTTCTGCTCCTATTTACAAGTGCAGTTGTAGTCTTTTTGGACAGGTTTTAAAGTGTGTAGATCTGACTGATGTGAGACAGTATTTGAGTTGACACATGAAATGAGAAGTATGCCTCTTAATAGCTATTTATTTCTCCTTGGAAATGCTGAATTCACTTGTGCCCATGCTGACAATGATTTGTGTTTATGAAAATTTATAACTGAGTCATAGATACTCTGAAATAGCCTGACTATCCCACAGCAAGTGTGTGACAGGAACGTGTTCAGGACTAAAGAGGATTGGACTGGGAACAATAAGACCTTTCATGCTGACATAATAATACCTTGACATTTTATTGCTCTTTCTGCTATGGCTACCATTGCACCTGGGACCTTACTGCACAATCTGTACTGACATTCGTCAATACCTTATTCCATAGGTGAGATCAGTGACACTACTTGTGATGTAAGATGCTGCCCTCTGTAAGTGACAGTGTTGTGGTCCCTAATGAGTTTAAATTATTTAAATAGTGCTCAAACGACAAGTGTGGAGACTATACTACCAGACAGGGATAATGAGTTAGATTGTGTGTGTGAAGGTAAATCTTTTTCTACCCTTACAAAGCTAAAACATTTATGAAGGGAGCTCAAATTATGAATTACCTAACTGCCTTTTGTATCAGATGTGTAATTCCTCTTTCCTCACTTTTGCAGAGCAGTGTTTTTCACAGGACAGTCTATAACATGAACAGCCTGGGTATTTTTGGAAGGAATCTTTCCTTTTTCATTAACCAAACAGGATAAAAATCACAGCAGGCTCTATAGTTACATTTTTCCTTAGGAATGTGTGAATTCAGATTAGTTAACAATTAAGTTATCTGGTATTGATTTTACACGCACTATCAACTGACTAACTCTCAGTTAGCAGAAACTCTTGACACTGTGAGAGGTAGCGTCTTTAGCTTAATGTTGGTTTTTTTCAAAGGTAAACAGCAAAACATTATCTGTGGCAATTTTCACAAAAATGTTCTCTTTCTTTTTTTACTCCTCTCAGAAAAATACATGAATAGCTTTCTTCCGTAAGTAGTTGTTTGGCAGAAATTATTTTCTGTTCAGCTGAGGAAACCTAATCCCCACATTTTCAGGCAAGTAAATAGTACATTAAGTTTGAAAAGGAGAATGCTTAGCTCTAGCTTTCACTCATTTCTCGGTTGCTGTCACCCGGACATGGTCAAGACAGTTCCCTTGTCACGTGGGGGATTATGATTTCTCATTTAGATCAGTGAGATTTGGGAGCGCTCAACATCTTGCAGAACAAAGCAAAAGGTCTCCCCTTTAAAAGCCTGTACTAAATAGTATCGATGAGCAAATCAGAAGATGATCACCTTTTTTGCTCCAACACAAAATAAGCATGCCGCCAATTCCACCTCGGGTGGAAGGTGGGCAGCGGCGCAGGCTGGCTCTGCTCAGAGAGGAGACCACCCCACGGGACACGCAGAACCCGCAGGAACAGCCCCACGCCAGCTGCAAAGAGCTAAACACCACCTTGCTTCTGGAGCTGCAGAATGGGAAAAGGACAGAGGGATCGGCACAGAGCGCGACGACAACGCGCGTGCGGGAGTCGTGGCTTCCCAGGAAAAGCGGTCACTTTGCAAGAGCGAAGCGCAGGCCACAGGCAGCCTGGAAATAAAAGTGCCTTTGCTCCCAGCAGCAAAGCTGGGTGACAACTTTAGGCTCCCCAGCCTGAAGACACCCAGCAGCAAGCACTCATTTCTGAGGGTACGCTCTGAGTTCACCGGCAGGCAGTGAGCAGCGCAGCCCACCGGGAGCTGGAAACTTGGCTGCGGGGAACTCTTTCTCCAAGCTCTGCCAGGTCTTCTGTGTCAGCTTTCCCCTGCCGTGAACCCCGGGCAACCCTGTTACACTGGAGTAAAGGAGACTCTTCTGAGTTTTCTACGCTTTACCTCCACTTCATTTGAGTGCGGTTTGATTTGGATAGGAAAGCTGTATTACAGTTGGAGCGTGATACAATCTCAAACCTTGTACCTCTCTCACTGATTTAGCTCTCTTCCCCACTGGGGTCTCTGTGGTGAATGAGGCTGCTGTACTGGAACTGCTTTAAGCTGCAAAAAGTGGGGGGCAGCTGTCAAAAGGGAGGTCCTGCCTGCCCCTCCGCTAGGCCATGCATTTTCCACGTCCACCTTTGCACTCCCATGAGCACTCACGCACCTGGACAGCCTCAGGAAGCGGGTCCAGCTGACAACAGGAGCAGCAAGAAATGAAGAAATGTTTTTTGAATTCAGGTTAGCTCCCAGCCACGGCCAGAGAAGGCCGATGGAGCTGGAGAGACTTCAGTGGGTAAGCTGCATGCTGCAGGAGGATGGGCCAGACCCTCCTCACCTACCGGGCGCTGCAGCGGGGTGAAGGATCTGGCCCAGAGAGGTAGCGTACATTCCCTCAGAGCTTGCCTCATGCTACAAAATAGAGGGCAGGATCTTTCAGCAACCCGTGCCAATTCTCAGTGTGTGTTGGAGCTAGCAGGTACTGCGTAAGAGGCGACCCGTAAGCCAGGTAACAGCCGCCTCCTGTGACGAGGGTATGTTGGGATACCGTGGGGAGGGCACCGAGAGCCCTGAGGTTAGCAGTGCAGCTGAGCTCTGCCTCCCCACCCTGGTAACGGAGGAAGAGTGCCAGAAAGGCTAGAGAAGGAGAAGATGCTCCTGCTTTCTGAGCTGTAGGAAAGCCTCCAACACCTAACCAGATGCGTGACGATGTATTCTCTCCTCTCACCCCAGCGTTGCCTTGTCTTCTCCACCCCACGACCCTTGGTCTGGGGGTGGAAGCTGCCAAGCGAGATGCCATGCATGAGCTACAGCACGGGCAGGCAACACAGGGGGAGGCAGCAGGGCGGGCGACTGCTACTTTACTCTAAAGATGGAGGGTATGCCCTCATCCCTGCACCACACACTCGAGCACCAGGGATAGTGTTTTACCTTCAGTGCCTTGTGTGCTCTGACTCTGGCTGCAGGGTGCTTTCCTCCTGATCCCCACGATGGCAGTAGGGAAAAGGTGTCATTGCAGAGCCCCATCTACCTGTGCAACAACACACGGCCACCTGCAGCTTCTCCCCAGCCTCTAAGCTCCCGACGTTCCTTGAAGTTTCTTTTCCAACAGCAATTATTCCTCAGATAAAAAGCAGGCTTTTTAACAACAGCTTTTTTTCACTCCAACGCCTTTAAAGCAGGGCTATAAATCATACTAAATGCCTCCACATTATGTAAATTGGCTCCTTTGCAGAACATTTTTCATTCAGTATAAACAGAGCAATTACACCCTTTGACGTTTGCCCAAAATTGCTATTTCTTTTGCCCTTTCCAAAGTGGGACTTTTCATCTGTGTCGTCTTTTCTCTTGTGTTATGCATTAAATGAGAATGTGTTGCAAATGCTTTGTCCTAGCCCTCCTTTTTAAAAAAACAGCTGTGTTTGACCTGCTATCTCTCTAGCCCGCCTTCCGATGCGTGTCCTTTCACTGGTCCACTCAATCTCCTTTGCTGTTTGTGCATTCCCTTCATGTATTAGGTGATACTTTCCCTTCAATTTTCTTCTTCTCTTTTCAGAGCCTATTTTATGCTTCGATACAGGGCATTTAAAGAGTGTCGTCTTTCACCGTGTCATGGCCAAACATCTTAAGCAGCTTCTTTTATGTTAGCTCATTCATCTTTCTGCCAAAGCTTCTCTAGGTTTCTATACTGTTCATCCTAGGGATGTCCCTGACACAAGCAGTTCGGTACTAGAGCATTTCTGCTTCTCTGCAGCACTGACGTTCCGTTATGTGTTGGCTTTGTATTTTGCATCAGAGTTACCTATAACAATGAGGTTTTGAATCTAAAGATCCAAGAGAGCCTGAACAAAATAAGGACAATGAAAGCAGCAATTCCAGAATCTGGTTTTCAGAGAAAGGCGTGGGAGCCTCAAAAATACAGCAGAGCTCAAACTTTCCTAAGGTATCTAGAGAACAACGGAACTAAACAGAGGCAGATATTCTCAGTGATGAGTTTCTTTTATCTAGTTAATGACCTGATTAATTACTAAGAATTAACATCACTTTTATGTGCCATTTTTATAAAATGAAGATGTAAGCTAAGGGATGTCTGGCTTTGAACGTCCAAGATGATTGCTGAGTTGCTCAAAGTCTAAGCTACAGCGTAGTTACGAAACTCCGACATACTCTTCTGTTAAAAGATGAATTTTGGTACAGTTAAAGTCAGATAGATCTTCTTTATTGCTGTAACTATTTCAGATAGGAAAATCCATGATGACAGTTTGCTTCTCTATATCATTTATTTTCTTAATTGTTTTCCTGCAGTGTTCCTTTAATAACAGAGAGACATGGAGTCAGTCACCTTGACAAAGTGCTCTTTCAGTTAGCAGCATTTTTCAGACTGAAGTCCCCATAGGTACTGCTACAAACTCACTGTTGATTTCATCCCTCCAAGTGTCATCTTTCCTTGTCCTTCTGTCAGTGTTTTTGAACAAAAAAAGTCAAGTAATTCTGTAGCCAGTTTTTTAGTCAGATTTCCTGCAATGCTATGAACTCTTCAGCACTTCTGAAGCTAAAGCAATGAAGTGTGTTAGTTTTTCTCTTGGCCAGCATCTACAGTGCATCTTTAATTGATACAGACTTTACCGCTGTTTTCTAGAGAATGCTCTTTATAGTCTTAGTAGGAAGCTTGCTGCTATACAATTATTTGAATGTTTCCAGTCTTAGATGAATTGGCTACACTGACTGCAGAATTTACCACAGAGTGAATTTTTGGTGCTACATCTAATCCCGCCCCCCCCCCCCTTTTTTTTCTTTCTTTTCAAGCTAATTAATGATCCAATGGCTGGAGGATGGATTCACTCTGTCAATCAAAAGCATAGCTCTTGACAAAAATGTTGGTGGCTCTGCAAAATCAGGGCTCTGCTGAAGGAGGTTTTCTTCACTTCAGTATAACTGGCTGTTGAAATCTCAGCTGGCTTCCAAACCAACTGAACACTTCCAGCAAACCCCATTTTTTGCTTCCACCTCACCAGCCCCCTCACAGCTACATTACCTGTTTTTGAGGCAATGAGCCTCTCCTTCTTAATCTTCTACCAGCTAATTCTTTATCCTTAACCAATCTATAAAACAACCCATGACCTTGTTCTTGGAAATAGCTGATTTTTTGTTCAGTAACACACAGCATGACAAACTATCCACAAACAACCCGTGAAAGATATTGGGTGGTTTTCACGTAGTGGGTAAGGCAGACTGATGGTGTGCTTAAAGCAATTAGGAGCAAGATCATATTGTTTTCTTATGGATTGTCCCATCTGTATGTTCTTTCCTTTCTGTGACCTGGGACAGTTCTTTGAAGCTTTCTTCCCGCTTGAGCTCTCAGCTTCCAAACACAGTTCCAAAAACATGATGTGTTTTCCCTGGCCTCAGAAGAAGAGTAAGAAAGGAAAAAATCTATGGATTTTAAAGGTCTCAGGAGCCTCAGCTCACAAACTAAGAAATCATCTTCTGTGAGAGTAACTGTTCACTATCTCCAGTCACAGAAAATGCCTCATGACCAAAATTGTAAAAAACTTTTAAACGTTTAAACTGGTGACAGTTCTTTGATTCCCCATTAGAGAAGTTTTAGTGTATCCTTTATTTTATTTGAACACACGGTAGGCAAATCATCCTTGTTTGCCTCCATGGCAACCCTTTCTCGCTCTCCTTTTCAGTCCTTAGAGGGGGGAACCTTCCTTTCCTTTGGGCCCCCCAAAAGCTCACTGCCAGCCCTGGAGGCCACTTTGGCACTGTTCCAGAGCCCTCATGATTCATTACGGCCCCGCGTGGGAGCTGTTACACACTGTTCCTGCTGCCCGTGGGCTTTGGATGCAGAAAACGGGACAAGTCCTGAGCTGTTTACAGTAAACCATTACCCGCCTTCGCCGCACAGGGTCTAACGATGCAGTGACCCCACTCAGCAATGCCGCAGGACATCAGAGACATTATCGGTCTTGCTAAAAGCAGCAATGTTAATTTTACAGCACTCTATTATGCAGGAAAAAAGGGAAAAATTTCTGGTCACATAAGTTTGCTCTGAAAGACGCCTTCCAACCCAAATGCTGAGGACAGGTGGAGAGTCTTCACGCCGAGCTGGGCTTGACTGTGCTTTCAGCAGGGTGATTTGAGAGGAAAGGGCAGCTCATCCCTGAGAAGCAGGCGGAAATGCAGTTAGAAAATTGAGTAATAAAAAGATTTCTTGTGGGGCTTGCCCTGCACAGGTGCCTTGCGGGAAATCTGTGATGTGCCATGGAGCCAGCACCCCCACTGGGAATAGAGTTTAAAGGCCAGCAGAGCTGTCAACGTTATTTCCCATGCTTGCCTTATAAATCATGCCTATTTCTAAAGTTTTGGCCACCAGCAACAATCCCTAGTGTTGACGTAAGCCATATCTCCAAGGAGCACGATTTTTTCAGAAGAAGAAAACTGCATCAAGTTTTCTCAAATGGAAATGATACCACTTTAATCCAACCTTTTGGTGTATGCTACAGAGGTGAGCCAGGGCCGTTTAATGAGGTCTGAAATCCCACCCTAGACAAAGCCACTAGCAGCAGACGGGAAGGATGGGTATTTTGTGCCTGAAGTTTAGACACTCTGGATCCGCTAGGCTGTAGAAGTATTTAATCTTGACTCATTGCTGTGAATGATCTGTGAATATTCTGAGGAATGAAAGTGGTGATTTAGTTTTCATTTATTTTTATAACAATATTTATCATTTATAGTAACCAGGACAGCTTCCTGAAATTTGGGAAAACCTTAATGAATTCTTACCTAATTTAATGAATCACCATGGAGCCCATATTTAATTTCAAACATTTGGAGTGTGCTAGTCATTATTCACCTGCCTCCAAATTTCAGTCAACAGCTCTGGGAGGCAGAAAAATGAAAAAAACATCTGTTGAAGTATACTCAGAGAAACCATTTGCTATTGCTTACAGAAATTAAATGTGTTTGTAGAAAATGGAATGATTCTGTAAATGCTTCGCAACAGGAGTAAATTTACTACAGTTTCATTTGTAATGATTCAGTCAGCAAGTAATAAAGTAAGCACTTGATGATAAGAAATTATTATTATTTAGAAATATGATTTTGACATTGATGCAAAGACAGTCTTGATAGAATGGCTTGACTATTTTGCATTTAAAGTGGGGGAAGATAATTGGAGAGCAACATCTCTTGGATATATGACTTAGTGATTGCATCATATGTTGAGAATGGGAAGCTTACTGCAGAGGTTTCTGAAAAGGACCTTGCAAGCTGAAATCGCAGTCAAAGCCAGCAAACATGCATGCTTCATAGCATAACATTACATCAAAATCCCATATAAAATTAAAGATATCCTTGCAAACTGCTCAACACCACTAAGTCCATCTGATGCTATGTATAACAAAGATGTGTGTATTAACTAAATACAATTTATTTTCTTCCTTTTTTTCTCATTCCCAGGTGGATGACAGTAAATATGGAAATAAAAATCTCAGCACAAATCAGAGGCAGGTGCAGTTTCTTGTCTGATGTTCTGAATATGTTAATTTCTTTTCTGAAGTGCTTCTTTCCCAACTCTTTCTATTAAATGTAAATTAAATCAATGAAACTTGTGCTGAAAAAGGTGCAAGTGAAGTTTGCTGATGGATATCATGGCAGTCTGAAAAAATTTTGGATAGTGTAAAAAGTCATTAGTGTCCTCTGGGAAATCTCGTCAGTGCAGAGTGGGACGGACTGTACTTACCTGTGTGGAAACTTGTGTCACATTAACTTCTGGCAGGAGAATACATAGATGGCTGATGGCTGTATGGCATGTAAGGGCATATAGAAGAATGAATTTCAAAACACTTAAGTAGATGGAAATTTGGTCTGTACAATTCCCCATCAAAACTATCAGTTCCGTGCTTCTTTTCTGTCCGTTTTTTTTCCTATGGAAAATCCCCAGCAAATTGTACTGACTGCCCCAGAAACACCCTTTGTCTGGACTCCAATGATTAGACAGGTTTTGCAGTGCCAGCCACTAACTATAGTCATGCTGTTAGGTGAGAACATTCTGAATAGGCAGAGTAAGGTGGAACTAAATCTTCGCTACACCGCCACAAGAGAGATCAGCTGACTCGTGTTTTTGTGCTAGACTTCACTGCTTTAGCAAAACATCACTTTGGGCTGTTTTACGATGTATCTTCTTCCTTCAGCGAGGCTGTTTATTTTTTAGTTACAAGGCAGTAATCTCTTTTTGAAATGTTTGTGCCTGCTGTAGCTTTGCTCCTCTAAGAGCAATCACGTTCAAGGGAGGGGCGAGTCTCACCATTTGATAGTCGCTCTTAATATTGGTTAGGTCTTAATGGACTTTGCCAGGATAACGCTTTTAGGTCTACAGGAGGAGTATGCGGATGCCTGGGGCCACCTTTCCCCCCGCAGGGGTTTGCGCTGCAGGGAAGCCCAGCCCCGGGTCGGCACAGGGCCGTGGCTCAGGTCCTGGGGAAGACGCTGGGAGAGGGTTTTGAAGAGCCAGGCAAGCCCGGGGCTGGGGAGCTGCACCTCGCAGGGCGGAGGGAGAGAGGCGATGCTGCAGCCGCACCTCCCGAGGCAGTCGCCTTCCTCTCACCACACTCATCTTCAGCAAGGCTCCGTGGCCGCAGCACTGTGTGCTTGCACCGCTGCACCGAAACCTGGGCTGATATCCTCACCCGCCGCGCTGCAGCTGCTCCTGGGCATGCGAAAATTTTCATGGGATTTCTGTCTGTCTGCTGTTGTTGGCCTGGGCTGGGGCAAGACAGGGGTGCGCTGAGATAGCTGCGTGTGACATGGGACAGAGATCTCCTCTACCCTGACCGTTAATGACATTTTGGCTTTTCACTCAGACCCCCTCCTTACCTAGCATGTGCCAGGCTTCATTGGTCGGTGTCTCTTGAATAATCCTCCTCTGAAGCCGATTGATGAAGAGGCCATCCTTAAGGTGGTTAATGAATGTTAACGAAGGGGTGCCCCTTACAGCTAACTATTATGTTACTGCCTTAGCGTGAAACATTAAAGGAGCATCAACAGGGATGACACGTGACTGGATGTGAAATTCATTAAGGGCTCGATATGGAGCCCATGAAAGGCCCTGAATCATCTATAAATTGAGTTTACAAATCCCCCCCCGCCTTCCAAATTTTGATGTTTGTCCATCTTGAGAGAAATGTTAAAAGACATTTTCCAAGGTAGCGTACCAAGAATATACAGATACGTACTTAAGTCTTCTGCCAGGTTGTCTCTTCAGACTTGTGTAAACGTGTCAATGCTTATATATGAGACACATATATACTACCAGTTAAGCTCTCTGTGGATGTACCAAGTCACCTCCAAGAGCAGACTAAATGGATTAGGTCCACGATGCACTGGAAATAATTCTGTCTCTGTCTCTCTCAGCAGTATCTGTTAGCCTGAGCACTGCAACAGGCTATTGCAGCTATACCAGTAATTAAGAGCAGGGGTCTGTCTGCATTCCACAGTGCAACCTGCTCCCATTACTGCTCTAAGTTCTCCTAAGAATGAGCTTCGGCATTAAAGCAGGACTAAAATTCAGAAGAAGTTGCACAAAATAATAATATAAAATCCAGCAAAGAATTGCTTACCAAAGAATACCCTTTTCATCAAAGCTTTTCTAACAGTCTCTAGAATACAATAGAAACTCTATTAAGCTTTGTAAGACTTAGTGTGCTGAAGCAACTTTGAGATGTTCTTATACTAATCAGGGAATTCTCTATTCTCTTTGTTATATTGTCAGGTTTTGGGGTGGGTTTTTTTTGTGGTTTGTTTTTTTTTTTTTAATGCAGTTCTCCAGAAGGATGTAGCGTCTAGGCAGGTTATTACAGAATTGAAGCCAGTTTCAATTTGCAGGCCTAGAGGAGCATACCATGCAGTGAAACATTCAGGAATTTAGCCTGAGAGAGGCAGAAATGTAAGTAAACAGGAGCTTGACATTTATGAGCATGCATGCATCTTTGTATTTCAATCTACATATGCAAAAGTTACTCTGCAGCTGACTGGTTTTGCATCTGAGAATGGAGCAATACTGAAAAAAAATGAGTAATTCAGAAGATGACATGACCACTTAAATTCATTTTTAAATTCATGCCTATTTTTGGAGCTGTAAGACACAGACACCTCAAATGTAAATCACTACCACTTGAACACAGCTCATGAGAAACATTTCTTAGCAATTGGCTCTGTTTCTGTCTCAAAGAGACGGAAAGAAAAAAGAGTGGGTTTTGATTTTCTTTGTGATTATGAGGTTTCTTACTCTACTCATTCACCATGTGATATAGACAAGTTTTCAATCTTTGTGAAAAGATACAGATTTTTGAAGATCATTTTAATCCTCTATGATGTTTGAAAGGCTTCTTCTTATTTACCAAATCTGTTTCGGTGTTATGATTTCAACATATTCATTACATATTCATAAAAATATTAATAGAATAATTTGAGGTATATTATTACCTCATGTTTTAGTTCATGCAGAGCTGGTTCTGGGAGGTATTTCCAAAGTAACACTGCTAATTTGTCCTTTCAGTTTGAAGACCTTTGCATGATGTTAGCATATAATCAGGGGCAAAGAATGGGTCTATGTATTTCTATCACATCTCACAATAAAATATGCTGCTTTCCTTCAAAATACCCTAAGGGAGGAGTGTTATTTTCAATCTGCATGTGTATAGGCTTTTACTAGGTACTGACATCAGGCTGCAACATGAAGCAGAGATGGAGAGGGAGGAAGACCTGCTGATACAATGCATGGGAGAACCAGTCTCGATTTGTACACACAGTCTATGTCTACACATACATATCAAACTAGTGTGAAACAGCCCGTGTCCACAGCATCAGATGCTTTTGGGGGATGCTGCAAAATGGGTCAGCACTATCCAAACTGCTGGCTGTTGTAGGTGGTCTTGATCCATGCTGGCTCCCAAACAGTGCCTGGGGACATTGGGTACCAGCTGACCAGAACCATACCTGGGACCCTTCTAATGATTTGCCAATTGGGGTGAACAGGACTCAGTGTCTGGAAGGCTCCCTGGCACTGCTTTAATTTGCAGGCAAAACCACACAAATCCGGAAAAAGAAACTCTCTTCCCAGTTGTGTTCCAAATCCCAAGTCTTTGTTTATTGTGGCTAATATACTCTGTAACAAAAATACAATTCTTTGCTCTCTGGAGCACTCATGAATACCACATCTGAATCTGTCCCAGTGCTATTGGTACCCAAGGCTATCTCTGACCTTGGAAAGTAGCTAAATAACAAGAATGGGAATCAGTAAGAACGGCACGATGCTGTTACGACTTTGGAGCCAAGTGTGCATCTCTGGAGATGTTGCACCTCATAGTCACTTGCTTTAATGAGCCTTTCCACTGTTCTCATCATGTAAAGCTGCCTTAAGCTGCTTAAAATGTAGGTGATATTGGGATACTTTTTGGACTTCTTCCAAATGTGCAAAAGTACAATTTCTAATTCTTAAGCCTGGCAGAAGTCTGGCTATTTGAAACTGGCAAGGCAAGACAAAATGCTGTTAATGTCAGTGAGAGCCAGACTGAATGACTTTACCATTAACTCCCTGGGCACAGACTCAGACCATATTGTGTTTATTTTAAAGTCAAAGAACCCTCATAGGAATCATTAAATAATTTCTTTAAATTGTGGTCTAAACAAAATATCATTTGTTATACTGCTTCAAGCAATAACTGTTTCCAGGGAAATTACCTTAATGAAAATATTTCCCTTATTTCTCTTATTATTCATACATTTCTCTTAGTATTCACATCCTCCTGTGGATTTGCTGACACTAGCACAGTTGTACACAGCTGATTTATGGCCATTTCTTTTGGGATTATTTTGTCAGTTTTATCCCATCTCTTAAATTGCAATGAAACAATAAAAATAAGCAGAAAGTAGCTATCACACTTACAAATTCAAAGATGACAGCTCATTATGGAAACGATGGCAAAGAGCTGAAATAGCAAAGACTTTCCTATGTCCCAAAGCTGAGTTAACCTGGATGAGAGGATGGGATTATATGCATGTAGGGATCTCTTGCACTTTAACAGCTTTTCCTTGGATAAACCATCAAACATCCACCTATATTTTTACTCCGCCCCAGAGAGTGCAACACACACTTTCAGTTTGATGTGATGAAACACCATCTGACAGGCTACCACGTGGCCCTAGCATCACCTCAGGTACTTCGACCATTTCAGAACTCTGGGCCAAGTTGACCTCAGATGCAGGGACTGTTCCTTGGTCTTTCCTTGGTGTAGACATGTCCAAGGGGGCTCCAGAGGCAGGTGGTCCTGAATCACAGATATTTCCTAGGAAGTAAGAAGAATGCTGTCCACAATTAAATGACACAGTTGTGTTTTAAGCATGTTTTCATTATCATTATAAAAGGTATGGCAATAACATGCTTGGCAGGTTTCTCATCTGCCATAAAAAGTGTAGTTTTAAATGCCAGTATTAGTTGGGCAGCAAGAGCCAGCATTAAAATCTTATGTGATGGACTAGTCTGGGAACTAGGACTGACCAGTATGTTCCTGGTGGTGGTGGGGAAGCTCCCTCCAGAAGCTGACTTTCACTTTATAAAAGGCTATAGACTCCATATAGCCATGCAGTCATGTACAAAGCTCACACTGAAGCAGAATAGTTCAAATCCAGGTTACTGTAGCATACAGTAAACAAAACCAAAGCAAACCTCTGTAGTTAAGTATGACCTAAGATGCTTCTTCCAGGCAGGCTGCTGGACTAGTGCTAACCGTCTGTAAGCCTGGACCATTTGGCACTTCTAAAGCTTGTCAAACTGTACTGAAAATACCCAGACACTTTACCACATGCAGTAAGAATCAAAAATAAAACAAGCTGTGGTGTCTAGCGGCTGGTATGTCACAGATAAGTAAAAACTGAACTAACTGAACTAAAATTGTAACTATTGATATGAGAGACATAATAGCTGCCTTAGGGCAGATGCTGAATGCAGACTGGCATAGTTTTACTGAGGTGAGTGATTTCATGCTGGGTGATCCCAGGTGATGTGCTGATCCTGAAGCATTACTGATTGAACAGGGGCGGGGTGGCTGCAAGTCATGCAAAATCAGAAGTAGCAACAAGACATCTTGTGGTAACGTGCACATTCATCAGAAGTGACATAATGCCATAGTTTTTCCTATGGGCTTTCTTGATGCTTCCATAAAAGACTGTTTTTATCAGGATTTTCGGTGCAAACAAGACAGCTGTATTGGGAAAATGACATCTGAGCTGCCCACTGGGGCACTGGGTAGCATTGCTGCTTCATAAAGTCCCTTTTTGTGAAGATACCTGAGCCTTTACAAACCTGTTTTGACTTGTATTGCTCTAAATCACAGGCAACACAACTGAGATTAACGGAGCTACAGTGTCGTAAACTGATATAAGCTGATGTCTGCTTAACAGCCAGCATATGGGTGGGCAAAAGAAAGCAGAATAATTCCTTTCATTGAATATAGCTTCAAATAATACTAGAAGTATTGGAGCAAACCTGAGTAGCTGAAAGGCAGGCGGCTGGTGGTGAGAAAGGGCGCGGGAGTGCCAGTCCTCGGCAGGGAAGAGGTGCCTGTCACCCACTGACCTAAGTTCACCTCCAACCAGCGAACAAGCCAAGTGAAATCATGTTCATGGGCAAGCAGCTGGGACAGCTCACACCAGCACAGCACAGCTGCACGGCATTGGCAGCTAGCGTCCTACGACCCCTCGCCTTTAGGTTTCGCTGTTTGCAGTTCAGAGGCCACCCCACAGACCAGAAACCTTTCGCAGCACAGCCACATCTCTCCCCCAAGACAAAGCGGCTTCCCAGCTGCTCTCGGAGCTTTCAAAGTCATTTCAATCCATTCAGTTCAGTTCTAGATATCTTAACTCTATCCATGCATACGTCGGCAGATCTGGCCTCAGCGGTCCCCTCTGTTGCCTGCTCATTCCTGCTGCCAAAATGAACCTTACTGCTCCCTTCAACTCCTTGTTTCTGTACAAACCAGAATGCTGGAGTAATTTGGGTTAATAATATTCATGCAAAAAAACACACTTGGTGTCTGTTGTTTTTAGCCAATATGATTTCCCTTGTGTAATTCACATTGCAGCCTCACAAACATGTGGACTGCCTTAATTGGAAGGAGAGCAAATTACTCCATAGTAGCACAGCTGAATGGTCAGCGATGAGGACCTCTTCAGCTGGGAGACAGGACCTCAGGAAAAATGGAAATATATCCATCATTCTGCATGCTTTTGCAATTGAAGAGGAAAATTCTCACTTCTGTTTTCCCATTGGTGTCACTTTAACATCAGATAGTTATCCTTGACTGCTGTTCATGATAGGTTGGAAAGAAAATTAAGGTTTTCACAGGCAGAATGTCTCCCACTTATAAAATTTAACATCTGGCTTTCCAGTCATTTCATACATCTTACGTGTATAGAGATACATATACTCATGCATATATAGACACAAATATATGTATATACATGCATATATATGCACACATACTCATACACATAGAAGTCTAGCAGTAGCCAGAGATACTTATCATACATATGGAATCCCCTGTTCAGTCCCATTGTCTGTGAAATATTCTTGATTTTTTTTCCCCTTTCAAACACTTGAAAAGAACTTATTCTTCCTTTGGGCAGTATTAGCACTGTAAGTTAATTCTGTATCCTCCTTCCTCCAGATATCTTGGCTCATCTACTTAGAATGAGAAAGTAAATGTCACTATAATTAACATCTTTAAAATTCAAATAACTTTACCACCAATTAAAGAAAATACCGAACAATTTACACATGAGGGCAAGACCAGGTAACACAAAGTAGCAAAATATCAGATTGCCCCAGTCCTCTCCCAGTTTATTGACCCTTCCAGCTGCTTCCCTCTGACTTTTTTCTCTCAGCAGTGAAGCAGTACCCATATTGCTTGTGCTTATGTAGCCCTGCAGAAGCTTTTAGTAGTCTCAGCATCCTTGCTGCACTTACTCAGCTTTGCTTCAGTGAATTGAATTGTTACACTGATTATTCTGTACAGAAAAAAAATCCCACAAACCCCACAGGAAGAATGGATAAGGCAATTTATTTGCTTTTTTGGAACAGACTGGTAGATTCTGTCACTAAGAAAATCTGCTGACCTCTAATAACACTATAAAATTAACAACTTTTTTTCCCCCAAGTGCCTTTAAATTATTAGTTTGTGGGGTTTTGAACATTCTTTTACACTTTCAGTGCTGTCACCAGCTGACTCTTCATTTCCAGGTGCTCAGGTGACTTCACTGGTGATTGCAGCAGTCACAGACACTGCAGCTGCACAGACAATTGCAGCATTCACTGGTTCTGCTTGCTACAGCCTGTTTGCATGTCCTGTCAAAATCAGGAGTATCAGCATGCAACTTCGGGTCCAGAGGAGGAGAGCTTTTCCACTAGACTATGTAGCCCTCTGCTCCAACAGCTGGAGAAACAGAGGCTATTACAGAGACATTAACTGTTCTGGTTCTATCAATTTTTAACCAATATCACACATAAAAGCTTGATAAATCTAAAACTAGATAAAAATCCCAGATATGCAAAGCTATTTCTGCTCTCTTATTTATTGGGAGGGTGTGGGTGGGTTGTTTTTTTAAAAAAGTCTGATGACAATAATAAAGTGATACTTTGGTAATATTTATATGATTTATGTCTAACCTGAGTTGTACACAAGTATTCATTCTGAAGTCCAACAGAACACTGAGATATTCTAATGAGAGAAACTCATCATTCAGATTACTTCAGTCCAGCTGGAATTGCTGAATCAAGACTATTTTAAACTAACCCACATACCAACTATTTTTTTTTGAAGAATAAGACTATCAGTAGCCACTGTTAGCTGCAGTTAGAGGTTTACCAGATAAAGAAAACTATATGCACAAACGTATATGGCACAATTTGATAATGGTGAGTGATTTTATCTCAAACTCACAGCTAGTGTCTGATAAGCTGTTGTGGTTCAAAGGAAATGTGTTCTGCTTATACAAGGCCCATTTTTGCACAGATAAAATGAGCCACATAGCTAAAGTAGAAATTCTAAATAAAATGCCTGTACACTTTCATCATATCAGACTAGGCAAGGTGAACAGCTTCTGAGGCCGACAATAGCATTTGTTTTATTACTAGTCATCTGTAGCACTGATGACAACATTCAGTAGTATTTTAGATAAGTGACAGCAAATATCTGGTGGCAAGCTGTCAATTAAAGAGTGTGCTGCATTTAGATGTTTGCTGTGAAAGGTGGTTTTGACTTTTCTTCCTTTGAAATGTATTATATCATACAAAGTCTGCTGAATAGGACATATGTTAAAATTTAAAACCATTGGTGAGATACTGATCAAGAAAAGAGGTTATATTTTAAATAAATAGCTGTAGTTTCAATTTAATCCGAGAACACTGAATGTTGATGTTAAAGCTGTAAATATTTCATTCATGAGAGGATCCAAAGTCACGAACATATAAATGTTTCATCATTTAAACAGAGCAACTCATCTCCCTTTAAATTGCTTGTAAATTGGAAAAAACCACCACCCACCCATCAGTGTCTGACCAAGAGGAAAGGATTATCAAAATAGGGGAAAATGGTAGAATTAAAAGACCAAAACTTCTCATCATGGTCCTTGGAATTGCCTTTCTGAATCTGACAAATGGACTGTTTAGGTCTGCATAAATGGACTGGTAGGTCTGAATACTTTATGGTCAAGATATATTCAACAATAATGCTGAATGCTTTGCAGAAGCAGAGCTGATACTGGCAGTGGCCAGATAGTCTGTAAGGGAAGGTTCTTCTTCAGGGAGTTAGCACTTGCCATATGTCCTCAAACATGAAGAAAAATGTCCTCTATAAATGTGTCCTATCAAATGTAATCACAGATGTTCTCATTATGTGGAACTGACACTTCTGTGAATTGCTAAATTCTTGTTCTCAGCATCATCCTGTGGCAGTGAATTTCATGTGCTGCACACTATGTGATAAGTATTTCCCTTTAGCCTTTCCATTTCATCTAATGTTGCCTTGTTCAGGTCTTCTGAGAAAGGGCAAATGAGAGTCCTTTGAATTATCTTCTCTGGATCATTCTTTATAATAGGCAGAAGTGGTACAGCTTCCTATTATTAAGTTTGGTATTTCCTATTACAATACACTGTTTTCAGTTGCTTCTAACTTTGTCAGACATGAACGCTTCAGGCTGACAATGTCAGTGCCACATGCCTGCCTTGAGCTGAATTTTTTTTTAAGGTTTCAGGCAAAGTAAATTAGCCACTTCTGAGAATGAAGAAAACAACTGGGGGGGGGGGGGGTGGCAGAAGTGAGCAGCTGGGGTTTGGGGTTAAGAAAAACCCCATGATCTCATTTTGAGAGCAAGCTAAAACCCAGGCCCTCTGGCTCAGGATCTTGGGACCTGTGGGCTTTCCATCAGAAATGTACCTACTGCCATGGTGGGGAAATCTGTGCAGATCTAGCTACGACCTCAGTCGGAGGAATTTCCACTCCCTCCACCCTCAGTAAAGATCAGAGCTTAATGGGTTCCTCTCTTTTGAACACCCACCCTGTGACAGCTGCTCTGTGCTGCCAAGTGTCCAGGTCTCCGAGTCTCCTTCCCTGCGGAGCGACAGAGGCGTTCACCCCCTCATGGCTCCTAGTTCAGCCTGGGCAGAGGCAGGGCTGGGAAACGTCAGCATGGGGACACACAGGCTGGAATGGGGAGAAGGGAGGAGAAAGTCAGGTCAGGGAGAAGCTGGAAGTAACTGGGTAAGGAGACTGGGCATTGGGAGGAATTGGACTTCCCCATAGCATGGGAGAGGGCTGAAGACTTCAGTTGCACCCACCTTGTGCTTCCACCCAGCAGATGAGGGACGATGGCCTGGGTGTCCCAGCCTGGCCATGTTGACCCGCGTAGGGCAGGAGTCGGTCCAGGAGCTGCAGCTGAGTTGCCTGCAGGTAATCCAACCCCAGCACACTGCCGTGATGGAAACAATACCATCTGAAGGAATGAAATGAAAAAATTGAAATTAAGCACTTCAAGGCTAAGAAATACTCGCTTTGAGTTTGTCAGTGCAAAGTGATTTTATCTTTCTTGGGCACTCTATTTTGAAGTCTTCAATTATATGATCACTTATTGTTTTGGCCAAATGTCACCTCCTCAGTCAGAACACAGAATTAAACTTCTAAAGGAATAAATATTGGACATGTAGTAGAGGAGACAGGTCCTTGTAGGATCTCTGCACCATTTACTAAAGATGGTGCAAAGAGTTGCAAGAGCCTCTTGGAGGAAAAAGGATGGTTAAGTGCTGCTATGGAGGATCAGCTACAATCATTGCTTCTGCCACCATGCTCCTGTGCAAGACCAGGCAAGGCATATGGTAAGCTTTTCATACATGGTCAAAAAATGGTATGTTGCGCATTTCCTGTGATATGTGATTTGAGACCCTGGGATCAGGTCTATCAAAGCACTGAACACTCAGATCTGCTCCTTGAGTTAGACCATGTTATATAATGCTCTGAAAAAATGAGCTCCAAAGTATTTCTAATTGGGTACTCAAAATTAACGCATATTTTTTTACTCTAATAGGTGTGTCTCAGCTCTTTCTTTGCAGAACGGGAAGACTAGGGAAAATCTGGGCCCTCTCCTGAAGGAAATGGGAGACCTGGTTACCCAGGACATGGAGAAGGCTGACGTACTCAACAACTTTTTTGCCTCAGTCTTCACTGGCAAGTGCTCCAGCCACACCACCCAAGTCACAGAAGGCAAAGGCAGGGACTGGGAGAATGAAGAACTGCCCACCATAGGAGAACATCAGGTGTGAGACCATCTAAGGAACCTGAAGGTGCACAAGTCCATGGGTCCTGATAAGATGCATCCATGGGTCCTGAGGCAACTGGCTAAGCCACTATCAATCATATTTGAGAGGTCGTGGCAGTCCGGTGAAGTTTCCACTGACTGGAAAAGGGGAAAAATAATGCCAATTTTTAAGAACAGAAAAAAGGAAGACCCAGGGAACTACAGGCCAGTTAGTCTCACCTCTGTGCCCAGCAAGATCATGGAGCTGATCCTCCTGGAAACTATGCTAAGGCACATGGAAAATAAGGAGGTGATTGGTGACAGCCAACATGGCTTCACTAAGGGCAAATCATGCCTGACAAAACTGATGGCCTTCTATGACAGGGTTACAGCGTTGGTGATAAGAGCAGAGCAACTGATGTCATGTACCTGGACTTGTGCAAAGCATTTGACACTGTCCCGCACGACATCCTTGTCTCTAAATTGGAGAGACATGGATTTGATGGGTGGACCACTCAGTGAATAAGGAACTGGCTGGATGGTCACACTCAAAGAGTTGAGGTCAACGGCTCGATGTCCAAGTGGAGACCAGTGACGAGTGGCATTCCTCAGCAGTCGGTATTGGGACCAGTGCCATTTAACATCTTTGTCGGCGACATGGACAGTGGGATTGACGGCACCCTCAGCAAGTCTGCTGATGACACCAAGCTGTGTGTTGCGGTCGACACACTGGAGGGAAGGGATGCCATCCAGAGGGACCTTGTCAGACTTGAGAGGTGGGCCTGTGAGAACCTCATGAAGTTCACCAAGGCCAAGTGCAAGGTCCTGCACATGGGTCAGGGCAATCCCAAGCACAAATACAGGCTGGGCGATGAGTGGATTGAGAGCAGCCCTACAGAGAAGGACTTGGAGCTGTTGGTTGATGAGAAGCTCAACACAACCCAGCAATGTGCGTTTGCAGCCCAGAAGGCCAACCGTATCCTGGGCTGCATCAAAAATGTGACCAGCAGGTCGAAGGAGGTGATTCTCTCCCTCTACTCCACTCTTGTGAGACCCTACCTGGAGTACTGCATCCAGCTCTGGGGTCCGCAGTACTAGAAGGACATGGACCTGTTGGAGTGAGTCCAGAGGAGGGCCATGAAGATTGTCAGAGAGCTGGAGCACCTCTCCTATGAGGACAGGCTGAGACAGTTGAGGTTGTTCAGCCTGGAGAAGAGAAGGCTCTGTGGAGGCCTTCTAGCAGCCTTCCAGTACCTAAAGGGGGTCTACAAGAAATATGGGGGGGGAACTTTTTACAAGGGCTTGTAGTGATAGGGCAAGGGATAATGGCTCTAAACTGAGAGAGGGTAGATTTAGATGAGATGTCAGGAAGAAGTTCTTCACTGTGAGGGTGGTGAGGCACTGGAACGGGTTGCCCAGAGAGGCTATGGACACTCCATCCCTGGCAGTGTTCAAGGCCAGGTTGGATGGGGCTTTGAGCAACCTGGTCTAGGGGAAGGTGTCCCTGCCCATGGCAGGGGGAGTGGAACTAGGTGGTCTTTAAGGTCCCTTCCAACCCAAACCATTCTATGATTCTATGATTCTACTCTACGTTATACAGGGAGTGAGTATATTCCTTACTGTACACAGTTAGCCGAGATGGCAGAGCTAGAAGCAGAAGAGACTCCCCACAAATGTGCACAGATATATTGTTTTTAAGCTGACCCAGGCTCAGGAAACACAGGAAAATAGTTGGGAATGGCCCCGATGCAAGGAGCTTGAGGAAAGACACTACTTTGCCTACACTAGGTTATAGACTAATTTGGGTTGGAAGGAACCTTTGGCCCCATCTTTACTTCCATGTGCATTGCTATATCTAAAGATAGTGTGTCACATTTTATAACTGATCATACAACAAAGTCTGAGTTATACAGCATTTCATAATTATGATTTTCAGTCTCAAAAGACAGTGTTTCTTAGCTTGATGAAGAACTCCTATTTGGATTGGCTTAATGCAGACTAAATAGTTGTTATAATAGGGAGAAAAATCAGGAATTGAATAATAATTGCATTTGCCTGTTCATGAATAAAAATGACATATTAAAAATTATGCCATGCTTGAAAGATAATTTAAGAGAGTATTCATTTTGGTGGTGTGAATGATGTAAGTCATGTAAAGCTATTCGTAGTAAATAAAACCTATTTCTAGTAAATAAACCTATTTCTAATTTAAAAAACATATTTTCTGCACCATTTAAGACAGCAGTAGGAGAACAATAGAAACATTAATTTGAATGAAAAACTTTCACAGTTTCAATTCAGAGGTGCTAAATGACAACAAACAGAGTGGTTGTAAAGAACCTGCTATCCATATATAAAAGTGGTGAAGTGCTATTACAGCTGAATCAATGTTCTCTTGAAGTGGATGGGGCAATTCATGTCCTTAAAACTAAGAACATATTTAAGAGTTACAAATCCTACGACTAGAGATACACTACTATTCCATGAAGTGCTTCCAGTCAGCATGGAAGATGGAGGCTTAATGGGACGTTGTTAGGGTTAACATGTTAGGAAGTAGTGGGTAAGTTTAACCTGTGAGACATTTATGGGAACAGGACTCTGAGTCCTGAATCTTATCTGGCCTATAGACCATAAAAAGTGAAAGCAGGGCAAGCGTAGGAGGAGGCTGAGAAATATATACATGTGCTTTTAGCAAGTAAGAAGATCCTTGGAATAAAACAACATCAATGGACAGAAATATGGACAGCAAGGAAATGGGAAATAGTAAAATTTTAAAAGCACTTCAGTCAAGGAAGTGATGGCATTAGCAACAACTCTTCAGCTAGTAAAACAAGTAAGCCCGGAGACAAACCAAAATGTCTTTTGCAAATTAATGCAAGGACCCTGAGAAAAAAAAAGGGGCAGAACTGTGATTTCTAATGCAAACGACAAAAAAAGCTTTTACAGGTTTAAAAGGACTAAAAGGTGGAGTGGGACTGAATGCATCAATCAAGCCATCAAATGACCAGAATACAAATTTTGGGTTTCACAAGAGTGTCGTGGTTTCAGCCCAGCCGGCAACAAAGCACCACGCAGCCGCTCGCTCACTCCTCTCCCCGAGCCACGGCGGGATGAGGAGAAAATGTAAAGAAACGCTCGTGGGTCGAGACAAGGACAGGGAGGGATCACTCCCCACTCATGGGCACGGGCAAAAGACAGGATCAACTTGGGGAAGGAACAACATCGATTTAACTTACTACCAATCAAACCAAACCAAGGACACTGAGCAGTAAAACCCGGCC
>JANHGO010000046.1:26492691-26586770 GCA_024606505.1 Aquila spilogaster | reverse complement strand
ATAAAATAAAATAAAATAAAATAAAATAAAATAAAATAAAATAAAATAAAATAAAATAAAATAAAATAAAATAAAATTGTTGTGATATGTAGAGACAGTTAGGAGATTTATTGCACTTTATGTAAACTAATTAACTTTTTATGCCTATCATTGCGACTGTGGCATGTTTTAATTTACTAGTCTATGAATAGCTTTGTTGTTAATCGCTTAAATGTCTTCCTGCTCTTAATGGAATGTGTTGACCAAAATCAGGATTCAGTCACCTAAACATAGCCTTCTAAAGATTTTGAAGACACTATGCACTGTCCAAACTCGTATTGTTTTAAAACAGTGTGCGTTCTCCACAGAAATCTTCTATCATATTTACCTACTTCAGAACATTAGTACTTGTGTTCCACTACAGTGTAAGAAATATAGATAAAAAGAAAAAGTATGATTTATTCTAGTTTCCAAGAAAATTCAGTAGCCATTCTCACTGAATTAGAAACATGAATTCCATGACATGAATAACAGTATAAATTTAATGATTAAATTCAGTTTTCTTAGTCTCAAATTGAACTACACCTTCTACTACAGTTTGAAAATCTGGTAGCGAGCAGTTGGAGAAAATCTAAGTCATATTTAAAAAGAAAAAGAAATCCCAAATACAACAATTCTTAATTTCAATGAATTATATTAGTTGAATTCTAAAAGTATAATTTCATTATAGCTAGTATTTCTTAAAGTGGTTAGCTTGGAAACAACAAAATACAAAAAAAAAAAAAAAAAAAAGCACTATAATCTTTGGTTGCTGGTTTGAATATTAAATCATTACTTCTATCAAAAAGAAAAAAAATGTCTATTTTTTCAAGTAGAAATAAGATGTGATGTTGGTTTTTCATTGATCAGTACATTAGCTAGGGGGATTTTATAGTTTTATTTGTCTTTTTTTTATTACCTAGTAAATAGAATATATAAAAATATTTAGATTTTATAAAAATTATGTGCTGAAAAAGTAGAACTATAATGTAACACAATGAAAAATTACAGTCTTCTGATACAACTGTCTTACTAAAGATTTTTCACTAAACTCCCTTTCCCAAAACCATTTCCAAGGGTGACTTATTATGTAGCTCACTAATGGCATTTCAAACCCTCAAAATATCATGAACTTGAGCATAGAGTTCAGCTGGATTTTGATCTCAAATGAAACAAGTTCCTCACAGCATGTGATCATTAATTTGCAAGTTATGTGTCATTTGCATGGTAAGCAGGTGGAATGTACTCATTAGGACACAACTTAAATTGAAACAAAGGAAAAAGAGAAAATTAAAAATTATGTCACCAAGCTGACAGGGCGTTCAAGTATTTCCAACCAGTGAACTGACGCTACACAAAACAGACAAAGAAACAGATAAACAAACAAAACAACAAAGAAACGCACAGAATAAAATCACTTTTTCTAGTCTAGACCCAGGCTGCATTTTGGGATCTCTTCCATTAGATGTTCTAACTGCTAACTTTGATTCAGGACAGGAAAAGATTTGTAAATCTAAAAATGTCTTCAAAATTTTCATCCTTTTAATTACAACAAACGTTCTAACATTTTTGGATTATGGTGACATTTTGGCTGTGTATTTTGTCTGCGGATCATCAGCACAGCCTTCAGTGTATTATCACCTTTTGACAAAAGATGAATAGTTCATTTGAAAATACATGACACTGGAACTACTGAGCAGTTTTCCAGTCCCTTCCTGAATGGCTATTCTAAAGCAGCAGCAACCTTGATCTTATACACTTACATAAACTGAATTATAACAAAATTATGAGCATTAATCCTTTTATTCTTCAAACTTCCTTCATCACTGCTCTTCAGGACTAATATCTAGAAGCTCAAGTATTTATAATCTCTTTCATGTTACAGTCCTTGAGCATTCCTATTTGTAATTTGTCTTCATTCATTAGAATAGGAAAAGATACAACAATATACAAGCATACATATTAATATAGATGTAGTTAAAAACTTTTCTTTTTATGAAAAATAAAATTATATATATATTGTATATGGTTTTGTACTTAAGTAAGTGAATATGTGACTGTGTGTGTGTGTGTTAGGTATTTCTACAATTCAGAGAGTAGATTATGCTTCATTCTTTCTCACTGTTTTTCTGTCCTACAATGTATCTGCAATTGTTTTACAGAAATAGATGTACGTGTTGCAGTTTGTTTACAGAAATATACTTCCAGCATGCTGTTTCTTTTAAATCAATGTTTTTTAGGCATAGAATTTAAAGGAAAAATCCTAGCAATAAAATAAAGGGATGGTGTTTACAGTTCTTCACATTTAGCTGAATTAGTAAACCTTATGTGATTATGACAAGTGTTCATTAATGATATAATAATCATTAAGATTTAGTCAGTCATCAAAAATATAAAATGCAAGTTTCATTAAATCCAAGATCAGCTTTGAGATTTCATCTTTCTTGATTGGTTGGAACTTTTAAAAAGTTTATGTGAGTGATGAAATTAGATCTAATTTATCCAGTTTGATATATCTCCCCAATCACATTTACAAGTGAAGAACAGTGTTAAATGAGTTACATAGATGAAGAAAAGGGAAGTCCCTTAAGAAATTACCCTTGATGTATATAATTAAGTGTCTTGTTAGTGATTCTCTTCTGCTAAAACAATATTTTCCCCTCATTTATTCTAATTAAGCAGATTGTCATGAGGTCATTTATTTGGCTGTTCATCATTCTTTGAACTTCTTTATAGAAACCAAACACGAAGTGCCACAATTACTCCTGTCAAAGCAGAAAATATTGAAACCATTGAAAGTAGTCTTTATTTCAATTCTTTCAGCAGAAAAATCACAGAGCGAGTCAAACGGTGACTAATTTGGAAAGTGAACTATCTGATACATATTACAAAGGAAAAGAATGTCATGTTTAGCTTCCTCCTCAGTAGCTACTTGGGAAAAAAAAAAAAAAAAACATTACTGCACATTCATTTTGCTTCTTTTTTTTTTTTTCTTTTCTGTGGTATAAAATGGCTATTTTTGCCCTGTGAACAATCCTACTGAACTCAGCTTCACTATATATTTAGTTGATTAAGTGCATTGTTGACTCTTAGCTTAATATCATAAGAACACCGAAAAGTTTCATTAACAGTCATATAGAAGAGAAGAAAAAGAAGATAAAAAGAGCTTCTTGTCACTGTCACTTTGAGTTTTTTATCATTACAATTTTATCTTTCACAAGATGAGTGGGGAGGGTAACAATGAGTTGTCTGTGTTCATAAGGAGGAAAACAATCATGTTAGTGACTGGTACTGGTGGTGTCATCCTCTTCACAATGGAGTTATTCAGAGCTGGAGCTAGAGCAGGGCAGCAGCACAGTGTTCCACCACACATGCTAAGCCAATGAAACCCATATCAAGGCAAGGACAGACTGAGTAGAACATAGCTGGAGCCTCTTCTGATAAGAGAGACTCAAATTTATTGGGCTACAAGTAAAGCAGATCCCCCTGAAGACTACAGGAAACAAATTTTATCAAGTTAAAGGAACTGATATTGAGGAGAGTAACAGTTAGAGAGACTGATTCTTTTGAAAGAATTTAGTTCAGTGCGCAGCTGATAAGGAAACTGAAACTCCAGGATAAGGAAGGAAAGGCAAGTTCAATTGAATATATTAATAGGATTTTCTTATCGGATTATTTAAAGAGATTTCAAATCATTAATCTAGATATTGTTACTAATTCACATTAATAATCTTCCTAATATATATGTAATTTCCAAATGAAATAAATAACTTGAGAAGTAAAAATGAAGAATTGTGGAGAAAATTGTTCCTGAAATCATATTCCCTTTATAAATAGTGTTGTTATCTATAGGTCATCTTCATCAAGATTTAAATGCCTTGTATTTTGCTAAGAAATGGAATTGACAAAAAGAAAATAAAAGGATATTCACACTGAATAAAATTAATTAATGTAAACATAAGTTTCTGAATGTATCAAAGAATCAGAGATTACTGCAAAAGGTGTGTTTTGAACACTAGCATATAAGACTAGTTTTATAATTCCAGCTTCAAAACTTTTATAATTTATTCATTAGCAGCATATTATGTTCTAATGGCCAGTTTTCATACAGTAATAAATGTCATCATTACATAAACAAAGTTGTTAATCATTTATATCTGAAATTAGCTGTAAATGTACAATACTATGAAGCTGATGCTGTTTATTGCTGCTGATTACAGTCTGATGGCTCTACTTGCTGAAGTCAGTGACCAGGGCTGAGAGATCTTAGACAAGAATTTGTCTTCTTATTCCTCCATCCTTCTTCATCATAGTGAAGTTTTTATGCTTCTAGTTCCTCTCTCAAATCTCAGCTGCTCCCAGTATTTCTTCTCTTCTTTTTGGTTCAGCTACTCAGATTTCTTGTGTGCTTTTCAGGATGACTTGCCTATTTGCAGTCTCTTGTTTTCCTTTGCTATTCTTGTTCCTTGTCTTGGAGCTTTTGCTGCTTGCACCATTTAGCTCTATGTATCATTACTCCATTGACAGTCAGTTTATCTGTGTTCTTCAGCTCCATTTGAAGAATGTTCTATCAGACCTCTCAGAAAAGCTTGATGACAGGAAATGATTAGACAGAAACACAATCAGATTATGGAATTCTAGCAACAAATCATTTTTTAGTTGAATATTTGTCATGCTGGATCAGACTAATCGTGCTATCATGCTCATATCTTTACTCCTAGAACGGTCAAAACTGTATGTATATGGAGACTACAGTTAGGAAAGGGCAAGCCTTTTTCTGGTCTCTAGTATTCATCCAGCCTCCAATTATTTGTAAATCAGGGAGTTTCAGAGTCAGATGTATTATCTATGCATTCAATTCCACAGACCATTTCTGTTCTATGAACTTTACTGAGCTGCTCCCTAATTTTTCAGATATTTCTTAGTTACACTGATCAACTGTCTGTGAAGACAGCTTTTCAATTTGCAAAGTGAAAAATCTGTAATCAAGAGGAAAGATGGGACAAATGCACTTTTAGTCAAAGGAAATTTATATTTTCAAACACTTATTCACATGGAAGGACATTCTAATATTAGTAGTTGGTTCGATCATAATGAAGTTAGATTTTGAGTGATTAAGTGTACCCTTGTTGATATAGGGATTGCAAAGATCATTCTTAAAAAGGATCAAATCATTTTGTAAACATTTGTTACTTTAGGATGAGAAGTGACAATTTTTAAAACTAGTCTTTCAAAATGTCAGCTATACTGCTTATATCTCATCTTTTGATCTGCTATGTAAACATATTAACATTATCACAATGTAATACTATTTTTATTTCTGTACTTATATATTTACCCCCCTTGATTGAGTGAAATTTGTTATTAAAATAATTTGTAGAGTGGAAGGTTGTACAAGGATTTTTTGTTTGTTCATTTTTAACTTGCAGCTGTAAATTTACAGCTTGTCTGTGGCTGATGTTTTCATTTCAGTGCTCTATTGAAAACGTATTTTAAAATTTTGTTGACGCTGTTATATTTTTAAATTACTGCATCTACTCTTATTTTTAACTAAGGTGATAGAATTTGTCTTACTTTGTGCCTCTAATAGGTTTTCTAAATGACATTAAATGTTCAAGGAGTTCTGAACTGCCACAAAAACAGTATTAAAGATTACAGATGGAGAGGCAGCAGTTTATGTGGAGCTTCAAAGTGAGAAAAAAGGCTACTTCTGAAGACATTCCATTCCAGATCATTGGCTGCAATTTAGCAGTTCTTTCTAGATAGCTCTGCTGGTCTGAGACATGACTTAATACCCACAGAGGTTAGTTGTAGTTTGCTCTGGAGACATTATATGAATTCTGTTAGCAACCTCTGCTCTGGAAGAAAGCTTTAACTTTGTAACTGGGCACCTTTGATAAACTGCTAGGCAAATACTGGTTATATTACAGTGCAGATGAAAGAGAAAAAATTATGAAAACCAGCTGTAAATAAATAAAAAAAAAAGATAAGAAAGATTGGGAAGAAAGATAATTTCAAAATACATGGAGATATGCTGCAGAGTACAGGGGAACTGGCTCAATTGATTTCTATCTTTTGTAGTATAACTTTTGTTCACAGCTTGATGGTATTTCCCGTCTAGCCAAACTATTTGCTGTCTCTGCATTATTGATCTATCATTAGAACATTAGACACGATCCTAACATGATGATAGGGCATGACTAAAGTCTTTCTTATTTTGCTAAACACAGAAACCAAGGTCATCATCGTTTAAGTTGTACCAAAATGCCCTGTGAATTTTCTTAAATAGATGACATTCTACTCTAATCAGTAAACTGTACTGATTGAAGCTCAGAACAGAAAAGGTTTTAAAGCACACACTCAGAATTCACACTTTAGCAATTGAACATGGCTTTGGTGAAACCACAGTCACTTCAAGCTAAAATTTAAGGTGTGAAATTCTCATCTAGACAGGAAAGCTGTATGCTTAGCTGTAATGTTGCCAGCAATAGCAGGGAAGTAATTGTCCCCCTATACTCAGAACTGGTGAGGCCGCACCTCGAGTACTGTGTTCAGTTTTGGGCTTTGTAAGAAGGACATAGAAGCCCTAGAGTGTGTCCAGAAAAGTGCAATGAAGCTGATGAGGGGTCTGGAGCACAGGCCTTATGAGGAGCGGCTGAGGGAGCTGGGATTGTTCAGTCTGGAGAAGAGGAGGCACAGGGGAGACCTTATTGCTCTCTATAACTACCTGAAGGGAGACGATAGTGAGCTGGTGGTCAGCCTCTTCTCTCCTGCAACTAGTGATAGAGCTTGAGGGAATGGCTTCAAGTTGCGCCAGGGGAGATTCAAACTGGAAGAAATACTTCTTCTCTGAAAGAGTGGTCAGACACTGGAATGGACTGCCCAGGGAGGTGATGGAGTCACCAGCCCAGGAGGTATTCAAAGAACGTTTAGACACTGTTGAGGAACATGGTTTAGTGAGAACTATTGGTGATAAGTGGACGGTTGGACTGGATGATCTGGTAGGTCTTTTCCAACCTTGATGATTCTATGATTCTGTGATTCTGTGAAATTTGTGCAGCAAAAGGTGCAAATGCAGTACTCTGATGAATATTGTGACAGTCTGAAAAAAAAAGTTGGATAATACATGAAGACATTTATCTCCTCTGGCAAATCCTTCCAGTGAAGAGTAGGACTGACTGCATTTCTCTTGATGGAAACTTACAATACATTAAATTCTGGCAGGGTAAATACCTAGGTGGCTGTATGACGTGTGAGAGCATAGAGTAGAATGAACTTCAAAACACTTAAGTAAGGAGGGATCTGATTTGTACAATTCCCCATCAAAACTATTAGTTCCATGCTTCTTTTTTGTCCTTTTTTTCCTAAGGAATATTCCCAGAAAATTGTAATGGATACCCCAGAAACACTCTTTTTCTAGACTTCCCTTGATTAAACAGGTTTTGGAGTGAAGTACCACCATACAGTTAGGACCATGCTGTTCGGTGAGTACATTCTGAATAGGTGGAATAAGACAGAGTTAAATCTTCACTGTGCTCTGGTAATATACATCATCTGGCACATATTTTCATGCTATTCTCCACTGCTTTAGCAAAACATTACTTTGGGCTTTTTTAATGACATATCTTGTTCTCTCAGGGAGAGTTAATGCTTTGGTTACAAGGGAATAAACTCTTTCTTGCAGTATTTGTTTCCAATATAGCTTTAGTCCTCCAAGAAAAATCACCTTAAAGGGAGGGATAAGTTCTTTCTTACTAGTTAATAGTCACTTTAGTATTGGTTAGGTCTTAATGGAAGGAAGAAGGTGATGCTTTTAGATCAACAGGAAGAATACGCAGATTTCTGCAGCCACTCTTCCCTCTGAAGGACTTTGAAGAGGGACACTTGGGCAGCTCCACTAATGCTACAGCCACTTCACTAAAACCTGAGTTGATATCCTCACCTGCTGTGCAGCAGCTGCACTGAAAAGCAGACTTCAGCTCTCAAGCCCGTTGCCATTTTTGTTTGCTGCTATTGACCTGTGACGGGGCAAACTAAGGGTGCAATGACTTAGTTGCATGTGACAGGAGGAGAAGGAAACCTCTATCCTGAGAGTTAATAACATTTTGGCTTTTCTCTCAAACCTGCTCACTGCTTAATACGCGCCAGCCTTCATTTGGCAGTGTCTCTTGAATAATCATCCTTTGAAACCACTTTATGAAGAGGCCCATTGTTAAGGTTGTTTATGAACGCTAGCAAATGAGTTCCCATTACAGACAGTTATTATATGCTACTACATTAGCATGAAATGATAAACGAGTATCAACACGGATGACATGACTGGATGCAAAATTCATTAAGGACTCAATGTGGAGTCCAGTACAGCTTCTGAGTCATATATACATCCAGTTTACAAATCCCATCTTGAAAGAAATGTTGAAAGACATTTTCCAGCTCACATACCAAGAACACACATGTGCTCAGTCTTCTGCCAGACTGTGTCTTCAAACTTGTGCAAATGTATCAATATTTACATATACTTGAGACACACCTCTACCACCAATAAATTAAGCATCGTACAGTTCTGCATGGATGTACCAAATCACCTCCAAGAGCAGACTAAATGCATTGTATCTATGATATGCTGGCAGTAATTCTCCCACTCTCAGCAGCATCTATTAGCCTGAGCACTGCAGCAGGCTAACAGATCTGGAGTGCCAATTAGGAGTAGGGGTCTCTGTGTACTCCACAGCGCAACCTCCTCTTCCCATTACTGCTTATGGAAGTTTTAGCATTAAAACAAGATTAAAATTCAAGAGACATCATACAAAATAATACATACAATTTAACAAAGAATAGTTTATTAGAGAGTACCCTTTTCATTAAGTCTTTTTTTTTAATTCAGTCTATAGAATACAATAGGAACGCTATTAAGCTCTGTAGTCTTACTCAATGGCTTCCTGAAGAAAATAGGAAATGTCTTCCGGACTTTGAGGTTAATATACTAATCGGGGAATCTTCTTTATTATATTGTCAGATTTTTTGTTTGTTGTTCTTTTTGATGCAGTTCTCTGGAAGGATGTAGAGTCTAAGCAGGTTATTACTGTTTTAAAACCAGTTTCAATCTGCAGTTCTAAAGCAGTGGTTCTTTGTATTGTGCAGTGAAATATTCAGGGACTTAGCCTGAGAGTTGCAGAAATGTAATTAAAAGAGAGCTTGACATTTATGACCATGCATGCTCTTTGTACTTCAGTCTACATATGCAACTGACTGTTTTTGCATCTGAGCAGAGAAGTTAGTATTACTGACAAAAATGATGGTATTTCAGAAGATGACACAACCACTTGAGCTCAGTTTTAAATTTATGATTATTTTTGGAACTGTAAGATGTGGGCACTACAAATGTAAATCACCGTCACTTGAACGCAACTCACTAGAAACGTTCCATAGAAGCTGGCTCTGTTTCTGTCTCAAAGAGGCTGAAAGAAGGCTACTTTTTAATTTTCTTTTTTATTATGAGGTTTCTTACTCTACTCATTTACCATAATATAGCAGAGAGTTAAATCAGTGAGAAGATACAGATTTTGTAGGATCATCCTAATGTTCCATGATATTTGAAAGGCTTCTTCTTATTTACTAAATTGGTCTCAGTGTTACAAAAGTAGTTCATAAAAATATTAACAGAATTCTTCTTGTTTGTAATGTCCTACAACCTCACATTTTCCATTGTGTAAAATTGGGCCTGGGATGTATTTACACTGTAGCATTGCTAATTTGTTCATCCAGTTTGAAGACCTCTATATGTGACCTTAGTGTATAATCAGGGAAAGCGTGGGAGTATGTATTTCTATCACATCTTCAAAGTTCTGCCTGATACACTGAGGGAGGAGTCTTATTTTTGATTTGAGACTGCATAGGCTGCTTTTATGAGGTACTGACATCAAGCAGAAGCAGAGACAGAGGGAGATTTCCTGATATGTTGCATAGGATGTCCTTCCCATTTGTACACATACTCCTTGTCCATGTTTATACATCAAACCAGTGTGAAACAGCTTATGTCCACACATTAGGAGGATATTCCAAAATGAGATGGCACTGTCTAAACTGCCAGATGTTGTAGATGGCTTTGATTCATGCTAGTTTCCAAATAGTGCCTGAGGTGGTCACAGACTAGAACCATACCCAGGACCCATCTAACAATCTGCCAGTAGGGGTATAAAGAGCTCAAAGTCTGGAAAACTCCTTGGTACTGCTTTAATTTGCAGGCAACACTACACAAATCTGGAAAAAGAAACTCCATTACCAGTTGTTTTACACCCGATGTGTGTTTGTTGCAGCTAAGGCATTCTGTAATAAAGCCACATTTCTTAGGGCTGGGGCTGTCCCTAACAACACGCCTTAATCTCTCCCACTGGTGCTGGTATCTAGGGATATCTCTAATGATGGAAAGCAGATAAATGCCAGAATGGGAATTGGTAAGAACAGTGTGATGTGGCTCTAGCTTTGGGGCTAGAGTGTTTAGCTCTGAAACTGTCGTACCTCACAGTCATTTGCTCCAAGGAGCCTTTCCACTATTCTTATCATGTAAAGCTCTCCTAAGACATTTAAAATGTACTCAGTATTCAGAGACCTTTTGGACTTCATCCAGATGTGCAAAAGTACACATTTATTTCTAATTGTTAAGCTTGGCACAAGTTTGGCTTCTTGAGACTGACAAGCCAATTGTCAAATGCTTTTAATGTTGGTGTGAGCCAGACTGAAAGACTTCATTTTGTCATTAACTCCCTGGGCAGAGATTCAGACTGCACTGTGTTTATTGTAAAGGAACAAAACTCTCGTAGGTATTAAACTAAATAATTTCTTTAGGCTGAGCTCTAAACAAAATATCATTTTTAATACTGTTTTAAGCAATAACTGTTTCCAGGATTATTACCTTAATGAAAGCATTTATCTTATTTTTCTTATTATTCACACTTTTATTATTCAAAACCTCTGGTGGATTTGCATACGCTAGTATGGCTACACAAGGATGATCTATGGCTGTTTCTTTTGGGATTGATCTGTCACTTTTATCTCCTTTCTTAACTTACAATGAAACAATACAAATAAGCATAAAGTAGCTATTATACCTACAAATTCAAAGATGACAGCTCATTATGGAAATGATGGCAACGAGAAGAAGCAGCAAAGACCTTCCTATGCCCCAAAGCTAAGTTAACTTTGAGAGAGAGAATTGGATTATGTGAGGGTAGAGAACCTCTGCACTTTGAATAAACTGTAAAACATCCACCTATCTTTTCACTCTGCTCTGCTCCATGTAGCTGTATAACCATGTACAGATCTTCCATGGAAGCAGAGGAGTTCAAATCTAAATTTAAGTAGCATATGGTAAATAGAAACATATCAAGCCTATACAGCAAAATATAGACTAAGGTTATCTGTCTAGACAGGCTGGTAGAATAGTTGTAGGGCTCTGTAAGATTGGGACCATTTGGCACTTCCATAGCTTGTCAGACTATACCGAAATATGCAGCCACTTTACCATATGGAGTAAGAATCGAAAATAAAACAAGCTGTGGTGTCTAGCAGCTGGTATGTCACAGATAAGTGAAAGCAACTGAACCAAAACTGTAACTATTGACATAAGAGATATCATAACTGTTAGGCCAGATGGTGAATACAAAGTGGCGTGATTCTACAGAAGTGAGTGATTTTGTGCCTATTGTGATTTTCCGCCTGATGTGCTGATCCTAAAGCATTACTGACCAAACAGGCAGGGGGTGGCTGCAAGTCATAGAAAATTAGAAGTAGCAGCAAGACATCTTGTGGTAGCATGTAGCTTCATCAGGAGTCATAATAGCACAGTTTTCCTGGTGAATTAAAGTCTAGTGATTTCAGTCATGCACATACACCACAGCACAGGAAGGCTGGAGTTAGCACTAAGCAATCTTCAGGGTGACAAAAATGTTACAGAGAGGTAGTATCAGAAACTTCCATTTCTATGTATTTGGCTCAGTTCTATGCACCTTAACTCTATACATCTATACATCATAAGATCTAGCCCCAGCGGTCCCCATGGTTCCTGTTCATTCTTGCTGCCCAAATGAACCCTGCTGCTCACTTCCACTCCTCGTTTCCATACCAGCCAAGCTGATGGAGTTATTTAGGTTAATAATATCCATGCAGAAATTACACTTGGTCTGTGTCATTTTTAGCTAGGTTGATTTCACTTGTGTAATTGACACTGCAGACTCAAACGTGTGGACTGCCTTAATTGAAAGAGAGCAGCAAATTACTCCATAGTAGCAGAGCTAAATGGTCAGTGATAAGAATCTCTTCAGCCAGTCTTGAGCCTCAGGAAAAAATGGAAATATATTTAACATTCTGCATGGTTTTGCAACTAAAGAGGAAAACTCTCACTTCTGCTTTCCCAGTGGCACTGCTTTAATATCAGATAATTATCCTTGACATGTTCTTAATAGATTAGAAAGAAAATTGAGGTTTTTATGAGGCTTTCACAGACAATTTTTCCCACTTATAAAATTAAACATCTGGCTTTTCCAGTGTTTTCATACATCTGATGTACATAGATATAAATACACTCTTAAAAAGAAATAAAAAGCATATTCACATATATATGTCATATATAAGCACAGATGTTCACCTGCTGACATGCATATAGAAATCTAGCAGCAGCCAGAGGTGCTTCTCATATGTATGGAATGACTTTTTCAGTTCCACCATCTGCTTAATATTCTTGTTTCGGGTTACTTTTTTTTATTGTTTGTTTGTTTTTTCTTTCAAATAGATTGAAAAGAACTTGTTCTTCTATTGGGCAGTTATTAGCAGTGCAAGTTCATCTTCCAGATGGTTTGGATCATATAATCTACTCAGAATCAGAAATTAATTGCCATCATAATTAATATTTTGAAAATTTGGACCAATTTTACTGCCATTTCAAGAAAATATCAAATGACTTGGTAATGTGAAGTACCGAATTATCAGATTGCCCAGTTCTCTCCCAGTTTATTTGCATTTCCATGGGCTTCCTTCTCACCAAAGAAGCATTACACATATTTCAGGTGCATATATAGACCTGCAGAAGCTTTTGGTAGTAGTCTCAGCATCCTTGCTGCACTAACTCATGTTGACTTCAGTGAATTGAATTAGTACACTAACTATTCAGTAAAGAAAAACAAACAAATCAACTGAAAAACATAGGAAGAATGGATAAGGTAAATCGTTTGCTTTTTTGTTGTTGTTACAGACTGGCACATGTTGTCAGTAAAAGCTCTGATGACCTCTAATGACTACATAATCTGAACGACTTTTTTTTTCTGCTGAGTACCACAATATTTTGCCTTTAAATTATTAGTCTGTGAGGTTTTTAATTTTCTTCCGGAGCGTTCAGTGCTGCCCAGCTTTTCATTTCTAGGTGCTCAGGTGACTGCACTGAGGACTGCAGCAAGCACGTGGACAGCGCTCACTGTTTCTGCCTGCTGCAGCCTGTTTGGATGTCCTGTCAATGGTCCAGGAGAGGTGTTCTCCACCAGAGCTGGAGCTCCAACAGCTGGGGAAACAGAGGTTATGGCAAAGAGATCAAAGGTTCTGATTCTACCAATTATTGAACAACATCCTGCATAAAAGCCAGATCTATCTATAAGTAGATAAAATCCCAGATATGTGAAGCTATTAATGCCTTCTCATTTTTTATTATTTTTTAAAAGGCATGATGACAGAAGTGAAGTCATGCTTTAGTTACATTTATGACAGTGGCCCGGTCCAACAATGCTCCCCATCTCTGGTTCCCACCAAAAAGTGGCCAAAATGGAAAGCTTTTGGCAGAGTTCACTTTCACTCAGCAACTCCATAGCCACCGGGTCTCTGTTCTTTCCGTCTTGGAAAACCCTGCTCCTATCCCTAGGCATCAGCCAGGTCAAAGGTTGCAATTCATACTGAATGGTGTGAATTGCTACCAAAATCTTTTTGTATCACCTGAAATACTGAGTTAGCTTGAGCAAACACTGAGGTGAATTGAGAAACTACAGGGAGATAAACTAAATAACATTCACCCCGTTCTTATGCTGGGATTAACATCTCACAGGAGCTAAGTCATCTCTAAGCCATCACTCCCAGGAAAATGTGGCTGCAGGATGACTTTTCATTTAGTTGGGAGTTATAGGCAGGGAGAGAGTTACTGTAAAAGTTTTTCATGATTTTTTTTTCTCATGTGGAATCATGGAATTCTTGAGGTTGGAAAAGAGCGGCTGAGGCCCCTGTGTTTGCTGAGCGCAGAGCAGAGGAGCTGAGGGGAGGCCTGATGGCAGCTGCAGCGCTGAGCTCTGCTCTCTGTGACAGTGACAGGGCCCGAGGGAATGGCACGGAGCTGTGTCAGGGGAGGGGCAGCTGCAGGTTAGGGAAAGGCTCTGCACCAGAGGGCGGTGAGCATGGAATAGGCTGCACAGGGCAGTGGGCACGGCCCCGAGTGCTGGAGTTCAAGGAGTACCTGGACAACGCTCTCAGACACAGGTCTCTGGAGCGGAGCCAGGAGTTGGACCCCATGATCCGTGTGGGTCTCTTCCAACTCGGGATATGATTCTATGGTTCTGTGATTCTATTATATAATTTATATTTAACTTGAGCTGCAGATAAGTATTTATTTTAAAAGCCCACCGGGATACTAAGATATTCTAATGAGAGAAACTCATTATTCAAGATACTTCCAGGCCAGCTGGAACTGCTGAATCAAGACTAATTTAAACCAACTCACATGCCAGCTGTGTTTTTAAGGAATATCTGTGGCCGCTGTTAGCTGCAGATAGGGATTTACCAGATAAAGGGCAGTATATGCACAAATGTAAATGACACAGTTTGATAATGGTGATTTTATCTCAAACTCATAGCTAGTGCGCGTTAGGCTGTTATGGTTCAAAGGTAACGCTTTCTGTTTACACAAGGAACATTATTACAAAGATATAAGGAGTCACGTTGCTAAAGGATAAATTCTAAATAAAATGCCCACATATTTTCACCATATCACAATAGGCAGAGTGAACAGCTTCCAAGGGAGATAACTGTGCTTGTTTTATTACTAGGCATCTGTACCACTGATGACAACATTCAATAGTATTTTAGATAAGTAGCAGAATATATCTGGCTGTAAGCTGGCAATTAAGGAGTGTGCTGCCTTTAGGTGTTTACTGTGAAAGGCGATTGTTTCTTTTCCTCCTTTGAAATGTGTTATACCAAACGCTGTCTGCAGGAGATGGGATATATTACAATTTAAAACCATTTGTGAGATACTGATCAAGAACAGAGGTTATATTTTAAATAAATAACTGTAGTTTCAATATATTCTGGGAGCAACAAATGTTGGTGTTAAAGCTGTAAATATTTCATTCACGAGAGGACCCAAAGTCACAAACGTATGAATGTTTTGTCCTTTAAATAGAGCAACTGGCCTCTCTTTAAATTGATGCAAGTGGAAAAATAAGTAAGTAAAAAAAAGCAACCACAGCCGTGTCTGAGAAAACAAAAAAGATTATAAAAAATAGGGGAGACAGGTATTAAGGAAGAATTAAAAGAGCAGGAGCTCTAGGTCTGAGAAATGGACTATCTAGGTTGCATACTAACGGACAGATCGGTATGCATATAGTCAATTTACATTCAATAATAATGCTAGGTGCTTTGGAGAAGCAGATCTGATAGGGACAATGGCCAAGGAGTCTGTAAGGGAAGGTTCTTCAGGCAGTTTACACTTGGCATATGTCCTCAAACATGAAGAAAAATGCCCTCTACAAATGTATCCTATCAAATGTGGTTGTAGATATTACACGTGTCTGACTCTTCTGTGAATTACTAAATTCTTGTTCTCTGCATTATCTTGTAGCAGTGCATTTTTTGTGCTGTGTACTCTGTGAGAGTATTTCCCTTCAGCCTTTTCATTTCGTTTAATGTTACCTTGTTCCTGTCTTCTGAGAAAGGGCAAATGAGAGTCCTTTGAGTTACCTTCCCTGGGTCATTCATTATAACTGGCAGATATGGTACAGATTCCTGTTAATAAGTTTGTTCAGATTTTCCTGTTATGAGATTCTGTCTTCAGCTGCTCCTAACTTTGTCAGACATGAATGCCTCAGGCTGAAAATGTCAGTGCTACGTGCCTGCCTAGAGCTGATTTTTTTTTTAGGAGGATTTCAGGCAAAGCAGATTAGCCACTTCTGAGAATGAAAAAAACAACCAGGGGAAAAAAAAATAAAAAAAAAGAAGTTAGTTTTCAGTGTTAACAAATACCCCATAATCTCATTTTCAGAGAGAGACAAAACCTGAGCTAGAGGGCTCATGGTCTTGAGACCTGTGGGCTTTCCATCAGAAATGCACTCACTGTCACTGTGGGGAAATCTGCGCAGATCTGGCTACATGCTCAGTCTGAGGAATTTCCTCTTTCCATCTTCAGTAAGGGCCTGGGGGCTTAATAGGTTTCTCTCTTTTGAAAGTCACCCCTGATGATTTCTGGGCCATCAGATATCCAGGTATCTAGTCTCCTACCTTGCAGAGCAGCTATGGTGTCTGTCCCCCAGCAGTACCAGCCTAGAAAGAGACAGTGTTGAGAAACATCAGCAGGAGAACACCAAGGCTGGGAGTGAAAGAAGGGAGAGAAAGACAGGTCAGGGAGAAGTTGGAATTAACTGAATGAGAGGAATGAGTAAAAGCCATGGGAGGCAGCAAGCTGAATCAAAGTACAGAATTAAACTTCTTCAGAGTTACATCTGGGATGTGTAGTAGAGGATGGACAGCTTCTTGTAGGACCTCCCACCATTTACTAAAGATGGTTGGAGTTGCAGGAACCCATGGGAGAAAAAAGGATGGTGGTGTGGTTAAGTGCCCCTGTGGAATACCAGCATCAGTCCTTGCCTCTGGTGCTGTGCTCCTCTGCAAGACCAGGCAAGGCAGCTGGTGAGACTTCCATGGCACGTGCCTTGTTTTTCGTGACAGGTGATTTGAGACCCTGGGATCTGATCTATCAAAACACTGAACACTCAGAGCTGCTGCTTGAGTTAAAATGTGTTATATAATGCTCTGAAAAAAAAATATGTGGTACAACATCTCTCTAATTGGGTACTCAAAATTAATGAATATTTTTCACTCTAATAGCTGTCCTTCAGCTCCCTCTTTGGAAAATGGAGCCCCGCTCATTTGGTGCAAATGTAACACAACTACAGATCCGTAACAGATCCAGAAGCAATGGGCATCATGGGACAAAATGGCTAATATTGCCTCCAGTGTGCAGCTTCAGCAACCTGCAGGAGGTAAAAAATGCAGCCAAAACAGTGAGAAAGGAGAGCAAAACACAACAACAAAGAGCTGCTAAATCTGTACTGAAAAGCTAAGGTGTGCAGCAAAAATCAGTATTGTAATTACCAAGGGTAGGTATGTCTACACTGGGATTATTATTGAACATGGAGTCAAATGGAGTGAATGCATCCCTAAGCAGTTTATGGTAGTTCACTCAGCTTCCCAAAGCAGTACAGTCACAGCATCATGACATTCAGGGAGGGCTGTAAAGCTGCACTGAGCAGCTGAGGAAATACTGGACGAGTGCTCTGAGTTCTGGCTGTGCTGATGCAGGCTCACACTGATCGATGGCATTTGCACTAGAGACAGTGTGGACAGACCTAGGGCAGACTGAAAACACCCAACAAGCTGGATGCAGCTTGCAGCTCCTGAACTTTGAGCATTTGGCACTGCACCCCTAAGGTTCCTGTTTTTCATTTTGTCACAGTGTAATTAACTTTGTAGGGCTCCTGTGTGGTGCTTCTCTATCCCCTCTCCTAAATGGAGAGGCTCAGTGTCCACAGTTTGTCCTCAGTGGAAGCCTCCCAATGGTGATTTGCATGCCTCAATCTTGAATGACCGCAGTTTCTGAAATACCTTTTGAAAGAAAAGAAGTATTGCTCATTTATAGCCTAGATAAGCTCACTGCTGCATGGATGTTCACTGGGCTGCTTTATTCTTCAGTCTCTCTTTTCTTCTTAGAAATCCGCCCACGCTGAAGCTATTGAAGCATTCAAAAACTTTGTTCAGATATAAAAATTTTCACGTCTACTTTTTCTTCTGACAAGAGACAAAGACAAAAAGCTGAATATTTCTTTGGTATGGACGAGTTGATGCAGGGGGTGAAGGGTGTGCGTGTTAATGTAAGCATGCCAGTTAATCTCCGTTAAAAACCCGCAGTGAAAAACAACTTATTTTTTTTGAAAGCTTTGACTGTGGTATTCTGGTCAGGAAAGTTCTCATAAAAAGCAAACCAGAAAGCTATCATCTATAAACACATTTCAGAAGAGTGTCTCAGTTCTATAAACAGTTCATTTGCTAACATAGTAACGAAGTGCATCACAAGTTCATTCAGCTGAGAGAGGTAATGAAATCTCAATTGCACAAATGAACTGGATCTGTTCACATTTCAGAACACACACGTAGATGTGAAGTAGACAAAATAGATATATTGCCAGTGCTGCACTCATTCCAAAGAGCCCCAGGTTCCATGAAACTTGGTGAAATCTGTGAATTTAACATTTTCCTAAATGAGTAATTTCTGAGATGGACACAGTACTAGCTGCTGTTTTTCAATACAAGATGAAAATTGTATCTTGGCAGCGATGTCTGCACTGCCTCTGAATTTCTCCAGCCACAATGGCATATTTATCTCCAAGACATGTCCAGGGCTCCAAGGGACCTGAGGTCTCACCAGCCTCACCCCTTACTGGGTCTAGATGACTTGCACAGACTGTAAATGATAAAGCATGCAGGTACTGGGAATTCTAAATGTATCCAACTCCAAGTTGCCATCCAAATTTGTTTCTCACCTAAAATGCCTTTAGTGACTGCCTTTCTGCGTCCAATATTGAGCAGCAGCTGGTCCAGGACTTGGTTCACAATTGCTTCAGAAATAATGGGGTGGATTGTTTTCTCCATTTCTCCAGAATGAATGAAAACATAGACTGCCTCTAGGCAATAGAGAGAAAGGACAAAATATCTGGCATACTTTATGTGTCTATTGAGATGACCTATTTTAGGATGAGGTGACTTGTGCCCTAGAAATGTCCACTTCTTTCCATTGATTGCACAGGAAGCTTAGGCACCCAGCTCAAGTAGAGGAAATTAAATAAGCACATGCACCTGAAGTTTTGGGATGAAACTGACCCTGGAAGGCATGGTATTTCCTTCCTCTAACAGACACAGTGACAAGAAACACACATACTAACCTACATTATACACAGGGAGTCAGTGTTATTCCTTGCTGCACCCATCAGTCCAGAGCAAGAACCATGAGAATAGAAAAAAATCTGCCTACATGGGGTTATAGGGTAATTTCATTTGAAAGGGACCTTTGTCCTCACCTATGCTTCCACCTGCATTGCTGTGTCTAAAGATAATGTGTCATATTTTATAACTGGTCATATGATAGTGTCTGCAACATTCAGCATTTTATTATATGATTTTCAGTCACAAAAGACATTGTTTCTTAGCTTGATGAAAATCTCAGATATGGAGTGGCAAACTAAACAGTTACTCTAGTGGAGAAAATCAGGAAGTAAATGTATAATAATTGTATCGTTTTGTTCATCATTAAAGATGATATATTAAAAATGGTGTTAAAAGACATGTAGAAGGCTATTTATTTTAGTGGTGTGAGTGATATAAGTCTAGATGAAACTGTTACAAAAATCGTTTGAAAACCAAATATTTTCGGCACCATTTAAGTCACTGTGACCAGTTCTGGATTTCCCAGTTCAAGAAAGACAGGGAACTTCTGGAGGGAGCTCAGCAGAGGGCCATAGAGATGATGAGGGGCCTGGAGCATCTTCTGTGTAAGGAAGGACTGAGAGACCTGGGGCTGTTCAGCCTGGAGAAGAGAAAGACTGACAGGGGTCTTATCAATGATTATAAATATCTGAAAGGTGGATGGTTATCAGAAGGATGGGGTCGGACTCTTTTCAGTGGTGTCCAGTGACAGGACAAGGGGCAATGGATATGAACTGGAACATACGAAATTCCACATGAGCATGAAGAAAAATTTTATTTTGAGAGTGATGGAGCATTGGAACAAGCTGCCCAGAGATGTTGTGGATCTCATTCTCTGGGTATATTCAAAATCCACCTGGATGCTCTCCTGTGCAACCTACTGTAGGGAACCTGTTTTAGATGATCTTCAGAGGTCACTTCCAGCTCCTATGGTTTTTGATTAGTAAGAGCAAAAAAGAAGCGTTAGCTTCAATAGAAACCTTTCACAGTATTAAATCAGAGGTGATACATGACAATAAACAGTAATTTTCAAGATTCTCCTATCAATATAAAAAGTTGTGTAGTGCTATTATAGCTGAATCAACGTTCTCTTGAAGCAGATGAGGCAATTAACATCCCTAAGATTTAGTAGGTGTTTCAGAGTTTAGAATTCCTACAACTGGAGGTGTACTAATTTTCTGTGAAATGCTTCCAGTCTGCAGAGAAGATAGAGATACTGGAATATTGGAAGAGATAAGGTGTCATGAAGAAGCGGTAGGATTTTTTAACCTGTCCAATATTGATAGCAACAGGACTATGACTCCTGAGTATCTTATCTGAGCTTATCTGGCCACATAGAACTGATTGCAAAATAAGCGTAAGAGGGGACTAGGTAATATCTGCATATGCTTTTAGCAAAAAAGAAGATATCTGGAATAAAGCAATGCAAATACGGACAGCAAAGAGATGGGAAGTGCTAAAATTTTATAAGAGTTTATGTCAAGAAGGTGATGGAGTTAGTTCATAGCTCTCCAGCTAGTAAAAAAATAAAGATTAGGGACAAATCAAAATGCATTTTGCAAATTATTGTGAGGAACATGAGGAACCAAGCAGCATTAGTGTAATTTCTAACACAAGTGTTAAAACAAGGTTTTACTGGATGAAAAAAGACTATAGTGAGCCTGGTAGATTGGGACTGAATGAAACAGCAGATTGATCAAATGGTCAGAATATGAATTTTGGGATTTCCAAGAGATATGAATACAAGTCGTGACTATAGCATGTGCAGCTAATTCCATTTTATAGCTCCAATCAGGCAGCCTTGGCAGACTCCTGGATAATAATGCAGCTGTCCTGAGAACTTGACCCTGTATTTGCTTCCAAAAGGAGTATCATATATACCCAAGATCTATCCCTCCACATAGTCAGGGTGTGACTAAGGTATTTGCTTAGAAAGAACCATCAATGTAATTAGATGCAAAAAATAAATAATGCTTAGTTTCAGAGTCATTGCTTTAAATTATTTGTGTCATTACGCATATGGTACATGGTCTTACACAAAACTTCTCAGTGCAGGGTTCTGTAAAAATGCAGGCATAAAAACTGGTCCTTACATTAGGGACTATGAATGGAGGATACTGAAGATAACGTGTGTAGTTGGGATATTAGAGGCTAATAATAATGTGTACTACATTACTTAAAATACAATTGTGTTAAAGACTAGGAAAAAGAAACACAAACTGTGAGTCATGATGGCAGTCAGCTCAAGCTGACTCTTTCACATCTTTCAGGTGCCCACGCAAACAATCCGAGCTATGATGCTTCAAGACCAATGAATGCTGGTACTGGATGAATCCATCCCTTCCTTTTCCTGATGGTACCTTTGGTGCCTACATGAAATTAGAGTGAGGCATTCAAAGAACTGCCCACTCTATCTAAAGTTGCAGTAGTACTGTATGTCAGTACATGATCTTGACTTTGTAAAATGCAGAAATATTAAAATAAAATGTTAATCTGCGATTACTATTTAATATTCTCTCAGCTGCTATGTTCACCATTTCTAAAACGAAGCAGTGAAGCAAGGCAGATAGCAAGCAGAAACATTTTGACTTTAACCTTACTGCATGCAAAGCCTAGACTTGCATTTTCTTAAATGTACAGACTTAAGCAAGGGAATAAATCCAGACAGTTGCAGATTATGAATTTAGAAATGTATTATATATATGTACATATATACACATCCACACACAAAGTCATATATCACTTGAATATTGGTAAGGCTGAAATGGAAATTTGGGGTATAAGATTGATGGACAACAAAAAGTAGATGTACCTTGGGAATTTTTTTCAGTATGAGCCAAAGGGCTGATGCTACATGCTTGGAATGCTGATTAAATGCAGTTTTGAAATAAAAAATCATGGCAACTAATGTATATAGCTCAAGAGAAGTGTAATGCACCAGTAAGCAAAAGACACCTGAAGTATCGTGAGAGATATAACAAAATGTGTTAAAGGAAATGGCTGAAAGCAATAACTCACACAAAGAGTGGTGCTTATGCTTGGAAGAAGTATCTCTGACTCAGGAAGGCGGTCAGCCAGAACTTGCGCAGGTTCAGCTGAAGCTGACACAGTTTAAAATATTTGCCTAGATAAAAAATGCATAACTATATCATTTAACATTTATCTTTACTTTGTAGGTTGACTTTATTACTTATAATAAAATGTCATGTTTTATGAATCTCAGAGTCTGTTTGCAGTTCTGCTTTTTACTCTTTATTGTCTCCCAAGCCTTTGAACAGATAGAAGTAGGGCCATCAGAGAGGGGAAGGTAGGCCTTTGCTAGTCCAGAAACCTTAATTGGTGGCTAATTCATTGAACGAAGCAGGCAACAAATTCACAGCTGTATATGTAACACAGAAATATTAAGCATTAATTAGTGAATTTCCAGTTGTTGCCTTAATATTTTCTATTTAAATTTGTAAATACTTGTCTCAGTGGAGGCCATCTATTTTACACCTGCAGAAGGGCCAGTTGCCAAAGAGATATGTTTTCAGGCTGTTGTCCTTGGTTGTCTGTTGCATTGTGATTTGCATCAGAGGTTTCCACATGCAGAAGGTATGGTGTTAAGCATGAGCGGGGGATGGAACAAGAGCAGCATGGATGCTTTCTGTGCAGGAGACCATCCTCCTTCCCAGGGAGCCAAATCACCATCAGGCTGCAGCCCAGTGCTCGTAGGATCACCTCGATCAATTGCGATGGCAGAAATGAACCCATCTCTCAGCATCCTGACGGTGGGGAGATTTCTTAGGGCAGCAAATCATGTCATCCTGATCTGGAGCATGCACTGCTGTACTGGCAAGGTGCTGCACAAGCAGTCCCTCAAATGTAATGGAGAGCTCTGTCAGATTTAGATTGGGGTTGCTAAAATGATGCTCTTCCCTAGGTGAGGAAGGCCACTGTTGAGGGATAAATCACAACAGAGTTCTATGCTCTCTCATGATGATAACATTAATTCAAATCTGAGCTACTCAGCCTCAAATTAGCAGGACAAAATGTAAACAATCATCCCAAGTTAAGTTATGACAGAGAGTCATCCTCTCTTTTCTGATTGCAGCTGGAAGGATGTTTCATAGGGGGATTGGAGCAGTGATGTGAGAACTTACACTGGTGCTGCTGGCATGCCTCTTGGCTTTCCTTACTCCTTAAAGATGGACGCAGCTGAGTCTTGCCAAGTCCTCCAGACGTGACTTAACAGCCATCCTTTAACATCACAGGTATTTTTTGAATATTTGAAATTCTAGTTTGGAACAAACAACTTTAAAATATAAAACAATCAATATTATGAGTCTTTTTTTTTTCCATTAATTCAGTTGCATCTGGTTTCAGTTTAAGATCACTGCTAACTCCCATGCAGAGTGAAAAACAGTAGATATTACTTCCCCTGTAGTACTTCAGTGGGTGACTGAAGCTTTTCCATGTCAGCAAGAAGTGCAGAGCAGTCCAGCTTCCGGCTCCACAGGCTAAAATATCTGGACAAGTTCTCAAAAAGCCACTAGTTCCTGAAGCATATTAAATATGCTTCCTGGGTGACAACTTTTGATTTAGTTTCAACTGAAAGAAATTGAGTTCAAGTGCTCCAAGGGGCACCCTGCAATGGAAACTAAGGATGAAGTAGGGATAATCATAAGATTTGTTTCAAAAGTGCACTCCTGATCTGAACGAACAACACTAATGTAGAGATACCCTGAAACAAGATGTTAAAAGAAACCATAGAATCATAGAATCATTAGGGTTGGAAAAGACCTCTATGATCATCTAGTTGCATCAACAAGCCCATCACACCATGCTCACTAACCATGTCCCTCAGTGCCCCATCTACGCATTTCTTGAACATCTCCAGGAACAGTGAATTCACCACCTCCCTGGGCAGCCTGTCCCAATGTCTCGCCACTCCTTCTGAGAAGAAATCTTTTCTAATATCCAACCTGAACATCCTCTGGTGCAACCTGAGACCAATACCTCTCATCCTGTTGCTGTTACTTGGGAAATGGTAATGTCCCTGTTTCCACTCTTCTTTCCAACACTAAGGATGAATGAGTGCCTTGATACCCTATTAAACCCTCAGCTTCTGAATCACTTTATTAACTATGGTAAAATATATCCAATATTGTTTCTGTCAAGCATTCTATTGAAAAGCCTTGTAGGATTTTTAGCATTTGGCATAAACAGTAAGTGGTCCGAACCTTCCTAACCCTGTCCATTGATAGTATTTTGACATGTGATTCAGTACAGTTTCCAGTGGGGCTGGACATGGGTTACTGCCATGGTCTTCTCCAACCTTTGCCAATTTCTCAGCAATGACTCTGGACCACTGGCAGCTACATCACATACTGTTCTGGTTCATCATCAGTGTGTCAGTACAAAAAATACAGTACAAAGCTGATACACTACGCCATAGCCCAGGTGCACTCCTTGACCCAGATCCTACTGCACTTTCCTGGTGTGTCACTAAGAGATTTGACATTTCTGAAGTAATTTGAAGGCAGTACAGACGCTTTCCTATTGCTTTGAAAATAACTATTTCTATCATGTTCTGTTTTTTTCTTCTCTATGAGAATAAACACTCACAGAGTTTTAACTGTCTGTCACTGATGTTACTAATACTGCAGTTCATCTGGGATTGTTTTGGCTATTTTACAAAACTTCCAGCACATATCATTGCAAAAAGCCTTTAATAACTGATGGGTCCATATGTGTGTCCAGATGCAGACGCTGCTCGTCAGTGTTGTGGCAGTCAGTTACATATCCCTGATCTATGGCCTTTTTGGATTTTCCTCTGGCTTTACTCTCAGCTCCCCTGGGATTACAAGTACTCAAGTACAGAACAAGCTAGCTCATGACTTGGTGTCCATAATATTTAGTGCTCTTTGTCAACCTTCCTCTTTTTATGTGAGACAAAGTAAAGAGAGAAAATAAGGACCAAGCAGAAATCCAGAAGAATAAGAGTGATTATAAAGAGCAAGAGAACAAGAATGGCTCTTTTTCAAAAGGAAGGAAGGAAGGCCATGGTCAAGGTGAGAAGAGAAAGACATGAAGAAGTTGAGAGCAAAAACATCTAAGGAGAGACAAGATAAACCAAGAATAGGACAGAAAGGTCAGAATTTTATCTGAGTGAAATCAGTGAATAAAAGGTGTCGACAGCTATGGGAAATGAGTGTTTAATAGGAGGCTCTGCAGCCTGTGCTGCCCTGCTGCCCAACACATTTCAGTAACCCATTCTGGGGAGTCTCGTCCACAGCCCTTGTCTCCTAAACACTTCCAGCACGTTCTCTGCACACTCAAGTGTTCATCACGACCACAGCAATCTCAGCACTGTGTTATGAAACAGCCTTGATTCTTCACGCGCTTTCACAATAGATTTGAATTCTTATTGAATTATTCTTTCACATTTCATATGAAGTATTACAAAGTTTATATTTCATATAAAATAAAAACTCCGTACTTGTATCCATCAGAATCCGTGCTTAATTTTCAGATTGCATTTATTCAATTATTGTGTTTTTCTTTTCTTGAAAGGTCTTAATTCATTTTTATAGATCAGCACTTGTTTTCAGCATTGACTACGTGACAGATAACATGAAATACTGTTTTAGGAGAGATTAAAATATAGCAGCTTCTTATGAAAACTGGGTGACAAATAGCACTATGTGTAAGTGAAAGATGATCTAAGAAAGCTCAGAATGATAATGGTCATTGCCACAGCCCACTTACACATCCTTCTTTGAACACAGCTCCAGATCAGACTATTTTGCTTTTCAAGTTGAAACCAGAGATCCATTGAGATGATATATATTCTGCCTCTGTGAAAAAGCATTTGTGATGATGATGCATCCATCAGGGATCTGTTTCTGCAACACCAACGCTATTCTCTCCTCCAGCAAGACTTATTTGAAAGTTAAATAGTGCTAAAGTGAAATCATGAAACAATCTGGGAACTGTAATAGAGTTCTTGTTTGTGCTTTTTAAAAAATATATATTCAGGCTTGTGGAAACAATATAAGTCAAAGTAATCTTTCCATGATGACTACAGGGGAATGACTCGTGAAAAAAGGTTGATTCAGTTGTTTCAGACAACCAAGTTCCAGCTGAGCTCATTTCAAAGCTCGTGAAGGGTATTTACTAAATGGAAGGTAGATTTGGTGTGATATCTGCAAAACAGGAGTGTGTAAGGGGACAATTCTGCCATGTGGCACCACGGGCATCAACCTCACCAGCTAGTGCAGGTATGTGTTAGGGATGGCTTCACAAACCAGAGCTCAGTTTCCTTTCTGGAGGACAGGGCACTAAGCAGCATGGGGCACCCTGCACAACTTTGAGCCTGCTGGCTGTAAAGGTCTGGCTCCCATGGGCTTGGAGATGCCTTGGATGGAGGAGGGTCCTTGGCAGAAGATGGTAGGAATGTGCAGTTTCAGTGAGCCATTCTCCATGACTGGCAGGGAGACAGAGGAAAGCTTGCTGCTTTGCCATCTCTTCATCCCTATCCTACTCCTCTCACTGAGAACTCTGATCACTGACAGAGAAGGTCAAAACAAACTAAACATGATAAAATGTTTATATCAAGCAGATTTTAAAATTCCTTTCTATGTGAGCTTGTCAACAGTTCAGTGGTCACCAGTGCTGTTGTGTCCCTTTGTTCACATGCTTTCCCTGTCCAAGGGCTTGCTGTGACATCAGAGGTAAGGGGGCATTTGCTATTCTTCAGCTGGGTGGTCCCATACTGCCTCTGTGGTACAGCCAGCTGGGAAGTGGCACTCAATTCAGTCCACTTTCTGGCATCTCTCTGATGGGCTTCTAAAATGTTCAGACTCATGACAGGGGTGGGTGACCTGTGGGCATTGTTAACCTACAGAATAAATTAGTCTGACCTGAGCAGAGGGCTGTCATGAAGGTGGGACAGCCCAGCTCTTCATCATTACCATCTGGCTGGTCTCATTTCAGGAAGACAACCCTGTACCTAGCCCACATTTAAAAGACAGGCTCTGCTCAGTGCATCTCATCCCATAGGAAAAGCAACGGCTATTGCATGGAATGTATGAAAAGAAATAATCAGAACCAGCCTCAGTCTCCTTGCTACTGTCCAGCTGGGTCACAAGCTGCCACTGGCAGCAAATTTGTGTGGGATTCTCTGAAGGCTTGACCTACTGACCTATGGGCTGTTAAGTGGATGAGAAAAAAATCTCAGTCACCTGTTGAGACTGGACAGCTAGAGGAACTCATCTCCTTGTGCAGGCCAGAATTTAGGCTGTCAGATGCTTTTCTGGGTATATCTCAGGAAAAAGACTTTACCATAGTTTTCTCCTTGCTGAATGGATGGGAAGAGGTGATAGGCTTTGTAATGTATTCACAAAGTCCCATTCAAATGTGTCCTTTTAGCCTAGCATACAGAGGCAGAGACAGTGTGTCTTACATTTTTTTTCAAGAAATAAAGATACTTTGCTAGGAAGAAAGGAAGAAAATGTAGAAACGAGAAATTGTTGTGGAGGCGTCACAGAAGGAGGAGAATGCTTTGACATCCTGGAGCAGGGGTCACTTTGCCAAACTCAGTGTGGAGAGCTCTATCAGAGCAGTCCTGTTACTGTGAGAGACAGTAGGCTCTTGGAAGAGAAAAGCAAAAAGACAAAAAGCCAGGGTTAAAAAATTGCTATTTTGTGGCTGCATACCCAGCCTGGGCTTTTATTTGAGAATGTTACTCACAACTGCAGCACTTGGGAAACCTGCTGTGTGGGAAAGATCTAATTAACACTGAATCACCTGTCCTCTGTTCGCTGCCATCTCGCCTGTACAGAGTGGGTGACAATAAACAGTTTAGTGTAGGTGGCTCTCCTTTATTAGCTAACTGGAGTTTACTGAAAGGAAGGGGAATCGGGGGTGGGAAAAGAGTGCCCCAGCCGAGAATTAAGCTGAAAACATCAACTGGATATGTGGTTGGAAAATGATAGTACATCATAGTCAAGAGAGCAAATACTAGCTCATTCCACTAGTGGAGAGGAACAAACACTCTCATAGCTCCCTCTCAGCTGAGTCATTGCTATCATTGTTGAGTGTTAAATGAACCATTCCTCTCGTTACCCACTTTGTTGTAGTTTGGGGATGTGGTTTTGCCTTTTCTTAACTTGTGTAACGGAATGCTGATGAGCATAAGTTGGTCTGGTAGCAGAAATGAAATCCCCAATCTCAAAACTCTTATGGGAACCGTATCAGAGGTGTGTCTCAGCAAACACATGAGTAGGGACTGGAGATTTACAAGCAAAGAACATCAGCAGAGTTCTGGTGCCTAATAGGAACACGAGAGTCTGAACCAATGACTGGTCCCAGCTCCAACCCACATGTGGGATCAGCCCTTTGGGAATAGGCCATCAGACTGATGATAGAACAGATGTCAGGGCATCAGCACTAATGTCTGAATTCACAGATACACACATATTGCCCTGAGCTACTTGTTAATGTGAACATTGGCAAATATATCACATTTTACCTTAAGAAAGAGAAATGTTGTTATGATTGTAGAAAATAGGCATTGCATCACAAATAAGAACCAAATAACTCCTAGTGTTATCAGGCTTGTCTCATACTGTTCAAGATCATGAAGCATTTCTTTTCTGTTTTCCTGTCATGTTAAGCAAAAATCTCACCATCATAAGTTTCAGGTATAGAAGCAGAGGATTCTTCATTGCAGTGACAGAGCCAAAGGAACCCTCCACTGATGCTTTTTACAAAACTTTGACATAATCGATCCTGGCAAGCAGAGTGCAAGACATGTCAAAAAGCAGAAGTGAAGGTGTAATTTGGGTCACCCTTCCTGTAAGAGCTGCCATCCTGAATCTTAGTCAGGAGATCAGAAGGACTGTTTCAAACTCAGTATGAATTCCTGGCTATATGAATGTTCAGTGGCAGAAGTTCAGGGTTTTTATGATTTAAGGAAAGAGAATTTCTGGGGGAAAGTTAGAACTATGGAAGAATCACATCACTGTTTTTGAAACCAGAGACCACACAGCATGGAGTGTTGGTAAGGAAATATGTATCTCTGTCATCTCTATCCATGTACTTGGCTACAATGACGGAATCACAGAACAACTGTTTGGGTGTCTTCACCTATCAAACAGTTTCTGATCATACATTTCCACTGTTTTTATTCTGGGAGGCTGAGAAATGCAAGGAAGGGAAAAAGCAGTGGCCATTAGCAGTAAGAGCTCTCTGTAGCACCTGCAGGAGGGTGTTTGGATTCATGCGTGTGAAGAAGAGATGCTTGGTTTGTCTCTGCTACCTGAAATCAGGAGTATTTCAAATGACAGCCACCAGGTAATAGCAGTTATTTCAGCTGACACATGCCTCGTGTCCACGGTTTTGAGGAAGGGGATCAAGCTAATCAACAGAAAGAATTTGGGTCACAATAGTCCAAGAACATACACTGATTAAATTGACTCAAGGCACAGCCACACAGTGTACTAAAATAATGGTATGAACCTTGGGTCTGTTTTCAAGAACTGGTATTATTTCCTTAACTGCACAAGTTTCAGTAAAGCACTCACCACATTCTGTCTGCAAAAGTGGCATTACCTTCAATTTATCTGAAAGAAACTACCTCAGTTCAAGTGAACTTGTGAGTGCTCAGCAGCCATAGTAATCAGAGTCCTGCAGGATCCCCAAATTAGGTACTTTTAAAAGATAATCTTTCATAGAATGGCATAGAACGGCTTGGGTTGGGAGGGATCTTAGAGCCCACCCAGCCCCACACCCTGCCGTGGGCAGGGCTGCCCCCCACCAGCTCAGGCTGCCCAGGGCCTCATCCAACCTGGCCTTGAGCGCCTCCAGGGATGGGACACCACAGCTTCTCTGGGCAGCTGTGCCAGTGCCTCACCACCTTCTGAGTAAAGGATTTCCTCCTAACATCTCACCTAAATATTCCCTTCTTACTTGTTTTCTAGTAAAATGGAGAATAACTCTTCAGTCTTGATGATACAATTCTTGCCTTCTGATCATTTCAAAGTCTAAGTAATAGAACATTTTCTCATGAGCTGAATCTCTACAGATTTGCAGAGCAATTGAAATTGTAGTGGCACAGTACAGTCTCAGATAACTTGCTTAAGTCCAAATCATATAAAGTTGACTTTAACAAAAGCTGAATCTGGCGTTAGTGGAGTAGCATAATCATTGTTATTTGAAATAACTAGGCTGAATGTTTACTGCTAAATTAATTCATTAATAAAATTGTTACATTTTTTGACTTAAACACTATGTCTCCATCAGAAAATGACATGAAATTATAGCTCAGATATATTTATTATGTTTTGAAACTAAGAGCTTTTGAATGAACTGATATCGCAAGTAAGTAAACCGCCAGAAGTTTTGTTCTCTGCCTTAAAATGGTATATTATCGGAATTTTGATAATGATGGTGTGTCAGAATGCATCTTCAGTTTGACAGCTGAGTGGTATGTCTTAACTTAAATTCAAAAATAAATCCATGCAATCCCTATCACACTAAACTGCTTATCTCAAATAGATCTGCCAAAGGTTAGAGATGGACAGCAAAGGTGATAGAAGCCGTGGATCAGCTTTTATACAAGGAACAACCCAATAAGTTAGCGGTCTTTTTCCATAAACAAAAGAGATGACTGAAGTGTACTCAGATGTTTTTTATAAAGTCACGAATAACGCTTACATGATGAGCGGGCAGTGATGGCATGATGTTCCCCAGCGTAAAAGGAAGGAGGCATCAAATAAAATCAGTGAGATGCAGAACAATCAAGAGAGAATCCTTCTTCTTCATGCATTGCATATTTATACTGCTAAACTCATTGCCTCGTGTTGTGAATGCTGAAGTTGAAATGGACTGAAAACACAGTAAGACAAACCAGTGGAAGAAAAATGCAGTAAGGCCTTAAGTGCAGAGACATTGCCTATGGTTTAGGGGTGTCTGAAGCACAGAATTCTGGGGACTAAAGAATGCATCAGAGAAGTACAGGTTCAGGTGTAGTCCAGTGAAGAAGCATGAGTACTATTTATCTGCTAAGAATATCACTGGGTGACACAGCAGATAAGCTGACGGCTCCTAGGGCTTTCAGATATGCACATGGCTTATATCCTTTGTGTATTAAAAAATCTGTCAGACTCTGACTTTTAATAAATGCTTAGATGTAAGCTTCCAGGTCTAGATGTTACACTGCAGGAAATCCCAGTGATCTTGCTCTGCACCAAGAAATTAGGACTATGTACTACCATCAGAAGTTACACTGCTTACCTGTAGTCAAAGATTAAAGCCAGTGTGACTCTAGATGCTGTACCTTGTACCTGGTGTGAAATTATAGCCCCGTATAGTAAGTTATACACAGGGTCTTAACATTGTTTTCAACACAGCATGCTACGATTTCCTGTGCATGGCTATTCAGGATATTTCATTAGAGGGAATGATCTCTGAAAATAACACTTCATGCTGTTGGACTTCTGGAGGTCCAACACCAAAGTAAACTCTGTAAAAGGATGACTCTGACCTGAAGGAAGACACTCTTCTACAATACAGAAAGTGCTATAAAGGAGACTTATTCCTTCAGTCTTCTGTGGACAACAAGTAATGCCTCACTAGTCTGAATTGCTCACTGTTTTCTGTTAATACCTTGATTTCCTAAGGAAATTCAATTTCGCAGCTGCATACTTTGCTAGTCTAGCCATCATTCTCTCTCCCGATTCCCCCTCCAGTAACTTCTGAACCTGCCCAACAGGAATGAAGTTTAGGAGAGTGGAAGTCTCAAGGACACAAAGTGCTTCTCAAAAACCACCAACTGGGTAGACGGAAAATCAGATTAGCCTCCTCATTGACAGCACATGGCCTGGAATCATTCTGCCTGGCAGCAGCTGACTGACCTGATGGTGCTCACCTTGACAGTGATGCCCAAGTGACCATGAACCAGTCCCACTGTCACTGCCTCCTCCTTGGTGTGAGCATCCCGACGGGAATGGGCAGGGAGGTGGTTGCGAGCTGACAGGTACCCTCATTGCAAAGGGAACGAAAGCATGGAGACCGTGCTTCACAAAGAAGATGGTCAAGCATTGGAATGGGCTGCCCAGGGCACTGGTGAAGTTCCCATTACAGGAGGTATATAAGAGATGTGTGGACATGTCACTCAGAGACATGGTTTACTGATGAGACAGGTTGATGGTTGGACTTGAAGGCCTTCTCCAACCTAAGTGATTCTCTGAATCTATGAATCTACCATGATTATAGGACCTCACTGCTCACCTGAAACCACTGCTTTTTTTTTTTCCTGTGGAGCTTTTGTTCTGTCTCCAAGCACTAACTGTTCACTGAGTTGGTCCTGACACAAGCCGTGCTGTTGTAAAGACAGTATTGCTGAAATTTAGGATGCTAGCCTAAACTGCTGCTCAGGAGGGAATTGAGCTGCCCTGAGAGAGGTCACAAAGGAGAAGCCCATAGGTCTTCTCAGGGAGCAGAAAAAATCTCATACTCTTGGTGACACCTCTGTATTTAACAAGGGGCGAGGGGACCTGAGCTGCACTACAGATACCACATTCGCAAAGGGGAAATCCAGATTGCCAGTGATCAGACATAGCTCTAGCAATACCAGGTCATTTCCTTCTTATTTTCCCTCTGGCTTTCACAGTCCAGAAATTCAGTTTGCTCTTGTAGTACATCTTACAGTCCCCTCAGCAAAAGGGAATAGAAGGAAGATATAAGTGGGAGTTATTCCTTTGCCTCAACTTTGAGCAGATAATGGTGACAAATGAGGAACAGCAGAGACCACAGGAAAGAGTTCACTATTTGCAGAGTCCTGAATGTTAACAAGCTGTTTGCAACAACAAAATACAGAAGTTTTTGCTCAATCTCATTTTCTGTGCCCCAGTTTATTACAAATGTCATTTAATAAAGAACGATTTTCACTGTGAATTTTATTTCCTCTGAAAAAAAATTAAGAATCATTAGTGGGGAAAAATGATTCAGTCTTTTGAGAGATCTGGTTATGTTGCAGAGCTCAGCTGCCAAATTACTATAAAAGTCCCTGGGAGGCTCTCTCTATGCAGTGTGGAGAAATAACACATAACAGTCAAGATGCTTACAATGTAATTTAAAATAAAGCCTTGGGAATATTTATGTAAAAACACAGCAAATTCCTGTTTGTATTTCTGTCTGAACACTAAAAGTTTTTAACCAGCAAACTGAATGGAACATGATCTACTGTACTCCTTAGAAGCTTCCCAATGAAACATGTTATCCTCTTGTGTTATATAAATGTTTTGAATAAAGTATGTGACTGCAATAGTGTTCAACAGATGCTACTTAAATCAGAATCTGCAGGTTAATTGCGAGAAATGCCTTGTAGATCTGCCTCTGTTTTTTTCTTCCCAGTTCAGTAAACATTATTCTGAAATCAGAGGACATTCACAAAGGCAAGTCCAGCCATGGCTGCTCTTGACATAGGTAATGAAATTAAAATGCTTGTAGTTCATGAAACAAGTTTGTGCATGAAATCATGGTAAGATTGTAGGGAAAATGTTTGGTTTGAATCTAACTTTTTACCAAAGGAAACATTTTGGTCTGAGATGTTTTTTTTCAGTTGATGTGCTTCCTAAATAATTTATGTTTACTATTTGTAGGATCATAGAAACATTAAGGTTGGAAAAGACCACTAAGATCATCTAGTCAAAGCACCAAGCCATCACACCATGCCCACTAACCATGCCCCTCAGTGCCACATCAAAACAGTTCTTGAACACCACCAGGGACAGTGACTCCACCACCTCCCTGGGCAGCCTGTTCCAATGCCTCACCACTCTTTCAGAGAATAATTTTTTCCTATTATTCAACTGGAATCTCCCCTGACACAACTTGGGACCATCCCCCTTTGATCATTTTATCAAGCTTGAGCTCTTGCATGACACCAGAATCTCTGCATTATAAGCCCATGCTTCAAGTATGTTTGAGCTATGGGAGGATGGTAAGAAGAAGCTTAGGGTGCAATTCATTTCCTCTGACTTGTGATATCTACAGGACAAAAAATGTTCACAGGTGAAGCAGTCAAACTGCCTTTACAGTCAACTGAGCAAAATTGACATTTTCATCATACAATTCACATTGTTATTTTCAGTGTCCAGCTTGCAATGACACAAAATGTTCCCTGAGCACGCCTCTGTCCCTGCATTGCTTGTCCAGGGAAAAGAAGGTGACTTGTCAGCACTGCCAAGATTTGTTCAGACAAGTCCCATGATAATCATCAACTGGCAGAAAATCCATTGTGATTACAGGAGTACTCTATTCCAATGATTAAGCATTTACTTTATCTTGAAAAACTCTGGCTTATTTCAACCTTGGGCTTGCTTTATGTTTTTTTTTCCACTAGATTAAGGTGAAAATGTACTGTACTTGCCTCATCTGTCACTAAATAATAGCTAGTCTTTAAAACCAGAAACCAGCTTAACCTTCATTATCTATGAGAAATGACTGCTGAAATTCGTACTTGAATGGCTCTGCCAAAACTTCCTATGAGGTAGGACATGCAATGAGGACCAGCTGGTTAGGCAGCAATAAAGGGTTAGGACTCCCAGGTGTGGCAATGGTAGAATAACTTGGATTTTAGTGCACACACTAGATACAGACTTTTGTATCCCAACACATGCAACAAATGTATTTGAACCACAGTTCTACAAGTGAAGGGAGAGAACAAGGCTTAAATACCAACAAATGTCTTCTGGTTAGGTGGTGAAAGTGCCAAGCAATGGTCATGGCAGAAAGGATTCAGGAGATTTTTGAGCTAGAGGAAAGTCAAGGAGAGCTTAATTCTTTCCCCTTCCCTCATGCAAGGGAAATAATACTGAAGAAATACCAGAGTTGTATTACAGAGACGGTTTCCTCCAGAAGCTGCTGCTACATTGGTGAGGTCAGAGCCATGGCTGCATTTGGGGCTACACCTTCATGAGAACCTGCCAGTCACATTACAGCAACAGTTTTCCTTCTCTGTTCAGTCATCCTGGCCTTGGAAAGGGAGGTCATGCTTGTATTTATCTAACAATAATAATCTAGCCTGTCTAATCAATGGATGAAATGCAGGTAAGAGGACATTTAAGTGAATGTATTGCAAAAATCAAGCTGTTGTTTGGCAGCCAGACACTGAACTTTCACTATCACTTTTTACTGCAGAGCTGCCATAGTTACACCCACTGTGTTTGTGTTGCTGTATGACTTCAAGATGCAAACCTGTGGTAGTTTAAAATGTTATGAAATGTGTTACTTTTGCTCATTTTGCTTGAAATAAGTAAGCTTTGCTTTCAAAAAAGAACACTTTTTAAACAGTCAAGTAAAATTAGATGAGAAAGTCCCATTCGGAATTAATTTCAGAGTAATCACTGCTCATGAGATTTTACAAATACCTTTTGTTACTGTGTTTTCCTGTCCTAATAAATTCTACTTGTATAATTAAGTGGGCAATCTACTTTGAAATCTAAATGCCGTCAAGGCAAAAAGAATGGGCTTCTTTTTGGCAGAACATGAAGGACAACTAAAATATGCCCATGAATATTAAACATCTTCTCTCCTTTCAAGACTTCTTTTCACTGAGCTACCAGTTTTCCTAATGAAATAGCTTTCCAGTACTGTATTCTGGTGCCTTTTAAATTAAACCAGTTTAGTACCCAGAGGAAGCACCTTGATTTTTGAAATGTCACTGAAGAATAAAATCTACATCTGGGAAGAAGAAATTAATGAAATTGGAACTAGAAAATGAAGGCATTTCAATCAACTGTTGAAAATCAGTCAAACAACAACATGGGGGATTTTTGTAACATTTATGTGCCATTTTTTTACCTGTTTAAAATGTAACTAAAAGATCCTATACCCTGATGTCATCAGAAAAAAATCGTTGCACTGAGACAGAGGTCCAGTGCTCTTTCTCGGTTATTCTCCTGAGATGAAGAATAGTGTTTTAGGGGAGAACTGTGAGCCTTGGAGCTACTCTAGCATACAAACTTACTTTACAGTCTTATCCTGGAAACAAGAAACTCATCATCACTGAAAGGGATAGGATTTGAGCAGGATGTCTGTGTTCTTGCAAGACAAGCAGATTCAAGTTTATTTATTTATTTTTGGTTAACAATATATTCTTCATTAAAATATCGGTGCAGCACTAATACACACAGGAAATAGTTTTCCTCTAGGAATATCAGCACAAATAAATAAATAAACATTGTGCTGTTATGTAAGCAAGACTTCTCAAGGGACTATTCCCAAGAAAAGAGTTTCTGATGCATCTCTTATGAAGACAAGTTGAAGGAGCTGGTCTTGTTCAGCCTGGAGAAGAGAAGGCTCTGGGGAGACCTCATTATGAACTTCCATTATTTAAAGGTAGATTATAAACAGGAGGGAAATCAACTTTTTACATGGGTATATGGTGATGATAGAACAAGAGGGAATGGTTTTAAACTAAAGGAGGAGAGATTTAGATTAGATGTTGGGGAAGTTTTTCACTGAGAGGGTGGTGAGGTGTTGGATCAGGCTGCCCAGAGAGGCTGTGGATCATCTGTCCCTGGAGGTGTTAAAGGCCAGGTTGGTTGGAGCCCTGGGCAGCCTGACCTCGTTCTTGATCTAGTGGTTAGGAACCCTGACTGTAGCAGGAGAGTTGGAATTTGGTGATCCTTGAGGTCCCTTCCATCCTAACCTGTTCCATGATTCTATGATTCTGTGATCCTGTGATTCTATGTCTTCTGGTCACGCTCTACCTTTGACCTAAAAAACTGGTAGTTCAGATGTTATGAATAGTCATAGCCAAAGAAACCATAACAATGCTGACAGATAGCAAGAAAAAAAGTCCACTGAGTGAATGGTTACTGTAGAAATGTATACCCACACAACAACAGGTTGCATTAGCAGCAGCAAGTTTTGTTCGACTTTGTGCCCGCAGAAGTCCAGATTACACTGCAAGAGTACCACACAGCTGAATATGCTGAGTTCAGAGGATGCCTCCTTTTCAACAGCTCCAGGCCAAAGTTAGAAAAATACAAAAATGGCCCTCTAGCATAGCCTCTACATCTCTCACCAACAGGCAGACTGGTGTGTCTGCTGAGCATAGGAGGCACTGTAGTGTGATTTGACAGACTGGAAATGGAGAAATAGCAGACAGCATCTGCTGCAGGTAACCAGGGATTGGAATACTGCATTGTTTGTGGGGTCACAGCATGGCTCCATTGGGATGGGGAGAGGCATCAGCCCTTGGGGTTATTTTCCACAGAACAGATACCTCTGGGGGTCTCCTTCTCTCTCCATGCACTGGAAGGCAGCTCAGGTGCAACAGCCACATTTCAGACATTCAAGTTTAAAAGAGAGCTGAATCCTCTTCTGAGCAACTGAAAATCCAAGAGCACACAGAAAGCCCAGGACTGAATAGGAGCAAGCCAGAAAACAGAGTGTCAGTCCAGTGGTTTTGTATATAGACAACATGATTCTCACACAAAAAGAAGAACTCTGTCTATTGAGAGTCCTCACTGTACAACAAATCCACGTGAGATGTCTATGAAGTATGTTATCAGGAGAGAAATGCTAGAGATGAACAAAAAGGCTCCTTTGAAGAGGAGAACAAAGCGATATCTATCTTGTCTGTGGCTGTCACTTCCCCTGACAGCCATGGCCAACTGCTCTGTCCTGTTAGGAGTGAGTCAAGCCGTTTATTTTCATCCTTATCTCCAAGTATCTGAAGCAGTGTAAGAAAAGGGAAATAATAAATCTAGATCTGATTAGCGGAAATTTCATTTGATGGGTCCCTTCCTGGGTGAATGAAGAATTCAGCCCATTAAAAGATATTAATCAAAAAGACAGCGTAAAACAGGACAAAGAGAGAAACCGCTAGGAGTAAAAGTTAAAAAAAAAAAAGAAAAGAAGAAAACACACAACATAACACAGCACAGTAAAACATTCCAATTAAGCCTCTAAGCTTTTCCCTGTAAGCAGCTGAAACTGAATTTAGTTTTGTTTACGACATTGGGAAGAAAAATCTTCTTCTTCCTTCAAAGTTAAGAGTTCTCGCTTTCCAGATAGGAATCACTCCATTTCACCAACAAGAAGAAATGGATTGTTGTCATCTTAATTGTAATGAAAAGAATATTTTCAGTAACTGCAAATAACAGGACTTGTAGAGAAGTGTGACACACTCAGAGTTTCTACATTCAACTTGACAAAAGCCCATTTCCTCCCTCTAAGGAAGTCTGGGTTTTGGAGCTGTGCCCTACAGAAGATGAAAGAACACCAGGACTTTTTAAGAGAGTTTTTGTTAACATTTGCTGTACCCGGATCCAAACCACCTGTGTCCAAGTCACATGGCCTGGGCCTCCTCTCACCTTTTAGGGTGTCCTTCCTCCAGCCAGGGAACAAAGAGCCATGCACCCAGGCTCCAGGGAAAGACAAGAACATCTCTGCCACAGCACCAAGATACTTGTGAGCTTTGGGAGAGGTCATAGTAAACTTGGAGAGGACAGGGTTGGGTGTCCTGACCTGCTCCCTGCAGGTAGTTTGTCAGGGTATGGTCTCTTTGTCTTGCCTGGCCGCACTCTGGTAAGCCTAGGGAAGCTACTGTGGCTTCAAAAGGTATAGCTATGGCATTTTGTGACCCAGCAACTCCTTTCTATCTGCTCTGTTCCTGTGATCAGGCTGGTTGGAACTCTGAGCACCTTGATCTAACTGTAAGTGTCCCTGTTCATTGCAGGGGAGTTGGACCAGATGGCCTTTAATAGTCCCTTCCAACTCAAACCATCCTATGATTCTATGATTCTATTCATTTACTGAAAGTAGTAACATTCCTTCTTTTCTAGTGATATTTTTCTCACGTCAGACAAGAAACATTCATACTGCTCTGGAAGAAAATACATGGAAAAGAAAATTAATTTATTTCCAAGGGTCAGAATCACCCTTAGAGCTTTCATTATTTTTAATTTCTGGTTTGCCTTAAGTAGATGCAAAATTATTTAAGGTGCCAGAAGTGCACAATGCAAACAGCAGCTGCACATAGTCTGTGGAGACTTCATTAAACAGTAATGAAAACAGGCAAACAAGGAAATACACATCAAAACTTTTAGAAGCAAAAAAAGCACTTAGAAGGATGGCTGCTAGCAAAACACAAGTGCTCTACTTGATATTTGAGTTAATTTCTTAGAGGAGCTCTTGAGAAAGAATTAACATAACTTCTGGGTATTGTTTTTACAAAATAATCACTCATATTAAAACTTTTCGGATGACAATTTCACTAACCGTAAAAGTGAATTGCAAAGAGGTAAGGCAAAAGGCAAAGCAAGGAAAGGACAAGGATTTGGTATACTGAAACAAGGAAATCATCTTGGTCCTTGAGGAATTAAAAAGGAAGCAGAATCACAAAAGCTATATGGAGACAGCTGCTATTCTCTGGTATGTATGCCTTTCTTGCCTGCTTGAAGGCTGTCACCCAACATGCTTAACTAAAACTGTCCCTGTGACCTTTCTCTGAGCTGAAATACATTTTCATATGGAATCACAGCTCCCTCACTCAAGCTGCCTCTGTTCTTCTGAAATCATCTGGGTTACTCAAGGAGAAAAAATTTAAATAGGCAATTTTTTAGCAAGTTTTCTCTACTTGAAAATCCATGGTTTAGTTCAAGGGATAGGAAATTGTCTGGGCCAACTTTTATCTTCAGGAAATGATTTTACTCACCCCTAGTAAAAAAAAAAGGAGAGTTTTCTTCTTCTGATGACAAGCCTTAGACTGTGCTGAAAGTCAGCTGTAACTTAGCATCCATAGCCACTCATAACGGTGTGGTTAAACATGGTTTTAATAGGAGGGAGCAGGCAAATACATAGCAGAAGAAGTAGAGGCAGGCAGTAAAGAAATGTCAGTAGAATATAAATTATTTCTTCTTCCTTAATACGAAGCAGAAAATATCCTTTCTCCCAAAGCAGAAAATATCAGTAGAATGCAGACAATGTAAACTTGCTTCTCTAAAATAATTTCTGTGCTCTGGAATATGTGTGGGTACATGCTCTGTGAACTGTGCCTCAAATCTGTCCAAAGAATATGATATCGTACAGGATCTGAATCAGAACTGTGCTCCCAGTGAAGTCCTAATACAGAAATTTTATTATTGTAGTTATGTAAATATATTCCACAACAAGCAGGCTTGTTAGCTTCTTGGCCAATCATTTCTTGGGTGAGCAATTGAATGATGACTTTATTTGCAGCAGAAAACGAATTCTCCTTTCCTATCTTGGTCTGCTGTACTTCTCACTTGTCAAGGTGCAGGGGCTTTAATTCTACAGAAAATTTGAATTTGTCATTGGCAGAAAATACACAATAATCTTTTTTTCAGCATTAGGTTCTCCCTCACTTGGGGAACTCTTCTCTTTTCCTACAACATTCAGCTGGAAATTGCTACACAAGGACATCTTCCTTATTATAGTACAGCAATTCTCAGAGCATTTAAAACACCAAGTCTGTGCTAGCAAGCTTTATTCTAGTGTTAACTCCAGCCTCTGCAGTAAAAATGTTCACTGCACTCTTGGGAACAGGAAGAAATGGTTGAATTTAGCCTAACTGTGTCTATAAATGCAGTGCCTAACTTTATTAAATAGTGATACTTAGTAGGCTAACATACTGAACAGCTCTGGACAATAAGCTATAGCTAAGTCCACGTCTCAAACTAGTGAAATGTATAGGGAAAGGGAGAATGAAAACCCTTTAGAAACTCAGTGAAGCAGCAGTGAGGCAAACAGTGGAGTGGTAAAGATGCTGCTGCAGAGAATATTCACATGGTGCCAAACTGTGGAACAATTCCTGCAACTGCAGCATAAAAATGCTGATGGCACACAGGGTTTTGCTGAGGTCCAACTGTAGGGTTCATATTTGTATCAGCAAATCCACGCACCCACAGCCATGGACGTGACTGCCCTGACTGAGAATATATGTTAGATCGGAATCTCTTTTCATGCCTCTTCTTATGCCTTCATGAAACTGAAGTACAAGCAGAGGTGCAAGATTCAGCAAGATTCTGCTATAGACTCCATACTTTGTACTTCTCCCATCCCTGACAGGTACAAGGTATTATTCTCAATGGCCTCCTCTCAATAACTGTTTTTTGCTGATTTATGTAAGGTGACTCCAGGCATCAAGAATCAGCCTATACTTAGCAATTTCCAGAGTACCTCTTAGCTAAAAGGGGAAGGACCTGGAAGGAGTACAACACTCACCAAGGACTGCTGGAAAGACCTAGACATCTAATGCCCATTGCAGGATCTTGTTGGTGCCAAGTACATAGCTGCTGGCAATGCAAGCCTAGATTCAGAAGTATGCACAATATGCAGTTGTCCTTTGAACAGATAAGAAAGAAGAGATATCACAGGGGAGAAGCAAAAATATAAAGTGGAGACCGGCAGAGGAAAGGTAGAAATCTCAAGTTCTAGATCCAGCACGGGTGGGATATTGAGTACCATTTATTGAAAGTGCAAATTAAAAGTGAATCCAAAGGTGAGAGAAGATGTTTTCTCCAGTGCTAGTGAGGGGTCTGGGGAAATCAAAGGGCATTTTTGCCATGGAAAGGAGGGTCATTAAACAAAGCTGTCTGAATGGTTAAGTTCTCTCTCAGGAGACTGGATGAGCTATAGGAGAAGATGCAAACAGAAAACTTCTCATAGGGAACACTGGCCAATATAATTAAAACATGCGGTGAAAGACATTTGCACTCTATAGCTGAGAAACCATCTTGTAAATGCTGAAATGTACTTAAAAACAGCTGAAATGTATTTGTATTTAAGCAGGTATAAAAGCAGGTATAAAATCTCCACCTGGTTTTGTTCATTATGTTGTTCTCTTCAGCTGCACTCATATGAAACCATGCAGAAGTGCCCAGATCCATTCTAGTTCAGCATTTCTTTTATTGCAGAAATAAGCTGCATTGTGCCCAGATGAAGGAGAAAGCTTTAATGTGATGACCAGTGGCTGGCTCAGGGCATGTCATGGTCTTTTAAGAGGAAAAAGGTAAAACCCAGGTTCAAGTCTTGCTCCTTCTGAGGTTGGGTGTATGAGGTAGTATCTGTAACCTGTGAAAGGACCGTCTCTGCCTAATGACTGACATTCTTAAAAAGCCCAGAGCCTTAGAAAAGCAGGAGCCAACAAGAAAAGCACATACTGTTCCAAACTGAAGCCAGACAGTTCTCTTTGCTACTGAAGCTTCAGTCTCTGCACTTGTTCACCTTGTTTGTCTTCAGCACCATCTGGCAGTCCAGAATGACACCTTTGTCTCTGGAAACATAAAATCTTGGGAATAGTGCCAAAGGACAACCGTTTAAGTCTGCCTTTTATGCCTCATTTTATTTATATTACATGCTTGTTTCCGAGCATTTCTTAATCTTATTGACTAAAACATTAGGCTATCTAATTATTATTGACAACACAAATCACTCTTTTATATCAAACTTACATCAATAGTTATTATCATGTTACTGATGGTTATATTATTATTATTACAATTTAACCTTGTACTCTAATTCATCTAAAACAATTTGAACAAACAAACATTTCTTTGTTTTCCTTTCTAATCAACAAATAAGGTTAGTGTTCATCTTCTGGGTAGTGGAACTGCTTTTATATATCCATAACATCCAAAGTTCATTCTCCTTACTTAAAGTAAACTTCCAGAACTATATATCTGCAAGGAATTATTCATATTAAACTTTGGATATACTACAACTTTGGGACTATACTGAGAAGCTTAGTCAGTGCACACTGTTTAACCTGTACCAATATCAAATTCTACTGATAAAAATGTGTTCTCAGTCAGCTACCTCCTGTTCTTCTATCCAGTATTTAACATTAAAATATACCTCCAAAATCTGTATGGCTTGCTAAGGCTGAAATGAAGGGAAAGGTGAAAGAGAAAGAGAAGGAGGAAGAGAGGAAGGGAATGGACAGCAGGGGAAGAGAAGAGTGGGTAGAGGAAAGGAACTGAGGAAAGGAGAAGGGAAGAGTGGAAGGGAGGAAGAGAGTTAAGGAAGGAAAAGGAAGGAAGGAAAAGAAATGAGAATGTGGAAACTAGACAGTTTATTCTGAGTCCAGGTCATCTACCTCATGGGAGGGTTGGTCTTGAGGAGTTTATGGGCATACCATGAGAAATGGACCAGGAATCATCTGTTTTTCCTGATCATTAGCTGCTTTTTAACTACACATAATAAATGTCAGGTTAGACTCAGCTTGCTAAATACAAGTTGAAGCCCATGTAAGAATAAAAATGTTATCAGAGAATCTAATCGTCTTTGTGTACATATTAAAGGAAGTACTGCAGTTGTACAGAGTTTTTGTGTGTAGTTGGAAGGTCTAAAGATAACTTACAGAATATATACTTGACCTGTTATGTAAAAACAATGTATGTGGGCATAGGGATAGCAAAAATCACAGGTGAGATGAAGTGTAGGCCTCCCTGTAAATTTTCCTGCAAACACCTTTTGTCAAAATTGCAAATATTTAAAAAACATGAAAAAAAAATCCTCAATTAAACCATTTTCAATTATAACTGATTATCATTCCTTTCTATGTCATTAAATATCAACCTATTTCAAACATTAAGAGTATAAACTCATTCTCTCTAACAAACTTAATTTATACACTGGATTGATTACCTGCTAAAGCATTCACTCCCCACGCTTACATTTGCACAATTTTGTCTATCCACGTTCCACGAGGAACCCAAAAAGCCTGCACTTTTTTAATGGAAATGTATCCGTCTCACTCCCTCCTCCACACCATCCTCCCAAATCATTTAACTATTGTAACACTTTTCAGCCTACCACAGTGAACTCAAGCTTTCAGATAAGTTATGGCTGTAAGCAGCCCCCATGGTCAGATGTGCAGTGAGCTGGGTGCCACGACTGTAACTTTGGTGGTGTGAGGAGCACCTACAAAGGGCAAATGAGCTAGGCGAGGTACCCACTCCCAGCACTGTTTCCGTATCTTCTCTGAATAGGGGAAGAAAGTCAAGCATTTCTAAGTTTTCTCTCGTATTGGTGAGTGCTTAATCTTTTTGAAATGTTGTTGCCTAGAACAATTTAATTTGCATTTGGTTAATATTGGAGCCACAAAAGGTTTCATTATATGTGATTACTATCAGTAATAATGGGTTTAAGTTGATATCGTCCACGTATTTTCACAGAGCAAATTTCAGTAGGCTAGAATTCCCAATATCCTTTGCTGTCTAGATAAGAGAGACACTCAAAGGACAGATGCAACTAATTTCTAGAAAATAGTGTTTCCCTTTCTAGTTTGTTATACAGTTACTTTCTATTTCATGTATTTCAAATAGGAAATTATAGTACTGAGCCAGTGCCAAGGTAACTATGACATTGCAGCTTATTAACATATATCCATCCAACACTACATGGTTTACTAGGCTGGAGAGAGAATTTAAGAGCATTTCAAGCTTTCCTATAACTGTGTCATCAGATACTAGATCCCGCATAGCTGTAACATACTTTAAATCACTCTTGAGCTGAAATACATGAACCATTAGTTGAAGCACTCTTAAAAGTTGGGCCTTGTTTGTATTACTTCTGCACTGACTGCTTGCCCTTTCCAAGATGTACATTTCTAATCTATATATCCAAGCTTTGCTTTCAGTGAAGCAAATGCTCTGAAATGGTCCTACCATAACTTCATATCTCCAAGAAAAACAAAACCTACCACAGTCACTGTGGGTGTGATTTAAGCATGTCCTGTGATTTATATTGTTTATATGCTATATTGGCTTTTCAGTGGAAACTGAAAAAAGTAAGGTGGAGAAGTGTAAAACAGGAGGACATCCAGATGCATGATTTTTTTTTTCTCATAACAGCACAGCACTTACACAGAAAACATGTCTGCTTGGAGCAGTAAGGGAGCAGGAGGAACCCAAGTGGTTCAACTTGAAATCCTTTCTTCTAAATGATGTTTTGCTCTAGGAAGATTTTCAGTCACCAATTATGGCTCCTTTTGAAACCAGAGAGAATAAAGTTACTAAATGGGAGGGTAAATAAGGTTCACCCATCTAACAACATTTTATTACAGGGTGACAAGACCAGGTAATGTTCTTCTCAGAAAAAATGTCATAGCTGAGGGGTGAAGACCAGTGGGGTATGGTATAGATGAGAAGGCATCAGAAATGTTCACCTGCAAATTATAACAACTAGGTCTGGGGACATGAAGCAACCTTAATTTGAAGGATTTGGAGATGAGCTTCTCCCCATTGGTTATGACTGTCAGAATGCTTAGTGAGAAGCAGCAGTGCATCTGTTTTACTCCTCCTGGCTAAATGGCTATAACAGTATATGGTCACTGGCTCAGAATGGAAACCTGGGCAGCTGTCACAGCAACTCTGCCAAGGATAAGTGTGCTGGGGATGTGCCATCTTGTCCTTGGGCATCCAAGACCGATCAGCCAGAACAATAGGGAGAAACACATAACTCCTTTAGTGCAATGCAGATGGTGGGTGAGCACTGTGTCGAGCATCCAGGAGCATCTCTGCTACATGTGACTATATTGCTTCTTAATGGATCCCTCTATTTCCAGCCTATCTTAGGTCTGTATTTCCAGCCACACAATAAAAATGCCCTCGCCTTCTCAACAAGGCACTGAAAGAGCCATTGTTTAGGTTTAAGTGCCTGCAATGTCACATTGCCAAGCCTTCAAAGACTGCCAAGTTCCTCCAGGGAAACCTAGGATGCGACACGTGGTTGTTAGAATAATGGAGTCATCTCTATGTACCACAAAAGACACGAACACCATCACTAACATGAATGATGTGATGCCTTCACAAATCATTTTTTCGAAGTATATTCACCAAACAAAGAGTGCTAATAAAACTACTCCAAAATGTGTTAAAATGACTTCAAGTGGAAGCGTTATGGACAGATATGGTGATGAAACCACTTGGAAGCTAAGTTGCTCTTAAGCCCATCAGCAGCAGATGGCTTTAAATGAAACAGTCGTTTATCTTCATTTTTTATAGCTCTGGCAATCTAACTTAGATGCTGGTGTCCAGTGTGCCTACAGTCTTCCCTGGGAAAGACGAATAGGCCTTATCAGATGTGCAGCATCACATTCTTTCAGGACTCAATTATTTTGTTTAACTGCGAGATATCTATGGAATTTTCTCTTCAAATCATAAGGAAATGTCATGTACAATTCAGATCATAATAATTGCAGCAGGCAAAAGAAAAGTACAAAGTAAGAATCCAAGAGATTGCCCTTCTGCAGGTAGGCAGAGTTCTCTCTAAATGATGTTTTAAACAGCTTAAAATGGATGGTTTTGAAGCTTTATAGGTACCAGTCTGGACAGTCTGGACTCCTAAACACTACCACATTCAAGGGGACACAGGTTTGCTCAGAAGTGCATAAAAGGTACTTGCCAGCCTGTAGCTGTGTTGATCTCGAGCATCCTATTAATAAATCACTTTGTGAATAAATCACTGCAAGTGTAGTACAGGGAAGATCTCTCAAGCTATCAGGAGTATGAACAAACTGATCTAGCTTTTTCCAGCCCTGAATTTAAAGAAGACTAAATGATGTAACCTTTCTACATACTGATAATAAAATGAAGTTTCCCTTACAGTTTTCTCCTTGAGACGTGGGCAAGACATTTACACTCAGGAGAAGGGTTCCTACTAAATTGAATAGAGCTATTTTCAGAGTTTTTCTTGTGAAATTAAAAAATGCACTTACCAGTTATAGTTTGTTAAAAGCAATAACAGTAAAACACTGGATAGTAATTTGACTGAGTCCAGTGAGAATATAAGTGCTTTCTGCTGTATCAACTTTGCTTACTGTAGCATGAGTAGAGCGTGCTAAAGCAATCTAGGAACACAGGTAACATTTCATTTCTTCAGAGCTAAATAAAAGCCAAGATAAACACTTCTGATGAAGATGTTCCTAGAACTGTCACTCTTCTCTTTTACAAGCACATACTGATGAATCCTCCCAAACTCCTGTGGGAATGCTTGCATTTATTTGAATCATTTTATAGGTAGCTGCACTGAAACACTGGCAGAAAGGCTGACAAGGCTGGCATTAGGACTTTGCCCATCTTTTGCCATCTAAACAAAAGTCTGGACAAAAGTTCTCTGAAACCATCTATATTTTCAGTGAGTATATAACTAGAATTGTTTCACACTGGGTATATAGCAGATAGTGCGTGCAAAATTCATGAACCTCTTAAGAGAACAGGCAGACATTTTGTGGAAATGCTGGAGTTAGTAATGAGATGTTTCTGGTTTTTATTTCCTATTTTAAGTTTCTAGCATAGAAAATGTAATCAAATTACAGAGCTTGGTTACTTGTATTCTAAACAGCTACAGGAATATGCCATTAACCTGAAACAGGTTTAGAAGAGACTGATGTGCATGATGTTAATTGCTAATTAATGCATGTTTGATCAGAATTAATATATATATTAATTATTTTTTTATTCAACCAATTCTAGATGGTGTGCATGAAGAGAAGGTCTACAGAGAACTGAAAACTGGAAAATTATTCTTCAAGACACATCTGCAGAAAAGAGAGCTGTATGGTTTAAACCCCTGAACCCTGAGTAGAGGGTTCTGTTGCATCATCTGGTAAACATGATCCCATTTCTACCAAAGAATGGAATTTAATTACAAACACTTATGAGTGTGTCATAAGCAATGAGGTACTCACAGATGGTAAGTCCTTCAACAGCTTTCCCTGAAAATTAACAGCAGATAGTAAGGTACCCCAGGGAAGACAGCAGGCTCAGCAGTTTCCTGGGGTACATGAGCATTTCTAAGACAACAAAGGCTTGTCTGAGGTGTTGAACAATAAAACAAATTGATCCAGTTCCATGTAAATAAAAATAGGTTATAGCCTCAGATGTTACACACCACATTGACAGTGTTTTCAAAAGGCTGTTCACTTAATTATATCACATTCAGTAAAAACAGTGAAAAATATGTAATTAAAGATGCTACCCACTAATGAACTTTACGGTTTATGTTGCTTTAATATTCAGTATTTCGATGTAAATAAACAGAAAATTAATCCAGAAAACCTTTTCTGAGATAGGTCAGTTGGAGTTCAATGACAGAATCTTGCAATAGTTTTACTCTATTGTTAAAGGATACCTTAGAATTTTCACTTTAAAACAGTAGCTCCATCTAATAGTAAAAGATCTCTTCTGGTATAAGCACAGGAAAGAAAATAAACCATTTCTAAATCAAAACACTTAACTTCAGTTCTAGTACCTCACAAGAGCCTTTGCAAATAAAAACCCATGAAATGTACCACAAATAAAAATGTGCCCTTCAGTTCATGGCTCAGCAATGACATCATGAGCTCTATAAAATCACGGAAAAGGAGAATAGAAAAATGATATAATTTGAGTTAGGAACATGCAATAGAATTAATGGACAAGAGCTCTAAAACAATCGAACAGAAGTGTTTTTCCCCAAATCACAAATCATTAATAGGGATAATTTAATGGTAGAGACAATTCGGAGAGCCAAAGGGCTACAATAAATAGATAAATAAACAACACGGGTCAGCAGTAGTTTGGCACTAAGATGCAGCTGGAATCAGTGCTTCAGGAGGACCATGAACTGTTGTGAAGTTAGGAGGCTGCATGGGAAACCGTTGCCCCTTTCTTAAAGCCCAGCTCCATAAATCCATTGCAGACCATTATACAAAGGAGGCTGGTAGACTAGGCTGTTGGTTTAACACAACAAGGTGATACACTTAACATATTTGGTTTGATCATTATGGTATCATTCAGTTAAGGCAGAAACCCAAAGGACAATGAAAAACATTTGATAGCCTCTTCCTTTATGAATGTATCTGAAGTCTGACTGCAAGAGTCATTGCTCTGGAAGTTGTCTGGGAAGAAATTATTTCAAAGGAGTTCACTGTTGACATATTTCCAGGAATGGCAATATTCAAGAAAGAAAAAGAATTATCGTGTGTGTGTGTGTAAGGGCTACCACACATCTGGCTGATCTGTCCTGTGTTTTTTTTTCCTGTACCTACAAGTGTATCACAGAGTAGAAGGAAATGGGAGTGCCTGTGGTGACTGACTGAAAAGTTCTCATGAAAATATTATGTCCAATAACAGTAATCTCCTTTAGAAGTATGATGGTAATTATTTTAGCACAGTGAAATGCACAATGAAAAGAGGAAACTGACAAGGCAAATTACAGTATTTTAAGTGTAAATTAGGCACTAGACCAGTAGATGTATAATTAGCCAATCGAAAAGTATCACAAGTGGATTTTTATATTCATTGTTTCTCTCCACTTGCAGTGGCTTAAATACCCCTGAACCTTAAAAGGAAGAGAATGACACTTGTTAATCTACTTTTCCTATTGAAAGGCTCTATGGATACCTGTATCTGTCACATATTTATCCCTCCTCTTGTAATATAACCACATTTCCCTTTTCCTTTCATAGAATCATAGAACGGTTTGAGTTGGAAGGGATCCTTAAAGGCCACCTATTTCAACTCTTCTTCAATTAACAGGGACACCTACAGCTAGATCAGGGTGCTCAGAGCCCCATCCAGCCTGAACTTGAGCATCTCCAGGGACAGATATATCTACCACCTCTCTGGGAAACCTGTGCCAGTGCCTCACTACTCTTATCATAAAATAAAACCAAAAACTTTTCTTATATCCAGTCTAAGCCATTTTCCGTTGTCCTACCAGAACAAATCCTATTGAACAGTCCGTCCCCTTCTTTCTTATAGCCCTCCCTTTCCTGGAAGGTGGCTACCCCTCGTGGTGATGGAGTGCAGAGCGATCTCCAGACCCAAGGTAAACTTTTCCAGAAGGCTTTGTCACAGACCTGAGCACATACACCAACCCACCGGCAACTGCACTAGTTCAGTTTAGATTTTCTGACCATCTGTTCTAGAAGAAAGCCAGGGGACAAAGTTTATTGTTAGAACTCTGAAAGAACTCATATCTACTCCAGAAGCTGGTGGAACAAAAACTGCACAAAAATCATGCTTCAAAGGAGGGCAAGTTTGTAAGACGTTTGAAATGTGTATATCTGTACAGGCTTGTATAAGTGATATTTAGTGAATCCGCTTAAATCGCAAACGTTTTCTTTTCTAACCTTAGCTCCACTCTCAGAAGTGAGGTCACAGAAGAAGCACATTCATTCATTCATGTGTCTGCACGCTCCTTTCAATCTTTCATGTATCATAGAATCATAGAATGGCTTGGGTTGGAAGGGACCTCAGGGATCATCAAGTTCCAACTCCCCTGCCATAGGCAGGGCTGCCAGCTGTTAGATCAAGTACTAAATCATATTGTCCAGGGCCCCATCCAGCCTGTCCTTGAACACCTCCAGGGATGGGGCATCCACAACCTCTCTGGGAAACCTGTTCCAGCGCCTCACCACTCTCTCAGCAGTCTGAAGCTCCCTTGGCTGGAATTTCCTAGATGGGCTACATCCAAAATAAGAGTAGGTACTGAATACCATGAATCAGAATGCTTCACAGTCTAAATTTTCTTCCAAGCAAGGGATTGAAAGACTGAAATAACATTGCAAAGGTCTATTTTTTATGGGGAAAACGTTTTTTAAAAATGTATCACGAAGGACACCAAAAGTCATGCATTCATGTATGTGTGTCACAAGTTAAGATCAGGCATTTATGAAACATTATCTCATTTAGTAACACTCAGTACCAGACAAACCCTCATTTAGTTTGTTGTTTTAATATGGTTTGGGAATTCCTAATTCTGCGCTGATAGCATTCAGTGTTCACAAACACCACAACAGCGTAATCAAAATAGAATGGAAATGAAATTGTAAATGAAAATTTGCAACAAATAAAGGCAAATACTGAATCACCATTCTCATGTTGTGGGCTTTAACTAGGTGCTTGCTTCAGGAAAGGTAGCCAAACAATCCTGCAGCACATAAACTGAGAGATTAATTCAGCCTTTAACTGGAGTTCTGGCTTATGAAACCCTTTTTGAGATTAGGTGGTCCATGACTGCGAGGAAGGGTAAAAGACTTTCTTAATTGTCCAACTTAATGTATTTTAAAAAACTGTATTAAAAGTGATACATGAGCTTGAAATGTTGTGAAATGTATGCTAATGAGCTTCTATCCTTGAAAAGCAGGACTCCAGAGACACATCAGTAGATGTCATAAAAAAAACTTCACTGCGAGTTTTTAATAGGTCTGTGGGTATTTAAAATCTAAATTAAAGTTACCTTAATGTACTTGTTTGTTCCTTCTTGCAAAATTTAATGAGAAACCACAGAACTGCTCAATTCCCTGAAAATGCATAATATAAAATCAGGCAATCAAATGCAGAAGACAAACCATCAGTTTCCAAGTCTTCACTCAAAGCAAGTCCAAAATATTTTTTTTTTCCCTGAGGCCTAAACGTGTTACTTGTTCTCTTCTCATTACTTCCTTTTTCCTGGACAAATATCATAGCTGAGTCACAGTCAGAGAGAGATGTTCCAAGAACAGGGGCTCAACAGTTCTTCAGGCAGGCCTGAGACCTGCGTTCTTCTGGTACCTCTTTGCTTTTGATCATATTTAAGTTAGGCAATGACCCTTCCCCTGCTCTTATATCAAGTATTAACATCATAAACCCCAACATGTCTAGTTTTCACTCTGGTTGCCCAGAGAGGTGGTAGATGCCCCATCCCTGGAGACATCCAAGGTGAGGCTGGACGGGGCTCTGAGCACCTTAATGTGGCTGTAGGTGTCCCTGTTCATTGCAGGGGAGTTGGACCAGATGGCTTTCAAGAGACCCTTCCAACTCAAACTATTCTATGATTCTATGAACAGGCTTGTCACTCCTTCATAAGTGGTATCTGGGCAAGGTACTCTGGAAGACACTTGGCAAATGTAGTCAGTAATTTGACTGCAGTCCATAGAAAGTTAAGGTTGTAAGCCCTGCTTTATTTATGCTGACATCATACACATGTCCTATGCCTGTTATGTGTGAAAGAATTTCTGTAACAAGTTGTTATGAAATAGAGTGAAAATGCATCAGTCTATACAAACTCATGGCAAAATCTTCACCATTCACCTTCAGTTGTTGAAACAAATTAACAAGCAGAAATGCTGGTTAACTATCTGTTATTTCTCAGTTAAACCATATCATTGAAAACAAAATGTCAAGAGCTATTTATACCATTGAAACCTAAGAGGTTCAGCTTCATATACTTTCTTATGTAAGTACAATTACAAAAAAAATCCTGTCCTGAAAGATTTTACAGTCAGTGAAAGATATTACAGACATCAAACACAGCAGGGAGTACTGGGTAGTGGTTGTCCTAAAATGCAAACATCCAAATCCAGTGATAGCCTTTAATTACCTACATATCTTCTCACAGACACATGATAAAAATTTACAAGGTTGTTTTGATGTAACTAAGGTACACACGATATCTGCAATTCATTTTTTCACAGCATTCTTGTTCGTACACAAACAAAGCAGTCTGTTTGAAAGGATCCTTGTTTCGCTGCTTTATAGTTCCTCCAGTCGGTAATGTTTTCTTTGACTTACAACGTTGAAAAGTACAAACACTTCCGAGCCACGCTTCCAGCCCCTTCCACACTGAGCTTTCCATCTTAGTAATTAGTGCCTCTGAAATATCTCATCTTCATTTTTCTAGCTTAATATTTTAGATAATCACTTTGATATTCTTTTCAAAGTTGCAGTGCTTCTATTCATTAATAATAAATGACACACAGAAGAAGAAAGGATATTTAAAGTGTTACGTATAATATGAGGTACAAAAGTTCTAATATTTACTTCTCTGAGATACACTGAATTTTCATCTCTCAGCTGTAGTGCTTTCACTCATTGCTAGTAAGATGTGCACTCTAACAGTAGAAACGTTTTTAAAAGCATCAGATATAAGACTGAGTCAAAATGTCATAAGGGTCAGTTAGCTTGTTCATAGGAAAAGTACTTAAATTCAGGAGAAAGTATCTTGGATAGTGGGTGTGATCGTGGGTTTCTAGTCAGTCAAGAGAGAATTGGATGTGCTGAGGGGATAAAGGCTCAGGAATTCATTTCCAGTAAACTCCATTTGCAATAGATATAAAACTTCCACTCCCCTTGAATAAAGCTGGATAAAGCATTAAAAGTGAGGGCAAGGGAAGTGCACATTTAGCGGTGCAACCAGGCTGCCAGCAAAGTAGCTTTATTTTAAATTCCCTAAAACAGCAAATAGGTGACTACAGCATCAAAGGTATTCGCTAAAACAGCACGGAGGCACAATTTTGATAAGAACCACAAAAAATAAAATGAAATCAGAGAACTTAAAATAAAATTAAAGATAAATGTATGCATAAATACACCGGAGAATGTGATTTTCCTCTCTGAATGTATTTGTTGAATATAATCTTCAGTTCTTCAACTATTGTTTTGAGTTTTTTTCAGTGAGTGTCTGAATAGTTTTAGTCTCTGCAACTGAAAAATATGAAGCTTCAGCTGTCAAGCTTTATGACCTTGTGCACTGAATACAAAACTTTCTCACTGAAGGAGTGAGGTAAAACACAAAACACCTTGATTATTCACGGTTTTGATACACTGAAGTGCCATTAACATTCAGGACTCCATCTTGAAGTAATTACAACACAGGAAGACTTGAAATGGAGGTCATTAGAAAAACAGCTGTGCAGGGACATGAAGAAGGAGGCTGGCCAGACATTTTGAAGAGGAAGAAAAATGCTTGTTGATTCTGGGATCCGAAAGCACCCTCAAAGAACCTTGATTAAGGAGACAAGGTACCTATGTGTTTTTATAGGGTGTATTTTATCAGAATGCTTTGTAAATAAGCTTTCTGACACAAGATCAGCACTTTGGGACTAATTTTCAGTGACCTTTCATTCTGTAGAAATCCCTTCTTTTACGCACTCCATGTTGTGTTTGACCTCCAACTGTGTGTAAGAAAGCTGTGTATCTACGATGGTGCCTTGGGTAGGTCAGACTCAAGAAAGTCGGACGGGCAAGTGAGGTTGGTAGAGATGGTTGACAAACAGGTTGAGCTTCTTACAAAAACTGACTCTGTTCTCTTTTCTCCCCTGGCAAAACGGGAAGATACTGAATTCCTGTAGCTGAGGCACCTGTGAATGGGTGGCCATGTCCAACACCTCCTCCTGTGTGAAGTCTTCCCAGACACAGGGAAAAGTTCCCAGCACACAGCATCACTCCTGCAGTGGGTAACACACAGGCCTTCTCACTTTCTCCAAATACTGAGCTTTTCTTGCCAGGAACCTCCCACCCCCAGAAAAGTCACACACATTCTTCTTTCTCCCCTTGATGTTGTTAAATTCGGTTGCCCAAGAGGTGGTAGGTGCCCCATCCCTGGAGACATCCAAGGTCAGGGGTTGGAGGGGCCCTGAGCACTCTGATCTACCTGTAGGTGTCCCTGTCCATTGCAGGGGAGTTGGACTAGATGGCCTTTAAGGGCCCCTTCCAACTCAAACCATTCTATAATTCTATGATTCTAAATTAATGATGACAGTAGAGCAGGGCAGATTCACATCAATATACAAACCTCTAAGGCCATGAATGATATGGATATCATTTTGAAACTTTTCTTTTTTTTTTGAAACCTGCAATTCAAATGCAGTTTACTCAGGACTAGAAGTTTCATTTCATTGTCCTCTGACTCTCTCTCACCAGTTGAAATGAACTCTTGGATAAATGAACAAGTTTTTTTCCTGCAGGATTATTTTCCTTGTGTTAAAGTAATGAACATTTTTTCAGCTAAGAAAGCCCAAAACATTGAATACCTTCAGAGTAAGGGACAGAGTTAGTGGGTGCTTTTGCTCCAGCCTTGTAAGATACAGTTTTGACACCTGAAAGAGCAATGTCAAGCAAAATGATTAGTATACAAAAGACTATTAATGATAGTCCCACATCATCTACCAAAGATTTTTTTTTCTACCTTCAATCTGTTTCTTTTTAGAAGGCATTTAAATAGGTAAGCCATCAGTATAAAAAGGAAGGACAGTCTTGTGTCTAAGACATTTGACATATATTTCAACATGATACTTGTTGCTGTCCTTTCTCGTGTCCTATTGGCTCAGCTTAATTCGGCCATTCCTTGTTTTTCACTTCCAAAACAAGGAGAGTCATATCTCTGGCATCTCTCTTGTCTGTCTAAACTGGAATTACAAGTTTAAATTGGAGGCAGATAGGGAACTTTTCCTCATCAAAACATTACAGATCCTCAGCATCTGAGAAGTGAGGTTTTCCTGCTCAGCATTCCCCAGCTTCAGAGCTGTGAGAGCTAATTCTTCTCTTTTTGCTCATTACACGTTGCAATTTTGTTATTCAAGATTTCCAGGTAAACTAAATATGAGCTTTATATTTAAGTGTTGATGTCTGTATTTGCTGCATGAGGCCAGGAGAGAAAACCCTTAGAGAAACCTCACTGGATTTGCTCAGGGTCAGGAGAATCAGCAGATTTTGGAAAGGTGAAGTGCAGCAACGGGGAGCCCAGACAGTTTCTGAGATATGATGTGCTGGCAGAACAGATCTAATCCATGATGCTTAAAAGGCCTCCCATGAGCAGCCTCTCCACCAAAGAAGAATGCCAGTTTTTTTTAGCTTATTTTCATTTCTGTTGCAGGCTATATGCACCTGAAACCAAGTAGTAGCATGCCTATGCCACTTAGAAGTGTGCATGGGCACACTTGGGGGCATATCACCCCATGTGCATCGGGGATGTGGGTATATGGCCACTAAGTTTATCAGTCACTAGAGTCCCACAGGAAACATGCCTGCACTGGTGGCAAACTGTGCCCAGCCAGCTAGGTCTGCCTTTCAGAAAGCTGGTATCTCTCTATCCCTGCTCTTTTATATTGCAGCAGTCACCACTTCACACTAACAAATTCACTGCAGTTGGTTTTTCCCAGACAGAGCACCCAAATTTTTACAAAATAAAAGGTTAGATGTTAGGAAATTCTTTACACAGAGGGCAACGAGTTCCTGGCACAGGCTACATAGAGAAGGTGTGGGTGTCCATGACTGGAGGTGCTCAAGGCCAGGTTGGATGTGGCCCTGGGCAGCCTGAGCTGGTGGGGGGCAGCCCTGCCCACAGCAGGGGGCTGGAAATGAATGATCTTTAAGGCCCCTTCCAACCTCAGCCATTATATGATGATTAAAACTGCATCACCTAGTCTTCTCACTTTCTCAGAGCATCACATGGACACATTGGCTTTCTACTGTTTTGTCAGTATCTGCATGTGAATAGTTAGAAGAAATACACAATGTGTCAAATACCAGCCAAGGTATGCAGTATGGATTTCATATCAGCATGTCTGTTACACAGTCAACACACTGATCCCCTTTCCCATTCTCTACAGTAGTGCTACCTCCAGAGGGATGGAGCTCACCAAGGAGAATCAGCTGGATCACACTAAGGACCAGAAGAGAAGCGATGCTCAAGGCCTCACAATCATCAGGACATGAAACATGTCTAGTTTAATGCATTGAGATTGGTACCCCATGCAGCAACATCTCCAAGGGTATATGAGAAAATGCAGTGCATGCTTTTCTACCAGCACTGGTTTGTATACCACACACTCAGCCTACATGATGCTCACAGTGCACAACAAACACCGAGCAGTGATTTCCAACCTCACTCACGCCAGGTGGTTCCCATGGTGCTGTGTCACTCCGTGCAGCATATCAGCTTGGACCTCGAAGCAGCACAGCTGGGAGTCATGGGGCTGGTGCCTGTATTCAGCGCAGCAGTGCAACACAGCTGTGCTGCTGTTAATCAGCAGCTGGCTCCATGCAGAAGCACTTTGAGTGCCTCTGCACTGTGGTTGCCAGCAGTCTGCTTTCCGAGTTTACCACATTTGGTATTTGAAGTACTTGCGGTTACTCTGTCTTCTGTTACTCCGATGTTAAGTGTGATATAAAAAAAAAGCATACAAAAAAACAACCCCAAAGCATTGCTTCTTGGCCAAGAACAATTTTAAGCACTCAGTCCTCATGAAATGCCCACAGTGGCTATTTTAGAGTTATATTCCTTTCTAAAATCCTTTATGCTTCCATACAAAGAAGCCTTTTTGCCAGCAGCCTCCATTGCCAGCTCTGCTGCAAGCTGGAAACCAACCTTTACAAAAGATTAACACAAGTGGAGCAAGAGCTGCCAGGCAGCCCAGCAGTGCTACCACCTCTGTGAGACACAAACCATAATACTAATTTATGCAGCGGAAGATCAAAAGGAGATGTATCCACACTTGGTCTATTCAAGTGCAGCAATTACTTCGTGAACTCCAAATGGAACTTTCCTTGAGCCAAGCAGACATGTACTTTCCTTCACTGTGAGGAAGCGTTGTTGAAGACAGCTGGGGTCATCTTGCAGAAAACGAGCACTTTTATCAAGAGGAGCCTGAGTTTAAATCCCTCCTCTCTGCACACAGTGACTAATATTTCACTTCAGATGTGGTCTCACAACAGAGAGAGGGCTCCAGAAGCATGCTAAGCATCAGTCTTATTAGTGCCATTGTGTTTAATGAGAGCCCAGCTTTTCCACACCTGAGCACACTTCTAAAGGTACACAAGCCAATGGAAGGCTTTTTGTCACAAACAATAGGCAATTGCACCAGGAGAGTGTCAGCTTTGCCAATGAACAATGTGATTTCTTTTGGGTTCCTGGCAGCTAAAATATCTGCGCTCCGATACCAACAGCATCGCAGCCCAATTCTCCTCCTTTCCAACACAGAAGCGGAGCACTGATTTCAGCGGGGAGTGTGATGAATCTCACAGTCTCTCCAGTTACTGCATTATTCTTACACTTTCAGTGTTCACACCACAGGATAAACAGAGACTTTAAATCAATTAGTGAGTGTTTGTAAAGTTCCCTCCAATCTAAAAAGCCAAGTGCAAGCTATTATTAAATTCTTGTTATAATTTTGCTATCATTAATCATTCTGCTTTACAGGGGGAGGACGGCTGACAACCTCCTTAAAATTTCATTCATTTCTATTAATCAGAACTATTAAACAAACCCTTCCCAGGGTGAATATATTAAACACCGCCAAAAGCTAATTGTTACATTATGCATATTATCGCTCATTTTTGACCCAGTTGATTAACCAAGCTATGGGGTCATCTGTGTTATTTCTCTTAGGCAAAGAAATGAATCGTAGAGTCAAGTGCTCTGGAAGCAGCACGTGCAATGCAGAGCTCTCCTGCACACAAGGGCAGTCCAACAAAAGCTGTTTGTTCCCTCATCTGCTTTCAGCCTCAGCTCCACACAGAAAACTCTTGCTGCACATTTTTTGTACAGTGCCATCTATGCTGTTTCACAATGAGCCCACTGTTGCCTTGACATCCTTCCCCACTTTTTGGGTGTTCCTTGCACTGAGGGTAGGAAGGCCCTATAGAAGGGTCTGGATAGGCTGGATTGATGGGCTGAGGCCAGTTGTGTGAGGTTCAACAAGACCAAGTGCTGAGCCCTGCACTTTTGACATGGTGGTGATGGGTTGATGGTTGGTCTAGATGAACTTAGTGATCTTTTTCAACCAATTCTATGATTCTGTGATTTAGATGCCAGCCCATAGCCAGCCCCTATTCTCTTCCATGTTGTTTCCGCACACTGTGTCACACATATTCTGTGTGTGTTTTCACCTGAGAAATTTTTTGTCCAGAATTTCTTACTTCAAGGAAAAGACTAATACACATCCACATCAAAGCTCTTGGAAGTCTCACCACAGGTGAATATTTACAGTGTGGTCTGGGGATGAAATTTGCAAGAAATTTCTATTCAGAAAGACTGAGCGGGCACAACACAAGACTTGGCCAGGATGTAGCAACTTTGCACTGTAATTATCTTAATGCCTACGCTCAGTTGTCCTAGATGACTGACTATGAAAGGACTTCCATGAAAGAGTTGGAACTGTGCCTTTTATTTTGCTAAGCAGGATATAAACAGGAGATGAGGGAAAGCTGGGAGGGAGTGAGTATCGGGTGTGGGAGAAAAATGGATGTTCTTGTCCTCTTTATGCACTGCATCTGAAAGCTTCCTGTCACTGCCAGCTGTCTGTCATCAGTCACACTTCCAGTTTGTCTGCCAGCAAGGCAGAAAGAAATTGCTCTGCATGAAAGTTAGTGACTGTTTTGAGTAATCTGAATTCAATCCACAGCTCTATCACAGTGTGCCAGTACATGAACCTGTGTTAATCCCAAAGGTCAGCAAAACTCCCATGCTGCTCTCTTTCTGTTCACTGAAGGAAAGAAAACTTCTACAGCGCTCTTGCCAGTTCTTTCTTTTGCTGTCACTTCAGGAGACATTGATACTTGGCTGTGCCCGTGTGTCTTAACAAACACAGAACTTGACTGGGGGGGACTTCAGGCATTTCTGGATTGCAAAAAGTTATTTCATAGCATGTATGAAAAATGCATATCTTTCTTTCCTTTTACAAGTGTACTGCAGCTGGGGAATCTTTAATCCATCCGTTTTGACAGTGTGGTCTGATGGTACCAAAAACTTTTGACGTGTTTTACAGGTGACCCAACACCCATGGATGTAGCGTCTCCATCTCTGTGAGAGGATATTTTCTGTCCTGGGCTGTAGCTAAACCCAAAGGTCTACATGGAAATTTAAATTAGAAGTAAATAAAAATCTATGACAGCATTATCCAAGTTGTTAAGAAGGATTCAGCAAACCCTTCTATGTTCCTGGTCCTGAAGGGAAAGCCATGTGGGCCAGAGCTAATGGGAACTCTGTGGGCTGGGGCCTTGGGCTGTGCAGGAATGAGCTAATACAGTGGCAAGAGTGAACATAAATGACAACTTCACCCTGCACAGCACTCGGGATAAAACCTGACATGAGCACGTTATTGATTGTGATGAAAAAGTTAGGCTTCTTTCTCTCTTCACTTTTTCAGAACTGTTGGATGAGTAGGACAGAGGCACAGGAGCAATGCTGTGCCTGGCACTGACTTTGACTGGCTGTTATCAAGTGGTATGCAGGATATACCTGCGGCAATACAAGTCATTCCTGAACATCTTCCCTTCAGCTCTCGCACCTCCACCTCCTCATACTCAAGGTAATAATTTGATGAATCACTGCTATTACATTACAATCTCCTAAAATCACATTGGCAGGCTAGATTGATGTCTGTATGTTTTCCTTAGTCTCAGAAAACTGTTTCATAACATATAACAGAAAAATGTGAAGAGCTCTGAAAACACCTTTCATAATCTTTTCCTTGTTTCAGTTATGACATACCCATTCTATTGGCTGTCCTCACTGCAGATGGTGTTAACTGGCTATGCAAAATTGCGGCACGTAATTTTAAAGTACAGTAGCGTCTTTTGACACCTACTTTCTTTTGGTGCTGCCGTAAGATGTGTCTTTGAGACTTCCTAGCTTCTTTGAGTAAAGGCCTAATACTGTCCCAGGGACAGTGTACTGCCTTTTGGAATAGGAAAATACTCAAGCTCTGGATCTTAGGACTGGTGAATGCTAAGGATATGGCAATGGAGGTGGTGCTGCCGGTACTAGAAAGCAGCCCTTTAACATCTTCTTGGACTTTTGTGAACAGCCTGAGCTTTTGCTGGAGACAGCTGATGGAGCTTGCCTTTGATGTAAGCACTGATAGGAGTTACAGTCTAACTGCAGCATGTGAAATTGTGTCTGTATGCCTTGGCATCAAAATATTTCAAAATATCTTACTTTATTAGTAAGAAAGGAATTTTGGCACTGAAAGGCCTAATGAATTAAAGCCTCCCTGGGGTACAGAAAGGAAGGAGAGATTTACATGATGTGGACAGTGTTTGTTTTTAATTAAGAAAGGTATAGGGCAGTAATCTTTGTTAATTTGTTAGAGCTAGAATGTGTTTTGACTAAGTAGAAAGAAAAGTTACTTTAATTCTTAAAATGGGTAAGATGTTTAACGAGACAGGTTGCTTTCATTTGAAAATATTTGATGTACGTGTAAGATAATGCTATCATGAAGTAAATGCAAATGAAATCAAACCAAAGCAACACAGGACACTAAGTTTATTGAGAGGTGCTATATATCATCTCTAGCTAATTTATAAACATGTAAATTAAGCAGGCTGGAGACAAAGAATGTGTCAATCACTTTTTGGAATGATTCCTCAAGATGATGTCATCATGCTATGACCAATGAAAAAACAGTGGGACATGACACACAGCTACCATTTATCTTTGTTCCACCACACTGAGTTTCTAAGTATGGAGAAGCTCGTCTGTTTTGGTACAGATGTCTTGGATCTTAGTAGAAAAGCTAGTTGTTTCAGATTTTTTTTGACTGTTTAAAGGAACAGATCCCATTCAAGTGACAAACTTCACAAACTAGAAACTTCATTATATAAGATTAAGGCGTAAGAACGCAGAAAATGAGGTAAATTTGGAGGATAAAAAAAGAAAAAAGATTGAAAGTGTTGTTTATATCTGACTCAAAGGTTAAACACAGAGTTCATCATTGAGAAGGAAGGAGCGAGTACTTTATGTGAGAGAAAAAGGCAGCCCCTCAAAGCACTGCTTCCTGCTTATAAGGTTCATCTCCATCCTGCTTGGACTGAGCGACACTTCTCCATCTGAGTGCTCGGAATGAGAACAACTTTATACAGTGACATGCTGAAATGAAAAGGAAACAGTGGTACCCAACAGCGCTCTATCAGGAGGACTATGTCAGGGCAGCAAAGGGACTACCTATGGCAGGGAGGCAGGAAGGAAGGGGCACGGTGTGATTCCACTTGATCTGTGGGACATCTGTAGTTGTGCACAGATTGGCAGCCTTGTGGCTTTTGGACATTTATCAGACAGAGGATGCCAGAGGCAAAGGCAAAGACCCCTGCACTCTTCATTGAACTTTTCATCTCCTTTTCTTTGATTACACCTCCTAAAAGCAACGTTTGCAGCAGATCTGAAGGAACGTCTCTCTTTTATTCTCCTCCTATAAGAAAGCATGCAGTAGTTTCCCTGGCAGTAGACGTCCACAAATATCAGTGGCTTTGCAATTAAGCTTTAACATAACATGCTCGTTTGGTAAAGAGCAAACCAAACTGAAACTGCCAGGGCTTGGTGGCCCTCTCCTGGCCACACGTTGCCATGCACTTGGCCTCAAGAGAAACCCCTCTGCAGCGCATACAGCCCCTGGCTACCCCTGCAAACCGTGCCTTCCTGCCGGTGGCAGGCAGCAGCTAAAAGCGCCCCTGCAAAATAAAGCAAGAAGCCGAATATATTTCCTTTGGATCCAACAGGTCGCCTTCATGTTTTGCGTGTCGGAATTTCGCCAAGCAACACGCTAAGTATGACCAAGCCTTCTTCATCACCTGCAGCATGAGGCATCATCAATGAACGGTATGTTGATCGTTAAAGGTGGGATCCATCTCTCCTAGCTTGGTCCCTCCAGACCTTTTGACACCTGCTCTAGGTTACTGTCCTTTAGCATCTAAAAGTCTTTCAGGTTGAGATGAGTTGCTTGTAAGCACGCCTGTTCCCCTTCACTACAGTGCATCCACACAGAAATTGCCAGGTAGTTTTCCTTATTCCTGTTTCTCCTCTTTCATCCACTACAGTGCAAAACTGTTGTTCCACTGAGGTCTGTCACATTGCCTTGGTATATAAACTGGCATAAATATGTAGGTTGCTCCAAAAGTAATGCCTCTTATTTATTTCCATGGAAACTACAACAGGTACAAAGCATACAGTAACACTGTTTGATAGAGCAAATTCTCAGCTACAAAACACTGTTTTTAAATATTGTCACCACTATTAGCTATGCACTTTTACCAGTGGTGAACAAGAGCCTGCATGCCATGCTCATAAAAATCTGCAGCAGCGGAGGTGACCCAAAGTTGCTGTCACCACTGCTGAAACATTCACTGTTTGGTCTCCACAAATGTTCCACAAGCATCAATGAATGTCAACACATACCATTTTTTTCTGCACAAAGGAATTCAATGACACCCCATTGCCTCATCCGCCCTTCCATGTCAAATGTCATTTTGTCAGACTCTCTCTCTGCTGCCATCTGCCACACGGCAACAAAATGTAACAGGATATAGGTGGGAAGGCAAGTTTCAGGCAGTTGTAGAGAGTGATAAGGTCTCCCCTCAGCCTCTTCTTCTTCAGACTGAACAATCCCAGCTCCCTCAGCTGCTCCCCATAAGACTTGTGCTCCAGATATCTCACAGCTTTATTGCCCTTCTCTGGACACACCCCAGGGCCCTGATGTCTTTCTTTTAGTGAGGGGCTCAAAACTGAACACTGTACTCAAGGTGCAGCCTCACCAGAGCTGAGTACAGAGGGACGATCACCTCCCTGATCCTGTTGGCTGAGCTATTTCTGATACAAGCCAGGATGTCGTTGGCCTTCTTGGCCACCTGGGCACATGGCTGGATCATGCAACTCTTTCCTGCATCTTTTTTATCCAGGTGATCTTGAGTCTCCGTTGTGACTGCTGAGTCCAAATCATCAGCATGGCCCCAGGAGAGACAAACCACCAGGGAGAAGAAGACACCACCCCTCCTTTCTGGCTTGCATACAGCTCCATGGACCCTTCTGTTTCCACTGGCTCCCCATGGTGCCAAACAACAACAACAAGCAAACAAAACAAAACAAAACAAAACACCAAAAGAACAAAAACAGATATCAAAGTGGAGCAAAATGGAAAATCAGAGTAGTGGAAAAAGTTCTTCCCCTGTGAAGGACAGGTATCAGCCCACACAGCTTATTCAACAGTGGGCTAAGGGTTTGAACAAATTTTATAAGACACAAATGAGAAGAAAACTTAGCTAAGCAGCTCTCAAACCTGTGGGATATAATGAGCTACTGGGACTGGAAGCAGACGTGAAGAATTTTTCTTTCTTAAATAAAAAGATAAATGACATGTATGGAAAAGGAGGAGGAGGTATAAAGGCATAGGGTTACATCTAAGAAGGAGACTGTAAAAAGCATGTGGATACCTAAAACCAAGGAGCAGCCTTTATTGACCATTTCAGAAGCGTGTGTGATACTGCACTCTCATTAAATAGTCTCTGCAAATCTGAGACTTGAAGTCAGGTGTGAATACATAGTATAAATTGATAGCTAGTCTAACCCTTTGTTTGCACAGCAATCATTTGGAATGCTTAGCACAGAAAGAACTTCTAAGAAGCTGGATGTATCACTCTTACTTGCAGCAATGTGATTGCTTTCTGAGGAGCAGGCTCAGGGAATAACAGACTGGTGATGCAAAGAAGAATATGGATGTCCAGCTAGCACAGAATAGCACCATTATTACAGTCTCCTTTATACTCCTCCATATTTACTTGTGGAGGCAGGAGAGCTTCATGCAGCCTCTGAGGTGATGAGGCCTTCCTAATATTGCCTCTGTTTAGTATGTTTTAAACTGCTCAGTACTGAATCTGTCTCACACATCCAGAGCTATCCCACAATTGACTTCTGTACATTTTTTGCTGCTGGAAGAACAGACAATTTGTACACCTCCTGAACTTTGTGACTGAAGCCCTGAACTCTGAATTCAAAGAGAGAGTTGCTTCCTAGACTCTCGTGCTTTTTCACTTCTCTCATCATCTGTCCAGTAATGTAAATCTCTGTTTCTCTCTGGTAGCAAACACAAAGAGAGCTGTCAAATGCTAAAACATAAGAAGTCTTGGATTGTGAGAACAAAGAAAGCAGCTGCCAAAATATGCCTTGCCCCACCTGTAATCAAAGAGTTTCTTATCTAAAGGTCTGAAAAGAAAGAAAAAAACATATTATTTTAGCTTCTGGGGTGCTAAAGCCGTTTTTTGAAATCACATTTAAATGTAGTTTCACTTTGAAATGAAAAATCAGTATTTTGTTTAATAGCCAAAAATGCTTCTAATGTTTCTACCTTTTGCTTTTCCAATACTCTAAGTGATTCCATCAATTTGGCTAGAACTTGCAAATAATTTCAGCCAATGCTCAAATGGCTTTTTTTTTTTTTTTTTTTTAATTTCCAAAAGATGTGCTTTCTTCTTCTCTTTTAGGCAGGAGGTAGAATGGTTCTTCTTTGCAACACCTCTTTCCCTGCACTTGTACAGGCACACAGCACTGTGTGTGATCCTTTGGAGAGGGAGACATGGCTAATTCTTCCTTCAGCCAAAGGGAGAGAGAGCAGAATACTAATGAGCTGCTAGGACATCCCTCCCCTACTTCTCTCTCTTCTTGTAAACCATGTACACAAACCTAAGGGCCTGTGAGAAAATGCCTTTCCTTTTTCTCCCTAAGAAACCACATTTCTTATAGGTATGTGTCATACTCTACCCTTGTAGTTTTAGATCACAGAGAGCACTGCTTGACTATTTCTAGCTTCAAAATACTGGATTAGACAGAGTGAAGGTTCAGCTCCATACAATCCCGCTGCTACAGTCCTTAGCAATGACAATGCCAAGTTGCGCACATCCTTGCTACTACTATAGAACAGCACTGCAGTTCATTTTCTTCTAAGCAACGTGCATATACCTTCAATTTCCCAAAGAGTCTGACTCCTGTCTGGAGTTCTACATCAGTGCTAACTCACTCTGCCTCCCTGCTGCTAAGAATTGTGTGGATGTGGCACCGAGAAACATGGTTAGTGGGCATGGTGGTGATGGGATGACTTTTGGACTAGTGATCTTAGAGGTCTTTTCCAACCTCAATGAGTCTGTGATTGTATGTGTTTGCAATACACTTATTAAACAAGAACTTTGCAAGAATGGTGTTTGATTTTCATCTAATGACTACAACTGTATCCTTGAAAAGAAGAGCACTTCCAAATGAAGACCCAATAAAGCCATTCAGATGCAGAGACTGAAATTATTTCTGCTGTCAGAGTACATATCAGTGAAATAAAATGCATTGTTAAAACATCAGAGAATGACAATGAGAACGACAATATTTTCGCGAAAGACACTTAGTGCAGAAATTTTTTCTATCATCTGATATCCCTGAATATCAGCTCTGGGTCTGATCTGCATTATCCAAGTTGGAATAAGCCACAGGGCTTGCACGGCCCAGAATGAGGGAAAGCAGTGTATTTTTTTCTCTTTGCAAGTCTTGCTAGATTAATGAATCTGCCTCAAAACAGCCTTGAGACACACAAAGCAGCATCCCAGCTGATGGTGAGTGAAGTATTTGGTCTTAACTACCTGTAAATAATTTAAGTGCTGAAAAGTTTGGTGATGTCGATTAGCCTAAGGCACTTAATTATATAACAAGATTCCTAGGGAACTCCAATAGCGTTTTCTGCCTCATTAGGACAATTAGGACAGAAATACTCCTTTTAATCCTCCTATTCTGACAAATGCCTTCTAAACAAAAAATAAAATGTGCAAGTTGAAAGTTAAAATCTGGTCAAGGTCCCTTGACATTGTCATACCAGAGTAAAAGAAGAATAAACCAAGTATATTCTGTTTCCAATTAAAAAAAGAAAAAGGCATTTCAACCTAAAGGATTTTTAAAGAAAACACACTTGAAGGCCATGAAGACTTCTGTATCTCAATGGATGGAAAATACAGACTTATGGCATTGTCTAAAATCAGTTCCTATTATCAAAAGGAAAAGGAGGTGCTGTAAACCAAGATAACAAGCAGCTTTTCTAGAGCTGCCAATGGAACATTTACTGTATTGCATGCACACATGCGGGCATGAATGCCTTCAACCAGGCACACTTTACTTTATGGATTTCATTCTATATATTAATTATTTTTCTTCAATATGGCTGGTTATGAGTACTTAGGAAATGCTTTTCATCAAAGGACTGTTACAGTTTAACAGATTTTGAAAATGAAGCCATTTTTCTTTCACTTCTGTTCCTGTAATTTATTGAAGGAATCTAATAAGGCTTTTCAAAAAATGTTGGGTAAACCAGAAGGCTTCGAGCTTCCAGCTTCCAGGCTGTTGTAAGGCTGGCTGTCAGGGATGGTGTCTATTTATTGCCCTCTGCTGGTACCATCCCTATATTTGATGTTTCAAACCTGACTTGTCTACTATTTGTCTCATCATTTATTTGCCATTCCCTGACAGTGCAGATGATGTTTTAGAGGAAAGACAGATTTGAAGATTGGTACTGGTAGGATGAAATGTCGTGTGCTTAGTTGTGCAGAAATGATGTTCACAAATGAAGTGCTGGGGAACTGAATTTCTTAGGCTATTTCTTTAATGGGATCTTCAAATGCAAGAAATAATATGAAAACCTTCTCTACAGAAACAGACCCTCGAGAAAGGGAATCATGCTTTGAGGAAACTGAAAAAATTACTGCTGATTTCCTTTGACTAGAAAGCCCAAGGCAGTAAAACTGAAGACAAGGTTCGCTATTCTTTAAGTATTCATTACTTCACTAAATCATAAAGGGAATATTTTAGAAAAGAAAATAGAATAACCTAGCAAATAGGCTGCAAATTTAACATTCCATTTCACATTTTTACAGACAATATATCTGCTCTTAATACCTAATATAACAAGGGATTAAGCACTTTTGATGAGAAACACTATCCCGTTCTCTTAACTACTTGTCCTCAGTCACGGTAACATCTGCCAATAGATGAGGTGCTACTCAATTGCTGGAAATGATAAAAACAAGTTCATCTGTGGGCCCTTTCTGTTCCTAAAAGAAGAAACAGTGGTTTAAATAATGATGGCTTCTGGGAAGTCTCAGGCTGCATGGTCTAGCTGGGTTCCCTCTGGCTTGTGATCTAATAATTCAGCTGCACAGCTGAGCTCTTGCTCCCTCTTTCCCATATACTCCCTCCCCTTCCTGATCCTTCATCCATTCCTTTTTCCTTACTCCTTTCCTCTTGTTTAGCTCCAGTCTGCACCCTGTCCTTATCACTCTTCCACTTTGCATATCCAAAGAGTTCAAGACTAAAAGGTCTAAAAGGAAGCTTTACACCTAATTTACTACATAAAACTAGCTATAGGCTGTCACCTGAAAAATAAATTAAGCCCAGAATGCTGCAGAGGTCAAAGCAGACACTTTAGAGCCAGCAAGCCTGGATAAGACGTCAAAAGAAGTCTAAATGATGGTATCCCTAAGAAATTTGTTCCTGGAGTTTGTTGCGCTTCCTTTCTTAACACCATTGCCTTTTTCAAAAATTATTTTTTATTTGAATCCAACTTCCTAAGACACTGTCACAATATACCATCGAATCTTTCATGGATCAAAGACGACTTTAGTGCCTAGCATTTTCCTCTTATGAAAATACTCACAGAAATCCTATCACCTCTGAACTTGCTTTTAGTTAAGATAAATAGGCTGAAAGATTTAATACTCTCATTACACTGTATTCACAGCAGTGTGTTCTCTAATTTCAGTCCTGAAAATAGCCAGATCACTTCTACTGAAACTTTCTTTCCTCCAAGGTCCCACTCCTCCACCCCTGGAACACACCAAGCTTACAGATCTCACCAGCCTGCCAACACTCAGCACTGAAGTTATATACAAAGAGCAGCAGGGTCACAGCATAACACCCATGGCAGTCGTAAAGCTGCAACAGGACCTGGATCTTACAGAATCCATTGTCCTTTTCCTAGAATTACTCTTCCGCTAGATTCCTATGAGCCTTCTCCTATTTTGTTACTGAAGAGCCCAGTACTAATCAATGAAGCTAAAGTGTTTAAAGTATATTTGCCAACGATATTCTGAACTTAAAGAAATGATTACATTTCTTCAAACACAAGCCCCAGTTTACCTGTTACATTTGTGCACGCATTCTGCATTCCAGTATAAAAGCTATAAAGTCCATTCTGAACAAACATTACATAATATGGTTATACACTCATGATTACGCAGTTCCTTTTGACCCTTGCTTTTCACAGACATTAATATCTTAAGAACTACATGGATAAAGGACACCCTGAAACACCTTTGCTGGTTTTCTGTATATTTTTTAAAAATCTTACAAAAGGAGTTATGAATATTTATTACAATCATATATTTAAATGGCTCTTATAAAAGCTTTATCCACATATGAATGGTGCATAGCACAGAATGAATAAGAAATGGCTGAATACACTGGAAATTCTGTATGACTTCCTTTGCCATTCTAAAGATTCCCTTTTGCTTTTCTATGGAAGAGAGCTATTGAGACCTGCTGCATGAAGCTGGCACACTTCATACCACAGAGGAATACAACAGACCTGACTAGCAAAGCAGAAGACAGACCATACGGCATAAGGAAGGATGAAATTGAGCTGGGCCATGTTAAATTAATGGGTAAAGCTTTCTGAAATACAATTTTATACATGAAGCTCTGCTACTTTCACAAGTTGCCCAAAGCAAAACTCTTCAGTTGAATTATTCACTGAGGGCAGAGTGAATTCTTTTCTCCCCTGAGAAGTGGACTTCTAACCCCCCACCGAAGCTGCATATTCTTCCATCTCAGAGCTCTCCTCCATGCTGGATAAAGCTGGATTGCTGCTCCGCAGCTGTTGTGGTCCCTGGCAGCTCTTGCCAGGACATCTTGACAATGTGAGACCAGCTGACTTTACAGCTGCTCTCCTCTTGGCTAATTTGTTCAGGGACACCAGATTTGCACAACTTGTCCTCAGCTTTTCATAGGTGTCTGCTAGATATAGCATTCTTCCTGCTTATTAATCTCTGTGGATCAAACAATTTCAAAAAGGAGGCAGGTGCCAACTTCTCCCCAGAGCACCAGTTGGTACTGAAGACAATTACGTGAACACCCAGCGACAGAGGTTGAGAAAGATTTGAGGTAGATAGCATATGCTGAATGTAAGCTGCAACCTGAATGAACAATATCCACTGCCACATTTTCAGAAAGCCTCCAGGAACTTACTGTTCCAGCAGGATTCTTGTGAATGCCATGTCAGAACTAGTCAAGAAGCTTTTCTGTTTCTCATGGCAGCTGAGTATCACAGAGAGTCCTTGGTTCCTTGAACACACCTTGCATGGAATTCTGCAGCGTGCAAAACTTCCCTATGTGGGGCCAAGACTCACGCCAGGACTTACAGAATCATACAATAGTTTGGGTTGGAAGGGACCTTTAAGATCATCTAGTTCCAATGCTCTGCTATAGGCAGGGACACCTCCGTCTATACCAGATTGCTTAAAGCCCCATCCAGCCTGACCTTGAATGCTTCCAGGGAGGGGGCATCCACAGCCTCACTGGGCAACCTGTTCCAGTGTATCACCACTCTCACAGTAAAGAATTTCTTCCTAATATCTAGTCTAAATCTACCCTCTTCCAGTTTAAAACCATTTTCCCTTGTCCTGTTACTACCTGCCCTTATAAAAAGTCCCTTCCCAGCTTTCCTGTAGGCCCCCTTCAGGCACTGGAAGGCTGCTACAAGGTCTCCTCCGAGCCTTCTCTTCTCCAGGCTGAAAAGCCCCTGCTCTCTCAGCATGTTGTCGTAGGGGAGGTGCTCCAGCCCTCTGATCATCTTCATGGCCCTCTTCTGGACCCATTCCAACAACTCCACGTCCTTCTTGTGTTGGGAGCTCCAGAACTGGACGCAGTACTCCAGGTGGGGTCTCACAAGAGCAGAGTAGAGGGGCAGAATCACCTTCCTCGACCGGCTGGTCACGCTTTTCTTGATGCAAGGAACTCCCCCTTCTGACAGTGCAGGGCTTTGCACATCTGAGAAGCTGCTTCCCAGCAGTGATTATGTTAGCAGGCAGCAATTTCAATGCATAAACACATCTCCAGTGCCACAGAGTCCTAGTCCTTCTCTGCCCAGCTAGCGCAGCTGAGCTTGTGTTGTCCATTTATAAAACGTAAGTAGGAGCCTAAAAAAAAACAATAAAAGATGAAGGGGGAAAAGGGACATGCTGGAAAAGTAGGATTCTTCCATTTCAGTTTCAAGTATGTCACTCTGGTCATTAATTTGTCACCTGTGGTCTTGACATTACTGCTGAGCCAGAAGTGGTGGGTCTAATCAGGTATCAGCACTGTGAACCTTAAAGCACAGGGTCTATAAAGCTCTGTAGCGATTCTGAAAAGAACATGAATATCAGGAAGACTAGAAATGCACTGCTCAAGTAAGGGCTTTAACATCAGTTCATGTGCACAGGAGCTCCTGGGACTGGGAAATGTCCCATTTAAGGCCTTTGTAGTTTGAGTATCAGAACTGTTCCAATCAGGGGAGAGAAGCACGGGGCTCTCTGATGAGGAGGGAGGATGGAAGAATCACAAATGGTCACTGTTAGGTGAAATAAAATGGCCCAGACACACTAAAGCTGTGCTGTCAAACCAAAGAAAAGATGGTTAAGGCACCCTGTTGACTGACAAGGCAGGTAGGGAGAAGACTTCATTTTGGTTGAAAAAGAAGAGAAAATAAAATCACAGAGCATGCACCTTGGTGTAGAGGGATCACACTGTCAAGTCCTCAGGTTATTGGAGATGTGGGACCAACTCTAATTGCTAAGCATCACGGAGAATTGCACTTCAGAGATTTATTTTTTTCTCTTTTGTTTCCAGTTCCAATTTCTGTAATGAAATAACACAGTAATTCCTATTTCTAAAATAAACTTGCTGTTTTGTTTTTAAGCTTATATAATCAAGACAAGACTAAGTTCATCCTGACAGACATTAAACAGTGAAGGACCAGTAAGCCACAGCCTCAGGAACCCCTCATGATGTGACCAGAGCTACAGGAACTCTCTTAGAAGAAAGAGAGAGGCTACAAATGACTGTACTCCTTGGAAACCTTGGTTTCCTCTAATTATTGCTGCTATCACTTCTAGTGAGACATCTAGACAAATATCACTTGGTGTATAGCCCTTTATTTCTAGAAAAAGTTTCTAGAAAAAGTATTCACTTCCGTCATTATTCACATCCTCCATATTTTGCCTCCAGCTATAGTAGCAAGATGTAAGTTTGCCTGACTTCAATTCAGAAATCTTTCAATCCCCAATCTGGTATCAAATAGATTTAATAACCAAAGACTAATTTAGAAGAAAATAAATAGCTTCAGTCAAGTTGGGAAATTCACCACTGTAACTAACAGCATTTTTTTACCCTCAATTCACAATTGTATTGTGTAGTATTGTCTATAGTGAGTTATTTCAAATCAGCTGGACTTCATGTTTTTGATAGTTTCATCAAGCAAGGGAGCACAGGTAAATCAGGAAGATGCCATGCAGGAGGTGTCTACTGAGAAATAAAAAGTATTTTGTGAGGTCTCTCCGTTAACCTCTCAGGCTTCATCCAGGGCTTTAGAAGCATATGGAAAAGCCCTGAGCAAAAATCGTTCAGACTTGGCAAGCTTTCCTCCACAGCAGCTTGTTAAAGAACCTATTAGGGAATTTAATGATAGACTACAAGAGTTCATTGGCCACAAATCATATCAGTCCAAAACCTGGCAGAGGTTCTAGTTAGTGTATTAAATAACTTTTGCCCTCGTGAATGGATCAGGGAGCCAGGGCATGGAAGAATAATGAGCAACATAATATCTACTCTTACTGAGCAACCTTTGCACAGCCATTGAGTTTCAAGTGTCAGCTGTCAGCAGTGTTTGTATTTTTCCTAAATTGACTGATTTTGCTTCAAAAAACTCCTACTAATTCAGCTAAATAAGGAAAGAGAGGGTGATGTGGGAAAGGTGTTTTGAAAGAAGGCTACAGTTTATCGTCAGGCTGAAAGGAAAATTCAGTTTCCTCAAACTCGTACCTAATCTAACATGATAAGCATCTTACCCCAGCACTGGGCTGTTGATTCTGCACTGCAGCACACTGTGCTGCTGGTTGTGCCAACCACAACATTCAGCTCCAGGCATAATATAAGCTGCCTTTTCATCCTTGGCACACATTGCTTCAGTCACCAATCCACTGCTAACGCTGCTACATCCATGCTAGTGGTCTCCTGGACTCAAATCCAGACACACACAGGTGGCCTCAAGAGTCTCTCTGCAGCATCAGGTACATTCTGAGCAAATTAAACTTTCCACTGCTGCTTTCCCCCTCTTGATTTTACCATGCATCTTCCCAAGGGCCCTTCACATCTTGCTTATCTTGCTTGGATAGTGACAGTCCTTGATAGTGACAGCTATCAGACAGGATCCCCAAGTGACAGCAGTTTCCCACAGATGGGACTATGGCAGGAGCTGGCATCAGTGGAGGTCAAGAAGGCCTCACAACCAAAGTAATCTAGCCCGTTTTTTTCTGTTGCCCAATTATCCTGCAACGGGAACCTCACCTCTCCCACCTTGTGCAAGGTCCACAAACACTGCAGGTGGAAGACATGAGGGTAAAAGAAGAGAGAACATGCAAGCATTGTGTGTGTCCTCCATCTTAGGGGCTACACTGACAACTCACCCTCCCAGTCAATAGTAGGTTGGGGAATGTATTCTTGCACTGAAGTCTTTCTTATATTACTCTTAAGGTAATTTAGGTGTATCTACATTACCTCTTCAATTCACTCACTTCCAAAATTGGAGAAAGGCCGTGGTACGGAGTAAGGAAACAGATTTCACAGGCATTGGTTCCATAAAAAGCCTATAGACAGATGTCTCACATAGTTAATTAGCCTTTCTTTTTTAACATAGGACACAAATGACAGAGATAAACCAAAACGTCTTTTGTTTTTGAAAAACATGCACTGAAGAGCAGAGCAATTTGCTTTTGTTGTTTCATTTTGAATACTAAGCAATTCCTATGCTGTAGCATATGCAGGGGATTCTATAGTATTATCAAGTGAATTTACTGAGATTATCATTTTTACAATAGATGACTGAGAATTAATAAAGATGACACGTGCTTGATAGGAATATACTGTTTAAGTCTATCTAAAATTAGAAAGTGAGCCTGAGACTTTCTTTACCTAAGCTTTAGTTCATGGCTTATTGTAAGAAATAAATTCTACTGTTCAGTTATTTATAATCCTCATGATTCTGCTTTCCCTTAATTGTTGAATATAGATAATATTTTATTTATAGATAAATATATATTATATTTAATATAGCAGTTATGGGAATGCAATAATTAAATACACACAAAATAACTGAAAAACTGCAAATTAAAGAAGTTAATACTAACTGAAGAGATAGAATTATGCTGATATTAGTAGAAAAAACTATTTCCTATTTGCGACTAAATTCTACCGATAATATATTACTGTTGTCCTCATACTTTGCACAATGAAATTAACTTGTCACTTCTGCAGTAATTCTCTATTGGAGATGTATTAAGGTCATGTCAGAATTTCTAAGCAATCAAAAGCATTTCACAAAGGCGAAGATCAAATGTTAGAAAGTAAATACGAATCCTACTACAGGATTACTTCATAAGCGAAGGTTTTGGCCACTGAATCTGAGCACGTTGGAGCCTGTTAAATATTAACAGACAAGTGCTACAGAAGGATTAGCTTGGACTGTGAGCAGATACTGCGAGAGGCAATCCCTTCTTGTTGGGTCTGAGTGGAACTGACAGGGTAATATTTTCCGATACCTTTGAGCTGAAGGCAGGAAAGTGGATGTCTATTTGATATTCTAAACTGTCAGATTTTTTTAGTCAGAACATGAAGTAAATTGAAATAAGAGTGTTTCCCCCCCCCCAATTCTTAGCACTGTTCCCACATTTGGCAGCTATGAAATACTGCAGATAAAGATTATTGAATATCTTTATTTTTTTTTTCTTTTTCACGTAGCAACTTTCATTTCACTTGGCCATAAAACCTGAAACTAGTTTCTAATGGCTGTTTACCCAGGAAGTACAGCTAGTGGAAACAAGAGGCAAGTTTTAGCCTGGGAGGATGATGAGGACCTTGTGAGTTTTCAATTAATCTTTTAATATTTCTGCATGTGTCATTTCACACTGAGTTACTGAGATACTGTGACTGTCTCTAACTCACATCACCCACATTGTTAGAGTTGCAAAATAACCATAACCAGCTTTACAAACTAAACTATGACCAGAGCTGGCTCTGGTAAAAGCTCAGCAACTGTATTCAGGTGATTATTTTGCCACAGGTATCCACCTTAGGCACAGTGGTTGGTGGCTGGGTGCCAGAGCCTGGCAGCTCTCCAGGCTGCTATGCCCTGGTGGCACCCAGATTTAAGTACTTCTCTCTGATTTGGGGCTGCTAAATGCTTCCTAGGTAACTAAATATGGGTCATGTAAGTTTTCATAATATCACATAATAACAGAACTGTAGGGGCTGGAAGGGACCTCTGGAGATCATTGATTCCAACCCCCTGCTAAAGAAGGTTCCCTAAGTAGGTTGCATTGGAAAATGTCCAGGGGGGTTGAATATCTCCAGAGAAAGAGTCTCCCCATGAGTTTGAACTCATAATCAGGGAAGGATTATTGGGATTCAGAGAGAAGCAGAAATTTGAACTTCAGGAGGAACATCTGACTTGATTGATTAGATCACCTGTGCCCAGGGCCTGTGGGCACAGCCAGTCCTTTGGAGGACTTTTAACCATCCTGTTGGAAACACACCCATAGACCTGCGTCAGCTGAGGACGTGGACTGCTGGTCACAGAGAGCAATGAGCTGAGAAGGGCTCGATGATCACGATAACATGGAAAAATCAACACAATAAAGAGGGCTAGGGCAGGAAAGCGGTCTCATCTCTGTACACAGCAGCTGTCACACTGTTGCTAGAATAACCACTGTACAGGGAGGATGCAGAAGGGAGGGAATTCACAAGGGGAGCACAAAATATGATGCAGAATGGGGAGGGAATCCCTGTGATGCAGAGGGATCAGTTATTCAGCTTGTAGAGGCATTGACTCCTTCACCTTGTTCCTAAAAAGATCTACAATCATTTTAGATAGAAGGTGAAAAAATTCTGGCATGGGGGCTGCTTTTACAGCCATGAGTTTGTAGGGAATGGGGAGGAGGTGGACATTAGCATGGTTGCAGCTCATTGTCAGCACTGGCCAGTTCTGTGCATTAGCTTTGTTAGGGGCCGAAAGAGGAGCAACAAGCACAGGTCCCCCACCTTCTCCCACCGGGAGCTGCCTCCAGCCCTGGCTCTCCATCCTGCAGGCAGCAGCTGACCGATGCTCGCTAGCTGGAAGCAGAACTCTGTGTATGTATATTCAGCCTCCACACAGGACACAGTTTCCTTGAAGTGAGGAAAGCAGCATCTGGAATGCTTTACCAGGGGAATTGCACAGGCTCTTAAAATGAAATTGTGTCTTTCTGAGCTGGCTGTCATCCAGCTGCAGAGAACAGCTCCATATCCTGTTTATACAGAAGAGCAGAGTGCCTGAGCACAGGGGTTCCTTTCACCTCTGCCGTCTGTGCAAGACATACCTGACATTTACAGATATTTTGGTTCCTGATCATGCTGACTCTGCAGCAGCGTGTGGTGCTGACCTGACCCAGGGCAGGATGCGGTGCTGCTCTATTTGCTGCTTGTCATTGCTGGCAGATGGAGGGAGGAGGGAAATGAATCACTTTCATTGAATTTTTCCCTGCTTTTTCTTTTCTTAATGTCATTCGGCATCGCAGATTAAAAAAAAAATGGGACAGAAAGAAATAAGCCAGCATTTGGTGCAGAACTTCACGACTGCTTGCTTAAATTTTCAAAATAAATGTGTGGATGGAGAGAAATCCTGCCTCTTCAGGCAGAAACAGCTGTAAGGAAGCGGGTCACTTGCAGCTCAGTGACCAGCTCTGGCAGCTGCCCTTTTTCCTCGACTCCATCCATGTGGGCAGGTCTGAGCCCACGGCACTAGCTGCTGTGCCTCAGCTGCTGCAGGTAGGATACACTGGGTGGGACAGGAACATAATCCCCCCTTCCTGGTTTTCTTCTGCCATCCCAGTGCCTCCTGGCTGTGAAATAGCGATGTGCCACTTCTGTTTTGCAGACGTTGGCTGATGTTTAATGTGTGTTCAGAGCAAGCTGGCTTTCTTGGGCATGCCAGCTGCAGTGCAGAGTGAAAGGAAAGGCAAAGAGGCTCTTAAATGAACTATTAAGCCCTCATTGTGATGCAGTGAGAATAAAAGCCTTTCTGTTGCCAAAAAAATAAAATCAATTGGCAGTGGCACAGAAGCTTTCTTTTCCCTGTATCCCATGCTTGGACTCACACCTTTGCTATATTACACTCTTCCACAAACTGACACCAGCTTGGACACGGTAACACCAGCCAAATGGAGCTGCTATGGGGCTGGCCTGGATATTGCTCCTGGAGACCATCAAAACGTGGCTCAGAGACCAGCTTAGGGAAGACACTTTGTGTCCCTGGACTCACAAACCTGACCAGCAAGCTTGGAGCAGCACAGGGGGTACGCATGCAGTCAGGGATGAGAGACTCACATAGTTTATGAGTATAGATGTACAGTCACAGCCAGCATGCTGTGAGCCAATACAGCAAAGATATCCAGTGCCTGCAGGCAGGCAGCATATAGCCATACACATAGAGAAGGTCCTACAGATGCAGGCACTGATTTTTGAAAGCAGCCCCAAAGAAGTGGGAAGAAGAGCAGCTCCATATCCACTTTATTGCTTTCACCCTTGAGCTGGTCCAGGAGCTGGAGCTGTTTCTGAAATACTCAGGTCTCAGCTGCCCCATCTATAATGTGCCCTCTACCAGAGCATGTGGGGCAGCTCCGGCACGGGAACCTTGATGGTAGTTATCCTCTATTGCTAACATATTTCTGCAATCACACTCTTGGCTTCCCCATTATTTCCTGAAGAGGCTGGACTGAGGAAGTGGAGGTTCAGGGAAAGGTTGGGTTGGACAGCAAGATAAAGTTCTTCAGCAGAGGGTGGTCGGGCCCTAGAACAGGTTCCCCAGGGAAGTGTTCATGGCACCTAGCTTGATAGAGTTCAAGAAACATTTTGATAATGCTCTCAGGCATAGGGTTTGGTTTTTGGGTGGTCCTTTATGGGGACAGAAGTTGGACTCGATGATCAATGTGAGTCCCTTCCAATTCAGGATATTCTATGATTCTGTGATCCTAAGTGGATCTTTATGTTTCACAAAACATCCAATCATTGGGAATGGCCTATCAAAAGCAATAGTTTGATTCTTAATTTGACAGGTAATTCTTGAATAACCAAGTGGAGAAAAATCCACATCGAAGTGCTCCAAATTCTATAAGCTTTGCACTTTTGCATGTTGATATTCTTATCACTCAGCTTTGTACCTGAGGTTGAGAAATAAGGAAATGTGGAAAACAGATGAGGCAGTCCTAAAAGCTATTTATATCAACCTAAATTATGGGAATCATAGACTTTTCCCTGAATAATGCTTGCACTACCTTTTTCCAAGCAGTTGCACAAAATCATTACACTTTGCAAAATTAATATGTTTGCTTGACTTCGGAGAAATAAATCGCATATATAGCATTTTGCTTTCATAAATTCATAAACGATTATGATCTCCAAATGCCAGTTCCTGGGCTATGATTAAAAGTAGACCATTTTACTTTAAAAGCTTTTGGGTATTAGTGGAGGACTGGGTTTATAATGAAAACTGAAAATGCTGTGTTAGTTATTTAGCATCCCCAAACTGCTCAGAAAAGCAAACTGAAGCCTGTGAGATGAAAATCCGACCACTAGATGGCATCTTGTTCTCACAATAACGGACAGAACTATTTCTGAAAAGAACATGAAGCAGCGGTGGGCATCTCGATAACAAAATCACTCCGGGCAGAACAGGAGCTCACAGCACTGCCCAGCGCGGGGTGGAATGGCAGAAGCAAAGCAAGGAGCAATGAGCTCATCTTCTCGCCCCACCTTAACCACGGGTCCCCCATTCATGTCTCCTGATGGAAATGTTGTCCTCATGCTTTAATTGCTGTAATTGAACAACAGCAAAAATCAGAATACACCACAAGTGTAATGCTTGCGCTCAGAGGCTTTTAAAGAGGAAGCTGATCATTGCAGCGGATTTGAGAATTACACTGAAAGACAGTCTGGCTGATTTTCTCGACAGGAAAATACTTTGTCATTTTCAAGGGTGAGGCCACTGTTCTCTGTAATTCTTCATTTCCAGTACACACCTAATACTTGTGGTATGTCTCCAGTTATCTAAGAGTGATGTGAATTCAGCTAAGAATTACTTTGGTAATATTACCACAGGGAAAATGTGACTGTCTGGAATTGATGTAGTATGAAAGCTAAATTAAAAAATACGCCCATTTCAGCTGACACTGCTGTTTAAAACAGAAGGCTTTTGACATGAAATTTCTCTTATTTCTTATGTGCCCTATTAGGTAGTACCTTTTCGGTCTCAAAGCACTGCATGAAGGAAGGACTTTACACAGGGTGAGGACCTTCTCCAGCCCCAGAGGTGCCCATTCCCTGAGTGCACTGGGCTGGGTAGCCATGCCCTGAGGTCTCAGCCAGGATTTGAACTTGGCAGGAGGGACGCAGCAGGGATGAAAGCTTTGCCTTCTAGCTGGAGGCTGCTGACATCTCCCTCTTGGCCTGAGTTGTTCTGGGGCTATGGGCAGCCCCAAGCGCAGGGCAGCGGGGTGAGCAGGCTGAAGGATGTGCTGCCAGGAGGAGCAGTGGACCATGACATTCCCAAAGCATCAGTGCATTTGGAAGGGAGCGCCTTGCAAAGCAGGGCCTGTCCAAAGGCTGCTCCTCTTGGGCACGCTGCCCGGCTCTCTACTGCTTTGCTGCCGCTGCTCGGCTCCCTCCAAAGTAAAATATCCTGTAAACCTTCTGTAAATCATGACCCAAGACTGCAAAAATGCCGCATTCAGCTGAAGCTGCAGTGCGAATTTCAGGAGACAAGCTGCTATCATCTGCATTGGATTGACAGCCACCCTCTCACAAAATTGGACACGGAGTCTGGAATGACTGTGAGAGGTCACAAGCCCACTGCAAGGGCCCATGAGGAAGACAGCACCAGCAAAATACTAAGGCTTCAGCTCATTGCTGACCCATGAATATTGACTGCTGCGGCACTTCTGTCTCATTGAAGGCTTTCACTAATGCACTGGACAAGTATTCTGCTGCAATTAGCATCTGAAATCTAAGAAACAAAAGCACAGCCCTCTTCAGCTGTGGCTTGGAGGAATGCCATATCAAAGTTTTCCCAAGCTCTGCCCCTTGTGTAGCTGTATAAGAGACTCCTTGTTCCACAACATTAAGCGAATGACTGTGTGCAACTCCCATGTTTATCAGTGGGAGGTGACACTTTCCAAAGCCTTGTCTGTTTATGAACCAAAAGAATTGTGCAGTATAAAAAAGAAGAAAAAAAAACATTATAAGAAGTGCTCAGAAAATAGCAGGGAAGATATAATTGAAACTGTCCTTTCCTTTCACACAGTGAATTCTGTGTCGTTTTTATCCAGCCTGTTTAAAAATGGCTCTGTTCTGTTTGCAGTAGGAAAACAATGGTGTAGACAATTTATTCAGAACAATCACTTATTTGAGATCTGTTATAGTCAGAGAGCTTCAACAAAGCTTGTGTCATCACAGAAGCCCATGAACGTTATTACATATCCACACACACCTGATGTAGTATCCCTGACACTCCACTGTCGTCTGAATTGCTGCAAAAAATATACTGTAGGACACACTTCAGAGCTGACAGTATCTTGCAAGAGTGTTGACAATTTAAAACACAGAATTTTGGTGGTTTTTTTTTTTTTTTAATAAACATCGCTAAGAAATCTATGTTCGGAACTATTAATATTTTGTTTCTACCATTGCAGTAATTTCAGCTTTTCTCCTCTGCACCGTTTGCACCCAGGAGAGCTATTGCTATCCTCTGCTGCACCTGGAGGAAAGCCCACCTTGAATGCCATTGTGCTGGCAGCTCTAGAACTTGGGGAGTTTTCGGCTCCCAGAAACTGACTACTGCTCAGGCAAACATGACTGCTTTGCTTGCCTACCATGTCTATGAGCTTCCGCAGTCAGAGAGGGAGCAAGACTGACCCAGATTTGAGATCTTTCCATCCAATCTGGTCTGGGAACCAGGTTTTCTGCTTGTGCCTGAGAGCTGGGACTTCACAACAAAACTGTTTAGACCTAAAGATTCCCCGAGGTTTACCTTTGTTACCAAATCTGGGAGTGCTCCAGAGCTATGGGACTTGAATCAGAACAAGAACCAAGTGCGAACTGACCTCCTTCCTCTCCTCCACTCAGGTACTCACAGGCACAGCTTCAGTTTAAATAGTTCTCCCAGAGTTTCAGCAATAGGAGATGTCTGAAAAATATGTGATGTAGGTAGCATATGATACATGCAGGCTTCTCAGATTCCAGAATGAGTGGATCTTTCCAAGGTTATGTAAAGAGAAGAGGCAGACAGATGAAATGGTAAAGGCAAAATGTACTTCCCTTGCTTAGTATTCCTCCAAAGAGGGACAGGATCATCCAAGATATTCACACAACCCCCACAACTTCCCTTCTGACCATGAAACTTTGGTTGCCACTGAAGGTCAGCCTATTTGACATGGCAAATTCTGTGCTTGAAAGCTGTTCACCATCACTTCTACCAAAACAGCCCTCCTTTTTTCCCAAAACAGGGCACATGGCTCAATATGGTGCAATCTGCGCTAGTGTTGTGACCAGCTCCAATGAATACTGTATGAAATGGGATCAGCCAGGGTCCAATGCAGTCATGATGTCCAAGCCTTATCTTGAATCAGGGTTAATTTAGGTTCCCCAGTCACCACAGGGAAAGGAAACCACATGATGTCCTGTTAATATAAACTTGGTAATGCTGCCCGTGCAGCTGCAGATTTCACATTCCTGTCACACTGTGTCCCATTGTGTTATACTGTTGGATATCATGGGGAGAATCCTTGAGGCCATAGGTCAGAAGACACCTTCCCTGCGGCTTCAGGCAGCCTGCCAGCAAATGCTTGCTTATTTAATGGGGCTTCTTTATTTTTCATTTTAAAAGGCATTATCCAGACACATTTTCCTCTGCAGATGTTTTATCTGAACGCTTACTTATGCAGGAAGTTTATATTTTTCTTTTGTTGTGCATCTATTCATTGGTGATATAAAGCTTGCGAAGTTTTTAACATTTGTTTTGTTTTCACATGATCCATAAGCACATTATTTTGACAGAAAGTAAATGTTTCAGTTCAGAGTGTACATAGCCTAAGGACAGATCACAGACACAGAACGCGCCACAGAAATACACCAGGGATAGGTATTGTTCACTGTTTGGTCAGCAACAACCATATTAGATGGAAATGAAGAAAACTTCCCGCTGTGCCACTTCCAGCTGCACCTACTACAAACTGATTTCTGCGTTCAGGCTGCAGTTCTCAACTGAAGGTAGAGGTGCTGCTCCAAAGCGGTGGTGAAGATGTCCTGCATGGCATGCAGTAGATGGGAGGGCTCACATCAGGCGCCATGCAGAGCTTTGTCCTCGCCCACACAAAGCCAGCCTACATCCAGCTGGACACTGCTGGACACAGATGGGGAGAGATGAAGCCCAGCGTTCCTGCACCTGAAAGCGAGGTCTGAAGACAGCTGAATGAACCCCTGGCGTAGCCTGTGAGCACGCAGACTGTACGTGCACCATGCCCAACACACTGGGTTTTAAAAACAGGCTCTAGGGAACAGAAAATAATGATAACATTTGTTTTCTAGTTAGGATTTAAATAAGCACTATAGAACTATTTTAGCAAATAAATAAGTATGCATTAATGTGCTGGGTTGCTGCCTCAACTCTCAACTATGACAACCTCTTAAAATACCTAAATGTTTCAGGCAAGTCACGTTTTTATCTGTGTGACTTAAAAGAGGATTATGATGTGGCCATATTATTTACGTATTTTTCAGGCACGGTTAAGAAAAAGTAGTGATTGAGAAGATATCCCAATGGGGATGACTAGCATTTATGTGATACGTGGGCTGATTGGAGATTTAAAAGTGCTGTTTGTTATGCGGCAGCCAGTTATGAAACAAATGATCTGGTTCCAACATAAACTGTTAAACTGAAAACATGCCAGAGGGAGACAGCTGTCAGTACATTAAAAAGTCATTTTCTCAGACAACAAAGACTTAAACCAATCATTTTATAAACATATTTCTTTGCCCAACCAGATTTCCGTAACTCTAATGGTTCGTCTGCTGCATGGAGAAATAAAGTAACTTTTTGCTCATGTGATTTGTCAGGAATTCTTACTTGGGAAGAACAGATGGTGCTGAAAAATTGAACAAGGATAACCGCATTATCAGGCTTTCAGCTACAAATTTCGTTCTTTCTACACATACTTAAAATGGAAACAATGCATACCACAAACCTTTGACCACGGCTAAGGCACAGTTTGCATTTAAATGACACGGTTCACACTGCATAGAATCACGTTTTGGAGTCACCTTCTCCAGATTTGAGACAAAGAGTTTGAATTGTAAATTAAAGTTATGGCCAGGCTTGACATGGTGTGAACTTAGGCATCTCTACTGAATCAGTGAACGCAGGGATTTACACAGCATAAGGATCCTTTCAAACAATCCAGAACAATGCTGTCGTTGGTGCTGGCCCAGGTGACTTCCTGCATAGGCCTCAGAGCAGCTGGCCACCCACCTGAAGCACTGCGCTTCCACCACAGACATACTGCACTTCTGTATGTAGTGTCATCCAAGCAATTATTGCGAACCCCTCTAACTTAACTCCTCTTCTGATACATACTCTTCTGATTTATCATCTCCATGACACTCAGTCAGCAAGGGAAACCAGACACCCTGAATTACTCTGTCCTTCTGCACCACATTTCCAATAGCTCAGAAAGTAAAAGAGAGCACTCAGGTGAAAAGCCTGAAATCCCAGCACTCTCACTTCAAAAACTGAACTAAACTTCAGCACTCCGGTAGTCCATCGGCTGGGCTGCTGTGGGTTAGAGCCCAGGAATCACAAGCGGACAAGAAAACTCAACTTCACCAATTCACATTGGGCAATTTATGGGAAGGGAATGAGATGGCTTCACAGGGATGATGTTCAGCTGGTCAGCTCTTGGTGGGTAAAACATACTACATACTCTGCTTTTCACTTTAGTTCAGTGAACCCAGTCTTGGTGGCGCCATTATCTCTGCTTCAATGTACAACACCATACCTGCTACTTATCTTAAAACTACAGTTCCTTGTGTGGTTTTGCATGAATTCTTTTTCTCTTTTTCTCTTTGCTTGCTTGCTATTCTTCTCCTTTTTCCTTCCTCTTCCCTTCCCTCCTTCCTTTCCCTCATTTCCTTCTGCACTTCCTTCCCCTCTTCCTTCTTCTTCCCCTCACCTAAAATCTTAGCCTGCTGCAGAGAGAATAATGGAAAAAGACCTGTGTGGATGCTAAAGACCTAGGAGCTAAGCAGCAATGAAAAGGAAGTCTCCTCCGATGTATTTATTTCTAAATCGTGTAATTCGGGGCCAGTCTCCTGTGGATTTTGAAAACATGGAGCTCATAATAAGGTCACCCACTAGGATTTAAAGCCAGGGCTGCTTCTGCAGCGTGGTACAGAGAGTGGCAGGTGGCAGCAGTGCACAGATACAATCTGCTAAAGCAGTAATAATGATTACTACTCAGCGTTCCTCTCCAGAAGCAGCATCACTAATGAAAATGTGAGCTGCTGTAGCCTAAATATGTCATTGCTAGAGACTTTTAAGATGAGTCCAATGGCAGCAGTTGCATCCGCCGTGAGCCAGGCCCTAAGTTTCTGCTTCCCAAGGGATGGAAGGGCTCCAGCTCCACTCTATGGCACAGAGGGGAAAACAGCAACTCCATAAATCTGCTGGCTCGGAGTCCGGTGAGTCTGCCTGTTTGTCAGGGTTGACCCAGATGCATCTGCATCCATTGGGTGGCTGTGGCTGCACTAGGGAACCAGGAGCATCCCCAACCCCAGAGCTTGACCCAGCCCCAGCTAGCCACAGTCCCTTGGCAGGGTAGCCTCAGCCGGGCTGAGCAGGATGATTCAGCGTGCACTGGAAGGTAAGCGTGGATGCTGCCAAAGTCTGCTCCAGCACAGTGATGTTGAAAGTGCAGAGAGATTCAGGGCTCCCAGCCAGTTCCTAGCCTGCCCCCATCCATCATCCACTCTTCAGGCTGGTGGTTTCAGCCTGGCACTGCTTCCAAGCCCCAAACTGACTTAGTGCCCATCTGTTTCTAGAACTGGACTGGGTGGCTGTGAGGGCAGAGACAAACCAAGTTGCTGTTGGTCCTGCATCTCTGTCCCCATCTCTGCCACCCTGCATGTGCCAGGGCCAACACAGGTGGCACAAGGATGGGTTGCAGCAAGCAGAGCATAGCCAGCTCTGTGCTCCACTGCCCAAGAGTGGTGCAGAAACAATGAGGGAACGAGAGCATCATTCAAACCTTGGCATGGAAATGCTCATACATTGGGATAATGTGTAAGCTAGGGCCTGCATAACTCTTGACGCAGGTCCTTGGTGAATAAATATAGCAGGCTCATAGCCTGCAAGCATTGCAGCTAAATATGCATGTCTTAGTCTTAAGTGAAACTTGCTGTGTGATGTGTCGAATCACGCAGAAAGAATATTTTGAAAGCACGCCACTTCTAATTAAGTCAATGCTCACTCATAAAAGTTGTTTTGAGCATTTACTACATATAAATGAGATAGGAAGTTTTTTTTGGCTTTTTTCTGCTTATTATTTTTAATGTAATCAGTTAAATCAGCATATTCTAAATCCCTTCCAGTTAAGACTCCACTTGCTTTTTATGAGGTTACTTTGCCACTGTACACCGGATTTTCCCAGCAAGGAACAAAAGAGTATATTCGGTAATTCTTTTGATTTATAAGTGTATAGTCTGTAATTCTTTTTCAGAGATAGGCTCACACACATAGACACACAGTTTGGGCTCTTGTTGAACAGAGGTTTCTGAACCCAGGTAGGCTGTGAGGCCAAGTTACACAGGGAAGTAGTGGTGGTATCCACATCTCTGGACCACCTATAGCGATATCCTTTTTAGCAAGTGATGACCCTGTCTCTTGCCACTAGTTAGAACAGGAAACTCAGCTCCAGTCTAAATATTTACAGAGCAAACATTCATGTTTCCATTTTTAAATCACTGTTTGCTCATTATATTGCTCATCTCATTTATGGTGATATAATTGATGTTTTCTTCCATCTCCACTTTGGTATCACAAGCAGTTCCTTCCAGCTACCCATGAAAACATAATCTTTCTTCTTGAATTTCTGAGTGAATTAAATATTCAAGAGAGAATGGAGCCCAGCTGAATCACACTGTTTCAGAGGAAGTTAAACAAAAACTATTATCTGTCCAATATGACAACTCTTAGATGTCGGGCATTCTTTTGGGGAAATTCACTTGAGACTCCCATTTCTATTAATTTATTTTCTCATGCAGCATTTTTTAACAAATATGTATGACAGGCATCCATTTGACTAGCCACCATCATCTGTCAGTCGTCACCTTATCTCAGACAGCTTATGTGTTGCATGGAAATAAAAGGGTAATGTGGGAAAAGAGTGGCCTAGCTCAGTTCATCTGCTAAATATGCTCCCTTCTAAAGAGAGCAGTGAGATAAATTAGGCCTCTCTATCTGCTCAGATAGTGTCTGCTTCTATAGCCTCTATAAGCTTTAATAACCAAGGTACGTTCCATATTTGGGAGAGGAAGAAAATTTCTGAAAACGATCCTTTGTGTACAGAACTGTCAGTCAAAGTAGGCATCCATGGTGGAGAAACAACTGATCTCTAGTTCTGGACAACTATGCCATATTTCTTGGTTTTACACTTGCATCTATTTCCTTTTTTTAGCTACTTAGCTGTGTGATGAATTGTAATGGGATTTGTTCTGGGTAACGCAAGTTAAGAGTGGGCTAAAGAAGGCGAGTTGCTATATAAATTGTGCTGTTTCTTACAGCTTTTAAGTTTGTTTAAACATACATAATGATGAAATGTTGGTAACCATCTGCTACCAACGTTTGTAAATAAATATAAACCAATCTAAATATTCCCTGGCTTGCTGCTCTGTTTCAGGCCTGAATCTCTTTCCCTTTTCTTTCTTGTTTTCTTTTTCTTCTTTTACTCTGTTTCTTCTTTTCCTTATCCCTTTTCTCTTTCTTCTTTTTTTTTTTTTGTCCAGCTGTAGTTTATGAACTGGCTTAATTTCTTCAGAATCTTTGGTTGCCTGGGGGCGATTTCACTACACTGTTCTTTGGTACCACTCAACGCAAATTATTCATGACTGAATAGAGAGAAAAGATGCCTAATTCTGATTATTCAGTGGCAAAGCGAGATGTTAAACTGTAATTTCTTCATGACAGACTGGGAAGAGAGATGAATTACAAGCTTTCCTTACATGAGTTCCTTTTGCAAATCTGAGCAAGTGGGACAAACTGATAGAAGTTAGAGACTTCATAGCATTTAATAGCCTTAACTAAAGCTCAGCTGTGCTTAGTGTTCTACAGAAATAAGAGCTGGAATTTTAAGAGTCGTATCTTTAGTTTTGGACTTACATCAGAGTTGACTGTATTAAAGAATCACAACAGCCCTGGAATACCACTCATTTCAATGCATCCTCTCCCACGCAAACTTTGTCTCTGACTTGTGATCACAGAATATCTCATTTGTTTCTACAACAGGTGCTTACTGGGAAAAAAATGATATTATGACAATTGTACTAAAAACAGCTATTGGATAACTTCTTCAAGCATTTACCACAACAAATGCTACTTGTTGACTGTTGCTATCGTTTTGCACCATAGTGCCCCAGGGAAATAAAAGCTGCTCGCTCTCAAATATGATTTCCTTTCTGACAGTTTTGTCTGCAACAAACAGTGCTTCAAGGTTAAGAATGCTCAAAGGGAAAGTCGCATTTTGGGGAAAGTGTTCAAAAATGCTGATGAAAGAAATAAGGTCTTGATAGCCAGATTATCCTATTAGTTACTTTCTGACAACTGGTAGTTAAGTTTTACATAATTTTACAACTCCTCTAGCACATCAAGGGCCTTTTATCAAGACACCCTTTTTTTTGCTGTTGATGCTCTGCACTGAGTTATTATGTCTCATAGAACATGACCTCTAAATACATTTGTTAAATCCAACACAGTAGAAACCTATCTCGATTAATTTTTTAAAAAAGTTTAAGTATTCCTTTCTCACTAGAGAGCTAGATCAAACATGAGCTTAGCTGTATTGTTTTGCACAAACCAATGATCTTTTTTGCTTCCAGATGACTGCAATGCTTATGAAAGCTGCCAGAATGGATTAAAATCATTCATGAATTTGTAATAAGGGTCTTAGGTTCCACACAGCTAGTATTTTGCAGTAGAAAGAATGCATTGCCAAAGGATTCATCCTTGTTAATAGCATACTCCGCAGTTTTGAAACACTGGCCTTTCAGACTTGCACAAACAATTGAATCTCCTTCTGGCTTTGTTCCACTAATAACCCATTGAAATAGGGCAGAATTCTAAAGTCAGAGAGTAAATAGGGTGTTCTTACTGGGATATGCTTACAACCATATTTCATATGCTACAGCAGAGATGGAAATAAAAGTGAGGCTTGATCTTGAGGAACAGAGTGTTCAGAGGAGAAGGAGGAACTATTTGGTTCTTTTACAGTGATTTCTAACAGATATTAAAAATGGTATTGACACAGTCTGGGTGGTAGTGTGTGTACGTATGAGTGTGAAAGCACCAGAAGCAGCAGCAGAACATGTATTGAAAAGGAACAAGACCTAAAGATAGAGCATTAGACAAGATAAAGAACAAGTCCCCAGATATAAAATACCCAAATAAATACAACATATTGTTTTTAAATAGTGAGGCACAGAATCCCAAACATCGTCTCTTCCTAGAGATTAAAAAAAGCAAGTCCAATATCAGTCCAAGTTGCCAGTCAAGAAGAAACTCAGACAAACAATGAAGATGTAACAGAGAGCATTCTTTCTTGTGTGTGATCTTGGCCAGACAATTTGGACAGACACATTTTGGTGCTTCTGGGTGTGTGGGTCTGAAAGTGCAAAGGGACACAGTCAACTGTACAGAGATTTTGTTTATAAAACTGCATTCCCCTTTCATAATATCTCACAGTGAGCTGTATTACATTCATTTCCTATGCTCTTTAGTTCTTCCTTCAAAACCTAGAGAGCACAGGTACACACAGTTGATGCACACATCCCCCTGGCAAAGATGTTTACTGTGATTACTGTTCAGCAGCCTAAGGTAGGACAAGGGTGGCACCACAAAGTTAGGCCCCAGTAAGCAATGGCAACAGAGGGGGTTCTAAACAGCTTGATGAGCTATAATCCACATGGATAAAACGTGGTAAAACGCATGGACAAAGCCAGAACAAAATCCATGCATGATTTAAGTCAGTCATGAGCCTTCAAAATAAGGAGTAAATGGTTTACAGGCCTTTGGCTGCCCCAGTTTCATACTCTTTAAACAGTTCAGTCAAAAAGAAGATGGCAATAAATGAAGGCCATACAGCATATATCATCCTCTTAAATTACTGGCAAGAACTAGGCAGGTCATGCAATACAGTTTCTTTATAGACTGATGGAGGAAGGTGGACTGAGTTATCCAGAAGGATATGAAATGAAAGCTTAGCATAATACTGTAGGATCAGTGTGGAAGCTTGGAAGACTTACGAGCCTGATTAGAACACTGAACACTTCAGTTTTGGGTTACCATTTCAGCTTCAGAGCAGTATCCACGTTCCTATGAAATACTCTATCTGCTGCATAATTAGGACACATGCTGTGCAAGCCTCTATCTTCTATCCTGGTTGCACAAAGCAGCATGCCAATCTGAGAACGTCAGAAGCTGGCAAATGGACTGTCTCCTTGGTGTAAAAGGCAGCATCTTTTGAGCTATCTTGAGACCAGGTCCTTGCAGAGTAGGATCAAGCGGTCTTGCAGGATCATCAGCTGGGTGTGTGGAATAGTGAGGACAGAGGAGGAAATATATGACTAAATGAGAACTTCAGTGGATTTAGGGTGATCAAACTATGTTCAGAAAACCAACACAGTGCACTTTTATATACCAGAGCAATACTGGTACATATATAAAAAAAAATTTCTGTTCCTGGGCAAAACTGAGCAGCCTGCAGAAGCCTGCTCAAGTACATCTTCCACTGAGGAGACCCAGTAAGTACTTACTGCTTAACCTGCAGCATCAGCCACTTCACAAACCGCAGTCGCAGCTACTGCTTTCTTAGGAGTGCCAGAGGATGAACAAGATGTATGTGAGGTGCTTTATTCAATGATTCCTTCAAGTACTGATATAGTCTCACAAATCCCAGCCCCATCTTTCCTATTCTCCCTCTCCCTCTTTCCCTCTCTCCCAAGCAAGTACTTTGTGAGGCTGAAAAGCCAGCTTTCCACATGCACCTGCTTTTGAAAACATTCAATTCTTTGCTGCACTGTGGCACAGTTTGTACCAGCGGAGCAGGAAGGGGCAGTAAGAGTCGTGACAATTTCTTCATAAATCTCTGTGGAGCAGATCATTTTTGCTTCATTTCTAGGGCCTCTGAGAACTGTTTCAATATAAACATTGAAAAAAGATCAGAGCGTCACCTAAGCAAAAGAGAGAATCCTGCTGCTGACTAGTCCAACACACACAATGCTGCCAGCTGGCTCATGCATGTTGTATTCAAATGGCTGCTGTGCCTCACACCAGGCTCAGGCTGATGAACATGGTAAATGAGGGGAAGCCCTGGCTGACTGGCAACTACCACATTCCCTTACCTCATTTCTGCATATTCAGATATTTCCAAAAGCAGGTTTTTATTTCCCAAGGAAAATGACTTGTGTAAGCCATGATTTAGATTCTATAATTTGCATAACCGTGCCGGAAGACCATCATCTCACCTACAAACTACTCCTCCAGCTGTGAAATTCAACTTCAAGGATGAACATTCCTGATGCTCATTCTGTGGCTGTGCCTATCACACATGTGGCCTGACATCCATGTTCCTAAGGGAGAAGCATACACAGCTGTTTGACACCAATCATATTTAAGAGGATTTCAATGACCAGAAGTCTCTCTTACGAACCTGTAAAACCTACCTGGAAAAACAAGCAGATAAGTGTTCCAGGCAGGATCTGATGACTTACTAGTATCCAGCAATCAGACTACTAGATGGTACTAAATAGTATTTCATCAAGACAGAGAGCTCTCTCTCTCTAAAAAAAAAAAAAAAAAATGCATTGCAATGAAATCTGTCATTTATGATCTCATGTATACTTACTTTGGCTCCACTGAGATTAAGCTTTCTGTATGAATCAGTGGTACATGATAGTTTGGCCAATGCTCAGACAGTACATCAGGGAAGAGAATTGCATGTAATAATGCAACATCCTGTTTAGAGGCCTAAGAGGCAAAAATCTAGCAGTAATCACTTCCAAGGCTAGTAACTCAGTTCTTATTGCCTTCATAATGACTCCACGGTTATTCAGTCAATGAAAATGGAGTCTGATATTGTGCATCAAGAAGATAAATTAACAATAAAATGAGTCTCATTGATACATCCACTGACTACTCTAGTGGAGACCTGCAAAGATACAGAATGTGCTTTTAAAGCATGCTGCCTCCTCTTTAGGAAGATGAAGACAGTGAAAAGGGAGGCAGAAGCAAAGTCTTTCTTTTCTAAATAGAGGGTTGCAATTACAAAAAAAAAAAAAAAGCTGTTAAAATTTAATAAACAAATATTCCATTGGAATTAATAAACAGTTTGTGTTTTAAAAGCCTCTTGGTTTATCCATCATTTTAGCTAACGCAGAGAACAAAAGAAAATGCTATTAGGGACTTCAGCTTAGGCACTAAAACACTGCACAAAGGGCCAAACGCCAGGAGGTTGGCCTTATTCATTTTGGTACAAGATCCATGTTCCAGAGAAATCCACCATGTTCTAATTAATTTATAAATAAATTAATATAAAAACTCAACAACTGACATAAATTGTCAGTTGCATTGGGCAAAATCAAGCAAATTTAATCTTATTTCATGTAAACTTCCTTCCTCTCTCCCTCCCTGTCTCTCTCCCCAGCTCCAGGCAGTTCTTTTCTGTGCCGCCAGTCATGCTGGAAATAATCTAGAGAGGAAAGTGTTGGCTTGAGACCCCAAATGTTTTATGGTCAATGGACACATCCCCTGAAGAACTGCCTTATGTCTAAAACAGAACACGAAGGATTTTATAACTACAGCAGTTACAAAAATCCATCCATTAATAATGCACAGTGTTATCACTCACGGCTTAGAAATCAAAATTTGGAGTTCATTTTTCAAAATCCGTCGTGTTAAAGCTGGCCGTAAGACAATAAACAAGGGCTAATGAACAGAAGACGCAGTGCCTGTCTAAAATTAGAATGCATGACATTTGCATTGTCACGGGCTTGTGGAAAACACAGAGGCTATTATATTATTGGTTTAAGCATCATATGTATCTTTATCAATTTGCTAATTACAGCCGGTTCAGTATATTGCTAGTTCAATGGCTAAGTGACAGGATAATTTCTTACAGGGATGAACAATGGAGTAGGTATAAAGAGGGGTAATTAGTACAAACTGCAACACTGGGGATAAAAAAACAACTGCCAAGAACAAGTAGTCTGAAGTTCCTGAAGAAACAGCATAAGCAGAAAGGACAGCATTACCTCTGCTTGTCACCACCCTCCTCACACAAGTACTGGACCCCCAAGACAGGCTCACTCGTTTTTTTTTATCCTCACCTGTACAGCCAAAATAAGCCTGGCAATGACTTGCTGCTGAACCAAAACGCAGCACGAGCACTTATGGGAGGCACAGGAACAGAGATGGGAACGTGTGGAGCTGGGAATGCAAAGAGGGGGTGGGAGATGCTGGGATTTAGATCATCTGAAGCTGCCACGGAATCACACCTTAAGCTGCTTAAAATAAGCTGGCTCATTTTGAGAGAAATGAGTTAAAGACAGATCACACAAGTGGCAATCCCAGCAAGCTTGAGAAAATCACATCCCCTGTCTGGAATGGCGACGAGGGGACAGGAGCAGGCTGGGACTGGCCTCACTGGACGCCGCTCCCACCACGCCTGACATTTCTGAGCTCTCATTGCCATCATGATGCTAATACACTGGAAGTAGCTGAGATTAAGCGAAGCACGAGTAGGCTGCTGGCTTAAACAACAATTCAGATGATCCAGAAACACTTGAAGCGTGGAGAATTCACGGGATATGGGATGCTAGATTCGAGAACAGCAACGTGACGATTGGGAAAGAGGTACTCCAGTGAAAAACAGGGTCCTCCAGACCGCCTCACAGCAAGCAGAGGATGGCACCAAGCACCAACAGCAGCAGCTCCCACTTCCTCTGTGACACCAGAATTGCCTCATCCACACGGCTTCATACCATGCATGTCTCCTTTCTCTTGCAATTCTAAGACAGGGAAAGCAGTGTATTTGCAGCTTTCCTCAAGTACAACAGATGACAGCATTCCCTGAAATACCAGAAAATTGGCTCTCCTGACTACATCCCTACACAGAAGCCTTTCCAGCACCGTTTTCTGCTGCCACAGCTGTTTTGCAGCCAGAAGAATAGATTTATTTTTTCTTAAGTGTCAACAATAAAAAGTAATAAAAGCACAACACAGCCCGACGTGATTTCAGTGTCTCCTACCAGAGGTGCAGAGGGGAGCACGCTCTTCCCCTCGCTGCCAATCGCTGGGTGATACCATTAGGAGACCACCCGTAAAAGTCATTTTTTTTTCTGATGATCTCCATCTTTAGTGCTGGTGATGGCAAAGAAAACCCCTCTGGCTGCACACGATTCAAACAACAACTCTCATCGGTGAAACTCAACCCCGTTACAAATCACCGTGGTTAATCCTACTTCGGGCTCTACTTCGGGCCCACAAGGGAGGCGGCTTCGGGAAAAATCCTTCTGACGAAGGGCAGACCCCTCCCCACACCCAGACCCCCGCCCCC
>JANHGO010000046.1:26461233-26492591 GCA_024606505.1 Aquila spilogaster | reverse complement strand
TGTGGGAAAACACTGATCCCCAGTGTTGTTGGGGAGGCAAGCTGTTAAAATATAGTAAACAAACTTTCCATTGGAATTAATAAATAATTCATGTTATAAAGGCCTCTTGGTTTACCCATCATTTTGGCTAACAATGAAAACACAGCAAAATTCTTTTAGGGGCTTCAGATTTGGCACTAACACCATGCATGATGTGCCAAATGCCAGGATGTTGGCCTTATTAATTTTGGTACAAGACCCAATATTCCAGACAAACTTCCCATATTCTAATTAATTAAAAAAACAAACAAACAAAAAACCCCAAGCAACCAATCAAACAAACAAAAATCCTCAAGAATTGACATAAACCATACCAGGCAAACCCAAGCAAATTTAATCTTATTTGATATAAGCTTCCTTCCTCCCACCCTGCCTCTCTCCCCAGCTCCAGGCAGTTCTCTTCTGTGTCTCAAGTCATGCTGGAAATAACCTAGAGAACAAACTCTTGGCTGGGGACCCCAAATGTCTTATGGTCAATGGATATATCCCCTGAAGACTTGCCTTACATTTAAACTGGAATACCGAGGATTTTACAACTCTAGCAGTTAAAAAATCCATCCATAATAAACAAGGGGGTTATCATTCATGGCCTAGAAACGAAAATACTGAGCTCATTCTTTAAAATCCACCTTGTTAAAGCTGGTTATAAGACAATAAACAAAGGCCAATGAACAGAAGACTCACTGTGTCATGTCTAAAATTAGACTGCATGACATTTGCATTGTCACGGGTTTGTGGAATACTCAAAGGCTATTATATTATTGTTTTAAGCATCATATGTATCTTCATCAATTTGATAAGTACTAGTTCAGTATATTGCTAGTTCAATGGGTAAGTGACAGGATAATTTCTTACAGGAACAAACGATGGAGTCGGTATAAAGAGGGGTAATTAGTACAAATTGCAACACTGAAACAAAATGCAAACAGAAGGTATTCAGAAGCTCCTGAAAGAAACAGCACAAACAGAAAAGACAGCACTACCTCTACTTGTCACTGCTCTCCCGACGGCGGTACTTGATCCTGAAACTGTCCCTTTTAGTTGTTTATTGTATCCTCACCTGTACAGCCAAACCCAGCCTCGTTAGCAATGCCCCGTGTGAGACGCAGCGAAGTGCCAGCACAGGAAAAGAGATGGGAACACAGAGCAGGGAATGGGAGGAGGGGGTGGGAGAAGTTGGGATTCATATCATCTGAAGCTGCCATGGAATCACACCTTAAAGTGCTTAAAATAAGGAGGCTCGTTTTGAGAGAAATGAGTTAAAGAATAATCATGTGTGTTAAAGAAGCACAGTTCAGTCCGGGTGTCCGGTGTTAGTCACTCCGCAGTTCAAACCCTTGGCTTCCTGAACCAGAATCTCAGGCATCAAATCTCGTAAAAATAACTTAATAGAGTGGTACAGCAGCAGGATCAGCTCGAGCTGAGTGCCTCCAGGGAGGGACCTCGAACAAAGAAATTCCCAGGCAATTATACCCTTACGGACTATGCATCTGCCCCTCATGCGATCTCCACGCACCTTTCACGCACCCTTTGGTCCAATAGTGATTTTGGCCTGAGATCTTCTGACACCTTCTGACTCCATACTGGATTCCTTCACTGTCACCAGGCAGGCTGTTATCTTGTCGAGTTGCAGTTGCTGTTGACAGTTGTACCCTCCTCATCTTCTGGTTTGTGCTGGCCCTGAAGGCCTTGTCTTGCTTGAAGAGATACAAGTTCAGTACAAGTTCAGCAAATCTAGGTGAAAGTTTACAGCTTGCAGCTTAAGGCTTCAGCAAATCTATCTACTCCTGCTAAGTAAGTGAGCAGCATACTAAATCACACAACATTACAAGTCTAAGCAATTAATTCTATTTAAAACTTACTTATTTAAGCTGATCAACTAATATTTCTTAACAATATGAGTGGCAATCTGGGCAGGCTTGAGAAAATTGCATCCTCCCACTGGAACAGTGATGAGGAGGCAGGACTGGCTGAGGAAGACAGAAAGCTTCAGCTGAGCTAGAGCTGGCTAGACACAGTTCCCGACATACCACTGGTCTCACATGCCTTATCATACCACCTGAAGCTGCATATAGCAGAGCGATTCTGACCAGAAGGAGATTTAATTAAGAAACTCCAAGTTAAGGTCTGAAGAAATCCGGCCACATAACAGAGGAGGGAGAAGGAACAGTGGAACAATGCCCTTATATCACTGGATGAAACCATAAACTGAAACTGAGCAGTAAATCTGACAGAAAATTAAAACAAAGGTACAGCATCAAAAAAAAAAAAGAATCAGTGGAGCTCTGAGACTTTGCCTTTATGCCACCAAAATACATACATTTCTTGAACCATCTGGGTAGTTCGGCTGATTTCAATCAACTAAGCGTTTGTAGAATGTGTGGTTTGATCCACAGGCAGAAATATTTCACTGAGCTGGGAAATGACAAATCATAACACAGGTCTGGTGTGACTCCTTTAGAAATCCATTTCTGAGCTCCCATTACCATAATGATGCTAATATACAGGAAGTAGCTCCGATGAAGAGGAATAAAAGTTGGTTGCTGGCCTAAAAATAATGATTTAGAAGATCTAAAAGCACCTGAAGCGTGCATGCACTTGTAACAGAGATCTCATGGGATACATGATGCTAAATTCAAGAATAGCGAAGCGCAGATTAGGAAAGAGATCCTTTCTGAAAGCTTTCTGAACAACAGGGTATTTTAGACCATGGAATAGCCTCATAAGAAACAAGCAGAGCTGCAATGTGTGGCAACTACTGAGGACAAAATAATACAATGGTACAAGGGAAGTGAGATAACAGATCCATACACATCTGTTCCTGCGCTTGACGAAAGGCAAGTTCAAATGAGAAGAGGATGGCTGCTGAACAAACATTAACTATGACAGGAACAAGCCCCTGGAATGGTAGTTCTCACTTTCTATGTGACCGTAATATTGTAGTTGCCTTACCCATTCAGTTTGGTTTCACGCATGCCCCCTTGTCCTCATGTCACTTTTCTCTTACAATTATAAACTCTACCACAAAATGGGAAATATATTTGCAGTTTTCCTCAAGTACAATTGATTATACCATTCCTTGAAACGCCAGAGAATTGGCTTTCTTTTCAGACCATCCACATTTTTACACAAAAGCATTTCCAGCACTGGTTTCTGCTGCCACAGCTGTTTTGTAGCCAGAAGAATAGGCTTTTCTTAAGTGTCAGTAATAAAAAGTAATAAAAGCGTGACACATCCCAAAGCACTTGGAGCTGCTCCTAACGGAGAGCTGCGGAGGGGAGCGCAACCTTTTCCCCTAGTCCTGTCAATCACTGTGTTACACCATTAAAGGATCAGCCGGTTAAAGTAATCTTTTCTGATTATTGCCACCTTTAATGCTGGTTGGGGGGATGAGCACCAAGGATGGAGAGCGCTTTAGCTCCTTAAAAGATTTTTTTATAAGGTGCTCCCGCTTTGGCTTGAAGAGGCACATCTCTAAATTTCTTTCAACTAAAATTTCACCATGTATTTTCAGCCTACCTCCATTAGAACTAAAAAAAAAAAAAAAAAAAAAAGACGCAAAAAACCCAAACCAGACAAACCAAACCCCAACTCGAGCTGTTTTGGCACGGAAAACCTCTTCAGCTGCACAGGAGTAGGAAACAAAAATGAAATAAAACCCGCATTTGCGAAAACACAACACCGCTGAAGGGATAACGGCGGCTCCCCCGGCCAATCTTAATTAACGCTCGCAAATCAAGGTGCCTTTGAGGAAAAAAGAAACTTTCCGGCGGGCCCGCCTCCCCTCACGGCCAGAGCTTCCCGCCCAACGGCCCCCCCCGCCACGGGGCGCGCACGTGCTGGAAGGAAACACCGCGCGGCGCAGGCGCGCTCCGCCCGCCCGCCTCGGGCAACGGGGCGGGTGAAGGCGGAGTCTCGCTCTCCGGGCGCCTGATTGACTGATGTCATTTCCCCAGCCGCCTGCCTCGCCGGCCCATTGGCTGCTTGAGGACCGCTATCTGCATTCCGCTTTCCCGGTTGGCTGTTGCCGCCCCGGCTGTTGCCCTATCTTCATTCGGGCCAGGCGGGTTAGGTTCTCTAACCCCACCTCCTGCCTCAGCCCCTCCCACCGCCGCCGCCAGCTCCGCCTTCGACGCCTTTTCCTCCCTCTTATTGGCCAATACCGCGCGTCGCTCAGGGGGGAGAGAGAGAAGGGAGGGGGTAGCCCTTGAGGCGCGCGCGCGCGCGCCGGGCTCGAGCCGGCGGCATCTTCCCTCCCCTCAGTCCCGCTCGGCAGCCGCCGCGGCAGCAGGAGCAGCAGCAGCCGCCCGGGTAGCGGTGCCGCCGCCTATTCTTCTTCTTCTTCTTCTTCCTCCTCCTCCTCGTTCTCCCCGGGGCACGGTGAGCACAGCCGCGCCGTAGAGGGGTCTCGCCTCCCTCACCTCGCCGGGACGCGGGAGCCTGCCGTGGGTCGCGACGGGGACTCGGGAGGTATTCTCCCCGCCGCGGGTTGCGGGACCCCTTCCTCAACCAGCCCGCCCCGGGCCGGCGGCCGTTAGCCTTGGCGAGCTGGGCGCAGCACCGGCGGCAGCGCTTTCCCCCCCCCCCCGCTCCTCCGGGACGGGCGGCGCCTGCCCCCTCGCCCGGTGGAGGGGAGCCGGCGCTGCTCTCCTCACGGGCCGGGGCGGGCCGCCCGCGACCGCTCCCGCGTGGGGAGGAGCCGCGGCGGGAGTTGGGGGGGGCTGTGGCGGCGGGAGGGAGCGCCCCGGTATCGCCGGGCTTCGGAGCCGCCGCCTCTTGTCTGTGCTGGCGCTGGTCGGACTCGCCACCCGGGACTAGGCTGGGTTTTCTCGTCGTATTTCGCGTCTGTCGTATTGCCTGGGAAACTTCCTCAGCCCAATACAACTTCGAGCGAAAAAGGGGGGGAAGGAAAAAAAAAAAAAGCAGCCATTTCCTTTAATGTTACAGCTGCTGGAAAGCACAGCCGACGAGTTCCTCTTAAAATATAATTGCAACATCACTCCTTTGGAGGAAGCGAGACCTGGAACATAGGACCGCAGGGAAAGCACTTAATCTCTACTCCTTTTGTGTAATGTGAGAAAAGACTAGGCTTTTCTATGCCGTAGGACTCTCCGTTGGGAGATTTAATGCCTTTTAAAGTATTCGGAGGCTTTTCGGAAAGATCTTAAGTGCAAATTGCTGCTGCTGTAAGGCTCTAATCCGGTGAATTGAAAATGAGTTTGGGTATTTGAGGAGACTGCTGTGCTGTTTTTTGTCATTTTCTGTAGTAAATGCAAATGCAACCCTACCAGTGCTGGACATGGTTTGTCTGAAATTTGGGTGTATTCCCTCGCTACCTGGTGGTTCTGATACCCGTTTCTGAAACTTGCGTGTGCTTTCTACTGTCTTTGCTTTGACTGACCTTGTTCAGCGAAATCCTTTGTATTATTGGTACTTCCAAATCTTGTGTAACATCTGCCACCGCTATAGAAATGCGTAATGTAGTTAGGGCTTCGGATGGCTATCTTGCCTTCTGTTTGGTTTTCCTCACAGAAATCTTTTTAGAATTAAGAGACCGAGATTAATCTTTTTTTTTTCCTTCTTCTAATTCAACAGATGCAGTTTATGTTGCTTTTTAGTCGCCAGGGGAAACTGAGACTCCAGAAGTGGTATGTCCCATTATCTGACAAAGAAAAGAAGAAAATCACAAGGGAACTTGTTCAAACAGTATTAGCCCGCAAACCGAAAATGTGCAGCTTCCTGGAATGGAGAGACCTGAAGATTGTCTACAAAAGGTTGTTGTGTCTCACTAACCTTGTAATTGCCATACATCACAAACAGCGTAATAAATAGGAAGAAAATAATGAAAGTTGATTTTTTTTTTCTTTTGTTGTTATTGTTTTTTTTTCCTTCCCTCTGCTGGTTATGGAGAAGACTGACTTTTCCCTTGAATCTAATTTGATCACCAAGTAGGAATCATTCATGTGTGCAAAATCACTCATGCGTTTAGAAATGTGCTGAAGAAATGAGGTTTCCTCCTACTTTTATAGGGAGTGGTGGTTCTTGGTACTCTGTTTAGATTCACGCAGTACATAAATGCAAAGCATGTAAGATTTAATAGGTGATAAAGAAAAACTAAATTTTATAAACATTTACTTCAGGCAGTGACTTCATAAATCACCTGAAAATGTAACTTGCTTTTAAAGGCTCGTAGAAACAAGGAAATAATTTTTCAGAGTACCTAGTTTGTGTTTTGGTGTTTTTGTTTTTTTTCTATGAACAAAAAGGCATTTCTCCTAATTGAAAAAATCACAGCTAACTTTCTTTTAGTGGAAGTACTGTGTAATTTTCTTTGCAATAGTTTCATTTCTCAGTTGTTCCCTAACTTTTATGGGAGTAGTTGGCAAGCATTTTTTAGCTTTCTGCTGATCTTTAGAATGTATTACAGCGTAGTGGTGTGAACATATTTTTCTCCACAAGTAACAGTAATCCTCATCCTGATTTGGTAGGCTGCATCTCTTCCAGCTAAAGCTGGTGCTACAGAAGCTCGAGTTATCTCCCTTCCCTGGTTAGTTATAAACTTCAGAAGGTTTATGCATTTTCTCTTTGAGATGGTAAGTAATTTGTGCCCTACAATAAATATTGTTGTATCCTTTCTGTAGGTAGGACAGAGAACTGGAGCTGAAGTGAAGAGTCTGTAACTTTTCCAGTGTACCAAATGGGTGGAATCAAAAAGGTTTAGATGTTCTAAGTCCTGGTTTCATATCTACGTTGGTGCATGTAACATCATGCACATGAATGTTACCGGTCTATCTAATGCATGTAGTTCTTTAACACAAGGATGAGGAAAGAGGAGGAACAATCTGTAAGGCTGTGTTTAGAGAAACCATACAAGGTTTTTTCTTCTGCCTCTTGCTTTCCTCACAGAACTTCTTGTACATACATGTAGATGAGCTTGCTCAAATTCTTTGTGTGCTCCCTTAAGTGTTAATGTCTGCAAGTGCTCTTTCAGCTGGGCTTTTATGGGACTAGATCAGAAAAATTAGGCATGAGTAGGCCAGTCTGTTCCTTTCCTTGCCCAGTCTTGAACAGCAGTAGCTGTTCTGGTGGTGAGTTGATTCCATGCAGCTGCTTTCCCTCCCTGTCTGTTTATTGCTGTTAACAGCTACTTGTCATGTCCTTCTGTGTCTAGGGAACTGACGGAAATTTGGGTATGATCGTTTGAGTTGCTGAAAGTTGTAGTGTTTGTGCATCTCAGTGTGCTGTGTGTTCTGTGGTCAAGGAAAATGAAGAAACTTGCTGGGAGATGTATCCAGCCCATTTTGGGCTGGATGTAGACTGCAGTCCATCTGCTAGACTGCTGGTGTGCACAGCTGACTGCAGTAGTTTATTTCACTGTCTGCAAACCAATCTGGCACAGTTAGCCTATGAAATCTTGCTTAAGATTAGCTTGTATCAAGCTAATGAACATCTCAAATCTTGTTTTACTTTTGCTTTTTTGGCATGTTTTGTTAGGGTAAAACATCACCAGAAGGACTGGGTATAAGAGGTGATAGTTTAAATTCCTGTATCTGATAACATTAACAGCTTTTACATTTGTGGGACTTTTTCCAATTATCGTGCTGTAATTAAAGTTGATGAGCACCAACTAGTATGACTCTCAGAAAAGACAGAGCTGCTATAGCTCAAAAGTAGATAATCCCAAGATGACAACTGTAATAGTCAAAGTCTAATACTTTCTGAAAGGTGGGTGGCTAAAAAAGAAACACCTGCAGGAACTTTGTGTGGTTTGTGAAATTGCAAAAGGTGCTCCCAATTGCTCACAGACAAAAGGCTTTTGAGCATCTCTACTAAGATCTGTTCTTGTCTGATCTATTACTGGGAAGGATCTGAACCTCCTGGTGCAAATGTTTTTCAATATAAGCTATAAAAGTAGGTTCATGGTGCTATTGTACATGTTGCATGTGCATATTGCTATTATGAGTCTTGCATTGCTGAAATTGATGTGCTGTTCTTGTGTATTTACTATCAATGTGTAAGAGAGAATTGACCTAGATACTGCCACTCAAAGAACAGTTGGCATTATGAGAAGTACACTCAAGGGTCTCATTGATGTACCTTTTTGTAAGAACAGAATGAACTCAAATGCAAAATTGGCAAGCCAGTAGCTTTTGCTGTTTCTGATACTTAACATTTATCAAGAAAGCTGGACTATTTTGATTAGCCTCCTTAGCTCTGTAGCATTTCATCCTTATAGGATGCTTTCTGAATGAAGCTTCAAGAAAATAGAACTAAGTGTTTTAAAATCTATCTGAATGTGTGTGACTAACTTTTATTTTCCTTGGTTTCATACATGTAGCATTGATAATGGTTGCAAAATAGGGTCAGTTGTTGCGGCCTTAATTTTTTTTTAGTTCTACACAACACAGATGGAAAGGTGCCCTGCTTTTGACATAGTTCATGAATTGGGATGCATGTGTTCTGTAGCTCGTTTGGAAGACAGTTTTTCAGACTGGTAGACACCAGAAGATTGAAAAAGGATGTAGCTTTTAACTTCAATAGACAAATAGAGGTTTGAAGTGACTTGCTGGAAAGAAAAAAATTCAAATATCGGAAGCCAACAACAGTTGCACTTTAAGAAAATAGAGAGGGATTCATATGCACACAGCTCAAACTTAGCAAACACAGTTAATGATCACTTTTCATGTTTTGTCGTTTTAAAAACTAACTGTAGTGGTATTGGAGCATACAGGGTAGAAGTTCATACAGCTTTCCCCTTGTGGCAGAGAAATGTGTTAAATGTTAAAATTTCTAGTTTTACTAAAAAAGGGGAACTTATGATTGGATGTGATTTTTTTTTTCTTTGAAGATCTCAGCTGTTCACTATTTCAGCTTCTGGCAGTATGAGTTATATTGCAGTCAAATTCAGAAATTGCAGAATAACCAATTTCTATGTAAATTTTACTTTGTTAGCACTTGGTTTACTGAGATCGTGGGACTTGTTATTGTTGATTGGTAACTTGATTAAGGATTGTGGCTTTGCTTTTATGTGTCAGTTGCAGTATGAAGTTACAAAACTGTTGTAACTTGTGCTGCCCTTAATGTTGTGGCGATCGTCTTTCACTGTAACATAAAATAACCATAATCATGGGTTATGTTAAAGATTTATGGAAAAATAAGTTTTACAACTTTTTACCCTTCCCCACTGAAAGAAACAATGAAAGAGCCCATTCTGCAAGTAGTGTGCCTCAGCTCAAAGTATTGTGAACCTAAGGTGTGGTCCTGTGGCTAGTGGTGTCTGCCCAGCGGTTGACATGATCCCTGTCTTTGTTTATGTACATCTTAGCTGCCAGTTGTATCTGTTAAACATGTTACTGTGGTGTTAATTAGGTAGCTCTGTAAAACTGACTGAATGCAATGATTATAGTGAATTAGGTACTTGGGTTTGATTGTTTTAACTTGATGGGGTCCTCTTTGTACAGCATTCTAGGTCATGTGGCACAGGAGGACTTCAGCATCAGGAAGCAGCAGCTTTTTCTTAGAGGATTACCAGTACCAAGCTTTTGTTAATTTCTAAAACTACTGGGAGGGTGTAACCTTGCTGAAATGAGAAACTGTAAAAGAAATGCTTAACTGTGGTAGTGTTATTGTTGTTGATTTCTGTAGTGACTAATCTGTCTGTCTCAGTCTCAGAACTTCTTGTTTTATTAAAGAAATGTGTAAGTTTTTTGGAGGAGTAAAAAATCTTTTGCCAAGCACAACTTTTTAGTGGTCCCAGTTTTCACTGGGTCAGCTATCACCAAACCACAGATTCTTGGGCTCCCTTAAGCACCTGTCTGCCTCTTAAAGGCAGCTGAGTCGTCAGTGGCAGTTCAGCTCTGCTCCTGCTGAACTCCGTAAGCTTTAAATGTCTGTAATTAGGATCTACATGCAAAGTGACTTAGATGCTGACAGACTTATGGCTTGCTTGCAGCTTTACCTGGTGACAAACTTCCAGGGATGACTTCAGGCAGCTGTTCTCTCACCTAGTAGGAGAACACCACTGAACTGATAGGATTTGCAAGTTTATGCTCTGTCCACAGTGACCTGATCTCCCAGCAGAGTTACTGAACCTGGTTGTGAGCAGACTAGTAGCGGAGAACTCTGCTGAAGCATTGCCTGACAATTTGTGAGGCTTCCCACTACTGAACTGGTGCAGTTACTGAGGGGGAGGTTCATGAATTTGTTTGCTAGCACAAAAACCCCTAAGGCCATCTATCTGAAAGCAGGAATTTGTGTAAGTATTTATATCTCTTGTGTTTCCTTTCTGTTCTTTCATTCTATGTTTTTAGGTGACTTTTTCCAAACTGATTTTGGTCTCTCTGCACTTGGTCCCCTTTCTGACAAGTGGAGAATGTTTATTGTAAAATATTTCCCTAAGTGAGTGTGAGCAGCTGAGTTGGGTCTGAAGATTCTGCTAATAATACCTGCTGAGGAAAAAAAAAACCCAAAACGCCACAATTGCAATAGGAGTAAAAAGGGCAGAATGTTTCTTACAGACTGCACTACATTTGCTGTTGTGTGATGTGGCATACTTTACTGTCAGGATTTGCCTTTTCATTGGATGCATATGAAAGGGTTCTGTCAGGCTCATTAGGAAGAGACAAGGCTTCTGCAGGGCAGAAATCTTTTTCAGCGCGAGTACAGTAATCTACTCGTCTTTGTATGGACAGTCTCCATGTAAGCTTCTACATTTGGCAAAACCTCTAGTTTATCTGCTGTAGACTATATGTAGATGCTTTTTTCTGGAGCCCTGGCCTGCAGAGAAAAAAAACCAAACCAACAATAAAATATTGCCTTTGAGAATTTGTGTCTGAAGAAAGGTATACCTTTGTAGTATGCTCATGCCCTTTGCAATGCTGGCTGACTTGTTTATACTCTTCCACTATTTGCTGTGTAGGCTTATTGAATCTGCATTTGTTTTCTTTTGCTGAGTAGTAACCCATTAGTCACAGTTGCTACTTAAAAAATACTTTGAAAAATATTCTCTGCATATAATGATAGATACCCAGGCCTCCATTTTGTGTCAAGATGCCCACTGAGTAGTTTTTGTTTCTTGGTATTCTTTCTCCAAAACTGCAGTTGGCAGAGCTTGAATGTGTAGTCTACTCACTAGCTGCCAAATAAAGTCTTACGAAAGTATGTTATATTTTCTTTTAAATGAGGACACAGAGCAGACCACTTTGTGGGAAAATACTTTGTTAGGTAGTTCTGCCCCTCCCCCCCCCCCTTTTTGTGGGTATTTGCATAAAATAATTCTGTGCATCAAAAGAGACTCTTAAGTAATAGGGAAGCACAAAAGGACTGTCCCATGTGGATAAATTTCAAATATTTGAGTCAAATTTGATTTGATGAGGTCTGCTGGTATGTGATTCAACTTGGGTTTCAGCACTGTAAGGGAACAGTTTAACTACACTTCATCATAATCAGTGCTGCTCATCTGAATATGAAGAAAGCTTTGTTTAGATGGATTTGGCCTGAGTGCTGGTAATTAGTGTAAATGTCAACTAATGTGCCAAAGCTCTTTTTCTCCTGCAATGGAATACAATAATATGGAGTTTGACTTATAAATTCCTCAGTAGGAATGATTTTTCTTTATAGTATCACTTTCCAATACTTTTAAAAATAGCTTTGTCTAAAAGATGCCTTATACAGATTGAATCTTGCAAGCTACTACAAGGACTGTAAATGTCCTTGAAAAATTAGTGAGGCACAAACACAACAGTGTAAAATCAAAAGAACAGTGCTCAGATAGGACTTCTGATGAGCTGAGAAGTCACCATGGTGAAGAGATGAAAGAGCAAGGGAATTAAAGTTTTAAGTGCTTCAGTGGAGGTGTCTTCCTCTCTTTCACATCGTGTTTTGTGGTAGGATGGAAAGAAGCTGTAGGCAGTAATTTTTTTATATTAGTTTAAAACTTTTACTCAAGAGTTACTCTGATTAGTTGTTCATGATGAAGCCATAGGAATCTGACTCAGCTAGAGCAGAGTGGGGGGACTTTCAGGTCATGAATGATGCTAGGTGAGTGGCTGGGAGACAAATTTGAACATACTACAAAATGCAACTTTTTTTTTGCAGGACTTAGAGCCAAAAACCTTGACAGATTCTTTGTGGGCTTACAAAGTCCTAGCTGATAAAATATGCGTAATGTTTAAAAGATGTATGTGTTTCTGTGCATGGGAAACAAATATGCATCTTAAACTTGGCATTCACATCTGAATGACTTGTTTTTCAATAGGGCTGGCTACTCAGAGTGCTTAATGTGGCCAGTTGTCCTCTCTAAACAGGCAGACAAAAGCTGTTTCTGGTTCATGTAAATTACCAGTTACAACAGGTGTTACTTGAAATCTTATTTGTGCCATGGGTGTCTGTATGGCATATGGTTTTGGCACTTTAGAAAAGACTAAATGGGTTTTTTAGCTTTCATTCCTGTTTTGTTTTTGTATCAGCTTTTTTAAACATGACTTGAACAAGTGTATGGTAGGTCACAGTAGAATTGGATGGTCTTTTTGTTAAAGTGGAACTCAAGATCATATCTGAAGTAAAGAATTCCCTGTCTTCCAAGGTGGAAGTGGATTGCTAGAAACTAGCTGATGGCTTCTCATTAGTCTAATACTGGGACAGTTGGTAGTGATTGAGTTGTTGACTTAATAGCAGTTGGGTTATGTGGTGTTAGTGTTAGTTTTGGAGTTTGGGGGGCATTTGTTAAATTCACTATAAAGACCAAATCCTCATTACTAATTCAATTTATCTTTCCCAAGGCATTTTCTATAGTTTTTTAATATTGCTGTGTGTAGCTTCTTTGATAAAAATTTAAGATTGAATGTGTTGATTAGTATAGTAGTGTCTGGATATTACGGATAGTAGAGAAAATACCTTGCCCCAGAACTCTGCCAGGAGGCCAAACAATCAAATACATTTCCTTTTCCAGCCACCTCTTAGGCTAATTTAATTCTGTCAGCTAAAGGATGGTAAAGACTGAAGTCCTGCTTGACTCGAGGCAGATCCCTTTTGTACATGTGTATGTCTGCTGGTTTTTCAGCCATTCTTTGGTAGAACTTGCATGGCTGATTTAGAGTAATAGTATGCTAAACTTGCGTATGAAGGACTACTGAGAATGTAATACATCTCAAGTGCATTCATTTTGCTCATGTCCTTATGTTAACATCAGGATTATGTTGTTATTACAGATACGCAAGCCTCTATTTCTGCTGTGCTATTGAAGATCAGGACAATGAACTAATAACTCTGGAAATAATTCATCGTTATGTAGAACTTCTTGACAAGTATTTTGGCAGTGTAAGTAATTTTTTTTTATTTTTTATAGGTTCATAGTCTCTTTACATTATGTCATTTTGTTTGAATGCCCACAGCACTTTAAAAAAACACCATCAATTAGCTGTTGAAAAGGTGCATCGAAGACATTTTATGTTGCTTCCGTAGCCAAACTAAACTGATGGTTGCCTATATAACTGTTAAAAAATTATTAATTTGGGAGAACAACTGTTAGTATTCTGGTGTTAATTGCCTGTATTTGTTTCATTTCATAGTGGTCTCACTTGGTCAGATAAAATCTTATCCATAGCTTTCTGACTAGGCACCCAGCTTTTCTTCTCCCTGGCACTGCTCTATTGTGTGAGCACTTCTTGCATCTGCTTCCAAAGGAGGCAGTTGGTTGTGAACTAGCAGGAGTGGTAAGGAAAGACAGAGATCTGCTTACCCAGGTAGCAAACGCAAACTGTAGTAATGTACGTTAGCACTCTTAGAAAAACTGCTGCTCGTCCTTCTGCCTTCCTAGTCCTTCTGACTAGGAAATGCACAGGATGAATAAGAAATTTGAGATTGTGTTTTCACATTTTTCTGTTAAGATTGCATGATCTGCCTTTGGATACTGCAGGCAAGAAGAGAGCTTTTATGAGGATATTCTTGTGTTTTATGAAGAACCACATCATACTGATGGTAGTGAATTGAACCCTTTTTAAATATGAAAACATTTTTCAAAGAGGTTGCTGTAACTGTTTTTAAACTCAAGCAAAAAAAATTTTTCCAATCATTTTTTTTTCTCAAAGGACTTGATTTTTTTTTTTGTTGTTGTTGTTGCCGCCCCATTTCTTAAAAGGTTATAGCCTGAGGCTAACATCTTGATTTGGTGAAGTTTGGTGAAGCTCTGAACAAGTTAAGTTTTGTGAGAGGATATACCTCAATAGATAGTATCCTCCCACTCTGCAATAATTCTTGATGGTTTTTTTTTTTTAGGTATGTGAACTCGATATCATCTTCAATTTTGAAAAAGCCTATTTCATTCTGGATGAGTTCCTTTTAGGAGGGGAAGTTCAAGAGACTTCCAAGAAAAATGTTCTCAAAGCCATTGAACAGGCAGATCTCTTACAGGAGGTAAGCAAATTCAGCTTCTCTGGCCAAAGTATCAGCATGGTAGGCTGTGATTCGAAAAAGCTCCTGTTTCTCTAAGCTTGTAGAAAGTGCTTTTTAGCATGCTTAGCATGTAGTTTCTAGTTAGTTGTCCTAATTGTGCTATATGGTGACGTTATCTGTTCTTTTCATTTTGTTTGGCATGTTCATGTTGTAACCTACTGTGATTTTTACGTTTTGCTAGAAATGCAAGTGGCTGTTTTATGTGTATACCTAGATAATGATAGTTCATGCTGCTTTAACTTAGTTTTGTTTGTCTTTCATTTCTTCTTTTTATTAATCAACCATTAGTTTTTTGTCATACCTGATGCATGTTCACTTCTTTACTGTTTCATTGCTGAAATCCAGAAGCTAGACTCTCTTCTTTGAGGCTCATTCAGGTATAGTTCTTATTCTAAAGACCTGCCTTTCTGCTATAGGTTGCTTACTCTGGAACATTTCTGTCTTTTCAGTTGATAAAGCAGTAATAGTAGTGCCATAGAAACATAACAAAATGAAGTATAAGAACATTTGTTTTTTCACTTTGAATGCTTTTTTTGTTCATTACTAACTTCGAAGACAGATTGCATCTCTACCATTTTTCTTTGGAAAACATTTGAAGGGAAGGGGTCCAATGGTATAGAAAAACTTGGTATCATTTCCCCATGTTTCTCCATCCTATGCTGTTTTTTTGTGGTGTTTTACTGAACTGCTGTAGTCTTGAGGTCAGTGTTAAGGTCCTTGAATGTCTAAATGGAAGTCACAGAATTCTGGTGTGCTGGGGGAATCATCAGTGTTGTGTGCAAGTCAGTGGAACATGTGGTTTAACAGGGGTGATGAACCTTAATTTTTTTAAATGTACTCAGGTTCACGGGTAAGATTCTATATAAATGTAAGCTTCTCTGTTTTTTTTTTTCCCCTCGTGTGAACCTTCAATTTGTTATTTTGTCCTGCGAGATAATTGCTTAATTCTCATATAACCATTCTGTGTTCCACTTGGTACTCTTTTTTTGTTGAACATGGTATTAGTAGGATGGGGAAACACATAATGTCCTTTACCCTTGTAGCTGTGTTTGTAATCCTTTCAGAGTACAGGCAAATCCACAGCACATTAAAGTTCTTGTCTGTCAATAGCTAGTTAGTGTTATGAAAAAGGTCAGCCATTACACACAGATTTGCTACCCTATTTTTCTAGGAAGGAAATACATGCACTTGTTTACTGCTTGTGTTCTGATGCAGTTTTTGTTGAGCCCTTCTTTACTCTTAGAAGGAATTAATCTTAACCAGAAGTCCTGTTGCAGTTTACAAAGGGCAGGGGGGGAGATACCCTTACTCTCTTAAAATTTCTTGCTCTTCTTTATATTAAAACAGATATAACAGGTTAGTTATCCATTCCAGTCTGTTTCCTGCAGATGCACAGTTAATGATATGTAAAATAGAATTACTGTATTTTTTCTCATTCTCACTGGTTTTGAATTTTATTTTCATCATTTTCTTAGGGTTCTTCTATAGCAAAAATGCATTCTACCTCTAGGAATTAATTACTGATTTTTCTATCCAAGCAATTAGCATTGTCTTTTTACACTTAATATAATTTCAAGTTAAAAATCTTACGCAAAAGGACGTATCGCTTTTTCAATGGGAGACTTTTCCCTTGCCCTGATAGCTTTACTCTGATTACCCTTCCTTTCCCTATCTCTGAGATTTTGTTATGTCAAGGTTTATTAAATATTTTCTGATTAAATTGGAATGTAACAGTTTACCACAGCACCACTGTAGTCTTATATTTTATTTTTATGTTTTTCATTCTTAGTTGTATTATATTGACTGTTGATCAAGTATGAAACTACTCCATATATCTATATGTTTTAGTTTATAAAACCCGTAAAAGTCTGACTTTGTATTTAAATAGAGCTTCCAATAAAGTTGGACTCTTTCTGCAGAGGTTTGTTTTTTGTATCAACCGCTGCTATGTGCATGCTGAGTGTGAAGAGGGTTGTTAAAATAATAGTTTGTCACAACTGAAGACTCTTTGGTACTTTCAGTTAATTTTTGCTTCCTAGAATACTTCAAAGCTACTGGAATGAAATGTGGTTTGATTCCAAATGCAAACCATTTCTAGCAGCGTGGTTGTGTGTCTGTTTTTGACCATGTCAGATTCTAATTATATGCAACAAAAGGACTTTTATTTGGCCCTGAATGCTTATATTGCCTAATTTAAAAATTAGTAATCAGTCTTGAATATACAACATTATTAATTAGTAATGCTACATACATTAATGTATGAAGCACCTTAAAGATTAAAAGCTGTACAGAATACTTATACAAAGGAAAATCATTACAAATACATTAAGTGGCTATTTGCATGATGTTAAAAAAAATATGCAGAGGGATAGATTGCTGAATAGTGAATTAGTTCTTAATAGCCTTGCCTTGTATTTTCTGTGGTAGTTTTCCAGGATGTACTTCTGTTTCTGAGCACCTGCTTCAGTTTGTCATTAAGATCTTGCTGTGCTGTCCCCTTACTAACTGCTAGAGTGCCTGAAACCTACTAACCCTTGAAGCCTTTTCCACCTTCATTTTCTTGTTAGCTCTTCAGTAATGTGCTCAGCTCAAATATTCATTCCCTTACCCCCCCCATTTATTACCACTTTAACTTACCAATAGTCAGTTGTCAATATTAGCTATGTTATCCATATGAATGGTAGTAAAAACTAATTATTCCAGTGCTTCCATGCTTCCTTGTAAATCTATTGCTAGAAATATTTCTGTTCAGAAGAATGCTGTTATGTGTCTTGTTTGATAATTTTAGATCTTGTTTGCTATAGAAATTTTAAATACTTAACTAGTGATTACAAAGGCATGCATTTCTGAAAAGGTGTTTTTTTTCTTGTGTGAACAACTTAATTATGCTGAGAGAAGAAAATTGGCAGATGCATTATGTTGTTGCATGACTTGTATACATGTGGTGTGTGGAACAGCTAAAAGATAATCCTGTGCATGATTTCATAGTACTTAGATTTTTTTTAATGCATGAACCTAGCAAGAAAATGTTCTGTGCAAAAGAGAGGATCTGCTTTTTTTTCACTTAAGTCTAACTGCTGTGTTTTTATTTGATGGTCCAAGTAATTCAGAATGGTGCTTGGAAGTTCATAGTCATTTACTGTGCTGAAACACTAAAATCAAGGAGTTAATAATTCTAATATCTAAACCAAGCAAATCTATACAGACTTTGCTCATCTTCATTTGAAGTAGAAGAAAGTTCCTAAACATTGGCTTTGAGTGAAAATTCCTTTTGTTACTCATTCTACATAATTTTTATAGAAGTATTTTGGAAATTATCCCCATTTTGTTCACCACTATTCTTTTCTGGGTGTGTATGTATTCTTTTAATAGTTGATTCCAGAGCACCAAAAATACTTAAAAAAAAATAAAATACATTTTTTAAGCGGTATCTCAATAAAAAGGACAGTGGATCTATTAGTAAATCACACTTGTTTGTTTCCATCACTATTTTAGTAATGATCAAAAATCTAAAAGCTATGTGAATGTTTTTTCTTAGGCTCTTGCAGTTTGGCCTCAGGTTGTATTTACTAGTCCTTCCACATGAAGAATAATAGATATGCTATCAGTTCACCTTATTTCCCTTGCTATCTCAAGCCCTCACTTCATCCTATATCCAGAAGGGTGCTTAAATTGTTAGTGTCAGCTGATGTGCACTAGATGCTTAGGGTCGCTATGTAGATTTAACCTTTTAGTTTTAGAATGAGCATCTTTGGAAATTAAAACTTGGTGAGTTTCCTGTGTATGCCATGAAAATTTTCTTCATGGAGATGAAATGTGCTAATTGGAAACGGTAGGTTTGAAGGGATGTGTAGTAGTGTCAAGATGGTATTAGGTTGTCCTTGAGATATGGCAAAATAAAGCAGTGTTAGCATTAGCAATGACAAAAGAAAATACCTGATACTTAAGCCTGGAGTGGGTGGGAGTATAAGGGTTGTTGTCTGGTTTAGGAAACAGCCTTTGTAAGCACCTGTTTCATTCTAGTCTCCTGAGGAACTTACCATAATTAATGCAATTAATTCAGTTTTCACTTGTTAGCTCTTAAATGTAGACTACTGAAATAGACTGCCTTCTGAAGTTGGCAGTGACATTATTTGCCTTGGCTATACCTGTATTCCTCTCAACGTGAAACAAGAATGAATAATGAAATCTTTATTGTAATGGAGATCTGACTGCCTTCACTGCTGTCTGTTCTTCATGTGTAACTTCTGGCTTGGTTTCAGGTAGTCAGCTTGGTTGGTCAGTTTAAGACTGCAGTTCTTAACACATGTATGTTCTTCATTTTAGGCACAGGTAATGATCTGTAGTTACATTTTAGAAGGTATGTATGGGGAGCTATGAGAGTTACCGTGAATGAGAAAGGAATATGTTGTTAGTTCATTATTTAAGAATTAGGAAATAGCTATGATCTTTGTGGATTGGAATCCCTCCCAACTTGTAGAAGGTACAGTAAGTTGTGTAGTGTTTTGGTAGCTGACACTTTTGTAAAATGCATTTCAGACTCCAGTCCCTGAAGGATGTTGGATATGTAGCAGGAAAGAGGTTATAATGCAGTTAGCTTGTTTGATCTTTTGGTTTAAGTATGAAGTGTATGCCTTGCCCATTTATATTGAAGGTATTGACTCTGATACTTTGATCACAAAGTGAGCTTGTTTATGGTATTGGTTCTAGATGTTACTTAAGAACCTGGAATGAAACTATTTCTGGTTTTATACGATGGGTAAAATCTATACATAAGCAGAATAAATAAGTCCAGTTTGGGAATGTGCATTCAATTTAATTACTCTTTGAGGTATTGCATGCTTTCTTAATTGTGCTGTTCAAAATGTAGGTGCTTCTTAAGTAGTAGGTGAGAAAATGCATGCATGTGGAAAAGGCTTTTTGTAAGATACTTTGAGTGTGAGAGATTGTTGGTTTTTTTTTTTTTACCTCCAGTCTTGGGAATAAAAAGTCGAATTGCTTATTCTTAGACTGCCATAGTTTGTCACAAAACATATTACTGAAAACCAAGATAAAGCATACTGTGCTTAAGTGAAGAGGTCAGTTGCTTTTGTGTTCATTTTCCCACATCAGTTGAACAGATGGTTATTTTTTTGAATGAAGTAGGCCTTGTATATGTGCTTGACTACAGTGGTGCTCTATAACATTGTATATATAATATGCTTCACTTTGGAAAAATTTACTTGCATCTCTTCTTAGGAAAATTTGTTAATTTGCTGTTCAGTTTTGATATAGGTTATTCTCATAAAAACTACACTGCTGCTTCAATTCGGTGATCACAGGATGGAGAGCAAGGAGATACTAAAGTTACAAAGTGTTTGATTGTGTGGAACTGTGGGAGCATGGTGTTTCCAAATGTGTCAGTTAAAGTTCCAAGCCTTGTCATGCTGTCATCTATTCTTTGTGTATGTTTTGTGTTAATTGCTCTTTGTAGCATTCTGTTCAAGTAAAAAGTAAATTAAAATCTATATAGAACTGCATTTCTGACTTCATATATATATGTTTATGGCTATCTTGCATGTCATTGACTGTACTATAGACTATTGAGTTTATAAAATTGTTGATAAAACCTGCCAACAGTTTTCTAAGTCACCATAGCTTCATAAATACCTAATATAAATTCAGCTGGACTTTAGATGGAATGAACTGTAAGAATGCATGTAATCAGTAATCATAGGTACATCACTTCTCTTTGGAATGAACCTCTAAAGACAACTAGTTGTAAATTTAATAGTAGCAGACAGGTCTGTAACCCTTTATCAAAGCTGTTTCCATATTTTTAATAGATACTTTTGAACTGTCCTCCTTGTATGGTGGAGTAGGCTTTCCTGCAAATATGTACCAAATCATACTCTTCTGTTTAAAGTACTAGAATTAGTCCAGAAAATAGTAGAACCTGCATCTCTGTTTTATTCCCAAGTAGGAACGGGGGGAGGGGAAGTTAACCTTTTCAGATTTAAAAAAAAAAGTAGCATTGAGCATCCAAGAAGTTACCATGCCATACTTCATGCCCTTCCCATTCTCACACTGCTTATTTTCTGGTAACTTAAGTATTTTACTGGTCTGTATGTGAGTCTTCTGATTATTTTTGGAAGAATGCAGTTCAGCATCTTAATGTTCCTTGTGAAGCTTCTTGCTTTTCTGGATGTGTTATGATGCTTAGGACTTACAGATTTGCAGGCTGTGATTTCTAAATGCTTCAGAAATCCAGTTGTCTTTCCAGAAACATGTTGTCAAATCTTAATCTGTCCTTGGCTTTATGAATTGAAAATGATAAAGCAGTGTACTTCTCACCTGAGGAGCTTTTGTTCAGACCTTTAAAATACCATTTTAGTAAATCTGTCTCTATAATATTCTCCTTTTTTCCTGTTTTGTTTAGTGTGTATGCATACAAGATGTGAGTAGTCTTATTCTATTAAAGAAATCAAAATGCTGATGAGAAGTTAAGACTCAGCAAGTTGTGAGGAAGAGTCTTCCATATAAGTATCATTCAGTCAGCTTTGCAAATCAAAACACTAGGAAGTTTCAATTATAAGTAAGACAAACTAGTGTAAGTGAAGTCCTTGCTGTCTGGTAACTACTCAGTACCCTCTCTGATGTTGGATCAGTATTGGAATTCACAACATCCACTTCACAAAACTACCTACGAAGTTGATCATTCAAGTTGATATAAGCAATTCTTGTAGAACTGTTGAGGGTATATTAACAGTACACCGCACTCCTTATAGATTCTAATTCTATTAAGGGTATGTTTATTATCTGTACACTAAACTGATAGATTTTTCTCCAGAGATATTCTGTTGCTGTCTGTGGAAGCACTGTGTCAGGGTGATACAATGAAAATTTTAGCACTGCTGCATATGCCATAGCTGTTTTCAGAAGCTTAGTTGTGTGCTTTTGGTCAATAAACATAGTACATTCAACAAACAATTGCAGAGGACTGCTTGACAGTAAGGAGAATCTTATCTTCAAAATTAGATGCTCTTTCTGAATGAGCACATTAATCTGCATTTTAATAGAACGTGTTCCCTGAATCTGGCAGAATGCTGAAAAGAGCAATGTTAATGTTTGGACCTTGAGATAGTGAGGAGAAAATTCCATTTTTACTCTGGTGTCTGACAGTTGTCTGAGATGATGTGTCATGTTGCAGTGCTACTACCCTTTCCTAAAACTCTCACTACCTGTGAAGATGGTTTTAGAGTGCCACAGAACAGTAGGTGAAAAGAATATGAATGCCCCCAGGATACATCCCATTGTGTTGGGTTTTTAGATTCTCATTTCTTTGTGGTCTTATCTGTGTGTTGTACAGATGTCAGGAACATTGCTGGTATGTGTTTTGGAGCTTTTATTTATTATTTTTAAGGGAGAAGCTATGTTTTTTGTTGCCAAGCTGTCTAGCAACAGTAGTAGTTCTGGTGCTGGATATCAAGATGCATTAAAAGTGTATCTATTTTAAAATCTTATGCTGAGAATTTGATTTTAAAAAGGCAAAAAAAGAAGTTTGAGAAGACCTACTGTTCACAATTCTTTGAGAAATCTAAGTAAGTTTGATTAACAGATTATTTAAAGTGAAAATGTTCAACGTTTGCACCAAGCATTACCACATGAAGGTGACTGGCTTATCACATACAGCTCAGCAAGTAATAATGATGACTTAATAGTAAATACGATTACATAGCTCTTGAATTAAATTGTTTAAATTACTTCAGGGATGGTAGGTAGATAAGTTGAATGAAACTCTTGTTTCCTTTCATGGAACAAGCCTTACTTTAATATCAATGTTACTAATAATACTGTGTGAAACTTAGTCACTGAATTAACTATATGTAAATTTGGTAGCATCCTATTCTATTATGCTCTCAATCTGTTATAATAATGAAAAATTGTTCTTAAGTTCTCTTTTTAAAAAAAAAAATCTTTCAATTAATACTCCTTCAAGCACAGGTGAAGCTTTTTAAACAGCTCTCAAACTTATTTTCTTAAGGTACTAATATCCTTTATCTTGTTAAGAAATGAAAAATAAACTTAAGAGGTTTTTTAATGCATCTACTTGAGGTCTTTGAACAGGTGTTTTTTACTGATGCATTTCTGTTGTTTGCTTTCTTAACAGTGGACTTTTAGTAGGACCTAATAAAGTTGTATTAACTTAAGAACAATAGCTGAAACACATTTGAGTGAAATAACTGAATTTACTTTTGTATATAGTTTAGAATATTTTCTAACTCTTGTTTTAAATGGAAATAAGCTGTAAATAATTGGGCAGATGTTGGGGTTGTTTTTGTGGGTTTTTTTTGGTTTTTTGTTTTTTCTTTTTGTTTTTAAGTAGTTGGTATTATATTTTCACTGCTGCTTGATTTTGTGTTTGTAGAGCCAGAATGAAGACTGGGGAGGTTTGTCTGAGGATATCTTATGATTAAGAGCAATCTAAGGCATTAGCCCGTTTGACCCCCATCTAAATGATTGGTAACTACCAAGTTTACCATTTTGGTGGCATGGATTAAATGGGTGCTATGCAAAGACTGCTGCACGTGTAATTAAGTCCTTGCAAGGGTAAACACAAAATGGGTGATGGGCTTAACTTTCTGCAACACTTGCATGATGGTCTTTGAAGAGTGCTTTGAGTGTTCCTTTTTATTTTCCTTTTTTGTACTAACCGCATCAACTTGAAGTGTCTGACTTCTACTGGCTTTCTTTGGTGTTGATAATTAAGTGGGATAATGCAAGTTAGAGAAATGGATACCAAAACTAATAACTAAACAGATGTTTGGCTTTGTTTACTTACAATCAACCTGTGTAAATGTGTATTTACTGGAAAATGAGCTGTTTACACCTGCTGTGCAAAGAAAATGGGCCCTAAAAAGACTGGGTGCTGCTGCAATTGACTGTATATCAAGTGCCGGATGCTGCATGACAGAACAAAGCTTATTTGCATATATAGTGCATTGCAACATATTTTTGTCCAAAGCATAAATGGAAAACATTGTGACAGTCCTACTAATAAAGGTAAGATTTTATTTTACATAAGGCAAGTTTAAAATGCACATGAAAATGATTTGCTGGAGAAAACTTTAGTCCACTGCTTACTTGATATCATGATAAACAAGTAGTTCAGTAAACAAATTGGGTTTTGTAATGTGGAACTGCAGTAATAGATCTAATTTCATATGCAGCTTTATAAATATCAGGATTTAGTTTCCAGACAAAAGAAAATTATTATAATAGACAAAAATATTTTGTAACGTGTTCAAAATCAAATTCATTGTTGGTGTATGGGCTTTTTTACCATTTGAAAGTTACCTAGTATATGGTACAGCTGTTGATCTGTGTTGGGGAGTGGGGAATAGCTAATAGCCTGCTTGTGTATTAGACCTGTAGAATTAGGGCAGCCAACAAGTAATTTGTTCAAAATAGAATTTTTTTATATTAGTTTGGACATATTCTAAAACAAGAATAAGAAAACCTAAATGCTCAAGCTTGATTTTTTCCACAGTTTTTTCCCCATGTTTATTGCTTTTTCTCTCCTCTTCATCATAACAAGTTCATGTACGAAGAGTATGATTCTCATGGTGAGGTTACTATTAATACTGTGATTATAAAAGTTTCCTTGTGATTAAAACTTTAAAAAGTATTTATATTGTTTGGGACCTATGCTAAGCATAGAGCTTTTACTTAGGAGTCTTAATCTTTTTTGTTGTCTTAGATGGCTACAAAGACCAATTCTGGAACATGTAAGCTCAGGGTTAGAGAATTCTGTGAGACTCTGGTTTACTTGTCTACAGTATGTCCCTGATGAATTCTATGTATGGGCACAGTTTTAGTTGAAGAAATGTGCTTTGTCCCCATGAATTTAAACACAGTGGCATTTTCACATGCTCATGGGATGCTTATTCCTGGCCTGTACCCTTCCTTGGAAGGAGTGAAGCAATAGTTGCTGTGTACAGAACTTAATTTGCATGATTGTCATGATTCCACAGAATATGGAGACAAGGGGATGGCATCTGCTGGGGCGACTGGAGAGGGACAGATAAATGGTTGCACATAAGAGATGGGGATAGTTTTCCTGCAGGAAGGAACTGCAGATGGTATATTGGAATGAAGATGATCTGTGGTAAAGAAAGATCTCCTGAGGTAAAGAAGGTTATCTTTGGGCAAGGGGAGGAGTTTGACTCATACAGCTTCTGTGCTTGGATTAACCTGATATTTAACTAATAGGTTATACAGCTTCAAATTACTTAATCTGTGTTACTCTATCAAGCATAAAAAAAGCACTTAAATGAGTAGAATTTGGTTTTTTGAGGGCTGTTTCAGAGAGATTTGCTTGTAAACTAGGGGGGTGAGTTCTACAGGTGCTGTATGGCAGGTGTAATAAGCCACATATTCAGTAGTCTATTCCATACAGAATTTGGTTAAATTTAAGGTAAGCCTTGTATAATGTTGAAAAACCTAAGTGGTATACAACTAGACAGGGTGAAATCTTTTTATTGTACACTCAAGTTCTACTGAATAAACATATGCTTTGTATCAAGAGGAGTTTACAGGTGGTGAAGTCATGGTCTTGAGTCAGGGTTCGGTTTCCTCATCACCTAAAACTATGCTGACGGTGACTCTTGTTGAGAAGGACAGATCCATTCCTGCTGCTACCTTTGTGGTGGCACTTGTGTTGATCCACTTGCCCTGTGATTATGTGGCTCCTATCTTGTTAGGTAAAATCTGAGAATACACAGGGGAGCATGAGGGAAGTGCCAGGAGGAAGAAAGCAGTGGCATTGAAAAGGGAAGTAAAAGGCAGCTGCTTTTGGTGGCAGCTGGGACTTTTGCTAAAGCTAATAGTGTAACTTAAATTTTGTTTTATTTTTAACAATTCCTAGTGTATCTAAGTGTTTTAAAAAGCCAGTGTTCCCCATGTATCTTGGCTTGATTCATGTCTGCTGTGAACATGCAAGTCAGCTAGGATAGTTACGTAAGTTCTAATTTACCTGTCTTATGGTGCACCCCTGCTGTTGGCCTGAGTCATACGAGTGGCAGGGAGCTTCAGCAGCAGTATTGGCTTATGGAGTTTTCAGTTGTCCTTTCCCTGCCTCTTTCCTTTGTGCCGGAGAAACTATTTATATGACCATTCTAGAACTGGAGTTCAGATGCATTTAAACAGATCCAATTTAAATTGCTCATCTTTAAAAACATAGTCAGCAGCTTTTCTTTTCCGTGTTTACAACTTGGCCCTGCAAACATTCGTCTAAACAACTATAAGAAGGCAAAGTGCTGCAGGAACAGGAAGGAAGAGGAATGCTTAAATGCCATTGCCATGGAAGCTGAATGATATTGGATGTGACATGGCTTCTTACAGCAGTATATTCTGGTCATCCCTTCAGAGATACAGCCCTGCAGCTTAAGAAACAGTTCCTTAAGCAAAGGGAAATAGGTAATGCAAACCTGTAGCTGCAGTGCTGGAAGAAAATGGAAGAAAACACTAATGAATCCTTATGTGTGTAGTTTGGCAAACTGCCAAACATACAGACACTGTGGGATTATGTGATAGAGAACTCGGTGATTTGTAATAATCTTGGCTCTAGCTTCACAATACAAAAGTGTTCAGTGGTAGTATTTGCTTATAGCATTTGTGTTTTTGTGGTGGGGAAGTAGACCCTACAGTGGATGCTTAGAACCATCCTTACCCTTAAAGATTAGACTGTCAATTCTTCATAGCTCACTGCTTAACAACGGATTGGCAGGTATAAAGCACTGCGTCCTGGAGCGATTATCACCTCTGATCCAGCAGATCAGAATAGCAACTAAGAAGCAGAAAGCACCCACTATTATCTGGTTACAGTACATGAAGTTTCCACTGATATTTTAACTTCTGCTTTTGACAGGGAGGCAGGCAGGCCACTGCTGATCTTATGTCATATCCTTCTGCTCTTGTCTGTTGAGGTGATGTTTTAGAGCTGAAGTGTGTGCATATGCTAGGATGTTTTGCTGAACAACGCTTGCATGACAACTGTTGCTGTTTCAGACTCTAGTTGAGTATTGTGTTGACTAATTTGCACCAATCTTGAAGATTTCTTTTTTTGTCCTCTCTGTATAGGAAGCTGCAGACAAGGTCTTGACTTGGAGTTGGCATTGTAGGATTGTTCTTTGGTTTCAAACAGCATCATAGTTAATATTTGTCTTTGAACGTGTTCAAGACCTCATGGGTGTTTCTAGGCTCTCTGAGAAAACCCTTTGCTCTCCTTTGAAAGTAAAGTAGAATTTTCCCAATAACTGTGTAATTGGAGTTTCTGAATAGTTAGCTAACCAAAGATTGGGAAACAGATACTCTACTATTTTGAAATTCCTGAAAAGGCAAGTGAACAGCAGCAATTTCCTAAAGCAACCTGTGGTAGGTTGACCCTGGCTGGGTGCCAGGTGCCCACAAAAGCTGCTCTATCACTCCCCCCTCAGCTGGATAGGGGAGAGAAAACATAACAAAAGGCTCATGGGTCAAGATAAGGACAGTTTAATAAAGTGAAAGCAAAGGTCATGTGCATGAAAGCAAAGGAAAACAAATTATGTTATTCTCTACTTCCCATCAGCAGGTGATGTCTGGCCATTTCCTGGTAAGCAGGGCTTCAGCATGTGTAGTGGTTGCTCCAGAAGATGAAAATGCCCCCCTTCTGTCTCCCTTTACTTAGCTTTTATAGCTGAGCTGACGTCATATGGTATGGAATATCTGTTTGGTTAGTTTAGGTCAGCTGTCCTGGCTATGTCCCCTCCCAAGATCTTGCCCAGCCCCAGCCTGCCGTTGAGGGCAGCGAAAATGTTGGAGAGACAGCCTTGATGCTGTGCCAGTGCTGCTCAGCAGTAGCCAAAACACTGGTGTGTTATCAACACCTTTCTGGCTACCAATGCAGAGCACAGCACTACGAGGGCTGCTATGGGGAGAATTAACTGCATCTCAGCCAGACCCAATACCCAGCCTTTCATTGGAAATACTTCCTAATAAAGATTTGGAAGTAGGATGTAAAAGTAATTGCTTCTGAAGCATTGCTAAATAAGAGCTTGTTAAATGTTAATCTCATCCTACTGTAAGAACTTCATGTTTCTAAACAAACTCTCATTCCTCTTCTCTTTTCCCCATAGCCTTTTTCTGTATAATTGTTCCCAAACTGCTGTGCACTCCATGGTCCTACCTCTTGTCTGTTGTAGCTTAGGGTTTGTTTAGATGCTGGGCGAAAAAAAAAAGCCAAGTGTTTATCAAAAGGTAGCAGTTGTAATTTTTGTCTGCAGTTTAACATGGCTTGCCTTCATAGGTTTTGTGCTGGTTTTGATGGGAAAGAGGTTACAACAAAAACCTAAGCAAACTTCCCCTGAAAAAGAGGTATGCCAAGTATTCATGAAGTCCATGTCACTGCTGTGTGATGTCAGTAAATGGCAGCGCTCCAGAACACTGAACTTGAGTCAGTTTGGTGTAGGCATAAATCACTTCTTGTTTCTCTCTTGCCTGAGGAAAGAGACTGTTTTCTTGTCCACTACAGACATAAAATAGCTTAAGTTGGAGCAAGAAAATTTCAAAGTAGATGTTAGGCAAATTTTCCAGTGGTGATGATAATGAAGCATTGAAGTAGATAGCCTGGGGGGGGCATTAAAAGGTTTCCATCATTGGATGCCTTTAACAGATGAAATATCTCTCAGGAATGTTACAGGTATGCTGTTTGGGGGACTGGATTAAATGAAGTCCCTTGTAACTTTAGTTTGATTATGATTTTTAATTAGGTTGGGTCATGACAGAGTTGACTGAGAAAAATGTCAGTTGGGTTGGGCTAGCTAAATAGTTCTGTTGACTCAAATCAGCTCTACCATTTTTCTAATTTACAAATCTCTGATGACTCAGGCTGACAATTTAAGAGAGTATTATTAGCTTTTTAAAATGAGTTGTAAACACAGATGTCAGTTTGAAAAAGATGGATTCTAGTAACTTTAAAACATTGTGGAATTGCAGTGTGCAGCTTGTATTGTAGAGCTATTACTGCTTTGGCAAAACTAGGATCTAAGACCTATGTGTTAAAGTCAGATAAACAATCTACATGCAAATTTTTAAATAAGTGATGATTTTTCAGAGGTAGTATTTCATGTTAGTTTGCCATTGTATTGTGCTGTAAGGATACCATTGCCTCTTTCCCTAGCTGCTATATCAACTCATTTATAAACTCATTAGATCCAGGTAGCTAGCGATCTTAAGGACATGCTTCACAGGCTCAGGTGTTGTCTGAGGTCTGCAGAGTCCCACAGAAGGAAGGCAAGATAGTCTAGATACTGATTGTGGAAGTTGATATCAGTCCTCTCCCCCAAATTGTCTTTTTCTGGTATTCAGACCAGCAGGGTAACTGCTCTGGAGACAATGTGGCAGGGAACACAGTAAAAAATTTAACAAATCATAGTTGGAGCTTGTGAGATACTGTAGTTCTGTGATGACAAATAATTTGTCAAAACTTTATTTTCCTTTCTGTTGTCAGGCTGCTCACAGTGCCAGACCCTCTGTATGTGATGGTCTTGGATGTCCTCAGTGCGGTACAGAGGTTTCACTGAAACTGTAGTGTTTCCCATCTCACAATATTGCTGTTATCACTTCATATCTTGGTTACTGTTGTGTTCCATTTAATCTTTTAGATTTACCTCTGCAATGTCAGTTTATTGCTAGTCTAGTTGCAGGGGGTGTTTACATGTTCTGTAAGCTAAAAAGCTGGCAGGAGCAAAATAACTGCTTTCTTCCTATTGTTATCTGGCAATCTATCTTGCTTTATCAGTAGATAATAAATTTCTGTCAAGATGAGACACTAATCCCATAACAGTAATTTGAGTCAATCATCTGATTTTGTGTACCAGGATTTTCACATCAAAGACAGTTAATTCCTCAAGTTATAAACCATTGAAAATAAGAACAGGGTGGGGAATACCCTGGGAGTATGTGGGAGAGTAGAAGTTTGGAAAGTACTGACAGGTAACAAGTGGATAAAAATGAAATTAACACTTCCATGTCCTTATTTGTTGATACCAGTTTTGTAAAAGGGAACATGGTCAGCGCTTCCAGGCCAAAGAGTGTGCAAAAGAATGTGTGCAGCCCGGGATAATCTTTGAACACAGCAACAGTCAATGGTAATCGACCTCATAAGAGTGCTAGAAAATGAGCTGCTCTCGCTCTCCTTTCCGTCCAGAGAGCTGTTGTAAAATTAAGGAGAAATCTGTTATGAGATTTGACAGGCATTTCAGCGAAGACACCAACTTTGATGGCTCCAGGTTTCCAAGGGTGAAACACTGGAAGACATGACTTTGTTTTTCAAGGAGAAGGAGAATCACAGTCACATGTGTACCTATATGTCCAGGTAAAAACTGAAAATACAGAACTGTAAAAATTGGGCATTTGAGATTGTAACAAAATATGCCTGTTTTTCAGTTGTCTTCATGAATCTGTATCATGCCAGCAGTGTTACGTAAAGCAGAAGTTTTCCATAAGTACTTCTCTGGGAATTTTTTGTCTGTGGAGGCTCCAGAAGTTCTAGAGTTAGTATTTTCTTTTTAGTCAAAGCTTCTACTCCTTGGGGTTAGTACATATACCACCATCATGCAATTCCTTTTCCAGTTAGGAATATGCCTCAGCATTTTTTTTTAATGTAGGCTGGCATTTGAGTTAAGCAGTAAGAGAGGTTTTGAGAGTTAAAATTCACATTTGTAATTCTCTATTATATACCAAATTCTTTTGAATTCTACCAAAAATCACAGCAGACTTCATACAACTTATTTGCAACTGCCACTGAGCTATAGCTGCTATTAGTTTGATAACTACTGGATTTGTAGTTGGCTTGTTCAGAATAATTTTAACTACTACAGAATAACGTTCAGAGTACTGGTACTGAAAAGCAGTATAAATCCTGTAAAGCTTCTAGGATATTTTTGTTGTGCTTTTTTGTAATTGGAGATTAGAATTTAAAAATTTACAAGCTTGAACGTGTGAATAAACTGAGATGGCACAGAGGAAATTGTTAGGTTTAGAAGTCTCAGTTCTGTTGTAGGATTTGTATAATTTTGGGGGGTAGGATACTAAAATAGATGGAAGGTTTTAATTGGCACATCACAAAAGATGGTAACCGATATGCAGAGAGTTGTGTTTTGTGCGTGGGTTTTTTGGTTTTTTTTTTTTTTCCCCCTCCCAGATGATGTGGAACGGGCATATGTGGGGCTGATACTCCTAAATTGCTATTACTCCATTAAAAATGTCCTCATCTGTCTTCATGGCACTGAATTTAATACAAAAAACTGAGTATTGCTTGCTTTCTAACTCATCTTTCAATGGATTGTATACTAATGTTCATGCTAGCAATATAAGAGAGTATTGAGTTCAGTGGCATAATCCAAAAGCAAAGAAAACTTTGCCTACTGTGAGAGGCGTCTCAGATACCTACTGTTCTTTAAATAGGCACTCTGATAGATAATTTTTGTTACAAGTAATGCTGCTGCTGTACAGCCCTGGCATGGTGCTGCTCACCACTATGTTCTAGAGGTCTGTTACCAGCATGTGCTTATCAGAGCAGATATGGTAGGTGATGCCAAAAGTTCACTTAGCCCAGTGCCCTGTCTCTGACAGTAGCCAATAGTCAATGTCTACTGAAGAGGCTAAAATGGAGCAAATATATAGGGTGGTCCATCTCTGGAACAGTATCTCAGCTTCAAACAATTTTTGGCTGAGAAGAAACTCTGAGCTTACATAATACAGTAATTATGGTGTGAGGTTGTCCTGTATGTTGTTGGAGCCAGCATGCAAGTATGGGGGGGGGGGGGGGGGGGGTAAAATTATGGCAC
>JANHGO010000046.1:26409517-26461133 GCA_024606505.1 Aquila spilogaster | reverse complement strand
CGGCCGGAGGTAGGGCGGCCGCGGGCTGCCCGTGCGGGGGCTCCGGGCTGCCGCCTCCTGCCCGCGTCGGACTGTCACCCGGGAGCGGGCTGGGCTTCTCCGTGCGATTTCACGTCTGCCGTATCGCCTGCGAAACTTCCTCAGCCCGACACAACTTCGAGCGAGAAGGGAGAGGAAAAAAAAAATTCCTTCTATTTCCTTTAACGTTACAGCCGCTGGAAAACACAGCCGACAAGTTCCTCTTAAGATATAATTGCAACATCACTCCTGTAGAGGAAGCGAGACCTGGAACGTAGGACCGCAGGGAAAGCGCTTAATCTCTACTCCTTCTGTGTGGTGCAAGAGAAGGCAAGGCTGTTCGATGCCATAGGACTCTCCGGTGGGAGATTTAATGCCTCTTAAAGTATTTTAAGGCTTTTCGGAGAGATCTTAAGTGCAAATTGCTACTGCTGTAAGGCTCTAATCCTGTGAATTGGAAATGAGGTTGGGTATTGGAGGAGATGGGTGTGCTGCTTTCTGTCGTTTTCTGTAGTAAATGCAAACGCAACCATACCAGTGCTGGACGTGGTTTGTCAGAAATCCGGGTGTAGTCACTGCCTGCTGGCTCTGACTCGCGGTTCTGAAAGTTGTGCGTGCTTCCTACTATCTCTGCTCTGACTGACCTTGTTCAGCTGAATCCTTTGTGTTACTGGTGCTTCCAAATCTTGTGTAACATCTGCCACCGTTGTAGAAATACATAATGTAGATAGGCTTTTGGATGGCTATCTTGCTTCCTGCTTGGTTTTCCTCATAGAAATCTTCCTAGAACTAAGAGACTGAGAATAATCCTTTTTTTCCCCTTCTAATTCAACAGATGCAGTTTATGTTGCTTTTTAGTCGCCAGGGGAAACTGAGACTCCAGAAGTGGTATGTCCCATTATCTGACAAAGAAAAGAAGAAAATCACAAGGGAACTTGTTCAAACAGTATTAGCCCGCAAACCGAAAATGTGCAGCTTCCTGGAATGGAGAGACCTGAAGATTGTCTACAAAAGGTTGTTCTTTCTCACTAACCTCGTAATTGACATACATCAGAAACGGTGTAATAAGTAGCAAGAAAATAATGATGGTTGATTTTTTTTTCTTAATTTATCTTTTTTTCTTCCCTCTACTGGCTATGGAGGAGACTGACTTCCCTTGAATCTAATTTGATAACCAAGTAGGAATCATTCATGTGTAGAAAGTCATTCATGCGTTTAGAAATGTGCTGAAGAGATGAGGTTTCCTTCTTCTTTCATGAGGAGTGGTGGTTTTTAGCTCTCTGCTTAGAAGATCACAGTAAATAAATGCATAGAAATATAAAGCATGTAAAGCTTATTAGGTAATAAAGAAAAACTAAATTTTATAAACATTTACCTCAGGCGGTGACTTCATAAACTTGCAAATTTAACTTGCTTTTAAAGGCTCTCACAGAAATAAGGAAAACTTTCTCTTGTTTTGGAGTATGTAGAATGTTATTTTGCTAAGAGCGCAAAAGCATTTTTCCCAGCTTAAAAAATCACAGCTAGCTTTTTTCTTTTGGTGAAAGTACCATATAATTCTCTTTGGCACTGTTTTCCTTTCTCAGTTGTTCACTAACATTCTGGAGTGTGTGACAAGAGTTTTCTTAGCTTTATGCTCATCTTTAGAATGCATGACAATGAAGAGGTATAAAAATAGTTGTCCCTACAAATAACAGTAATTCTCGTTGCAGTTTGGTAGGCTGCATCTCATCCTTCTAAAGGTAGTACTATGGAACCTTGAATTAACTCCCTTCCCTAGTTATTTACAAGCTTCAAAAGATTTATATGTTCTTATTTTCTTTGAGGTAGTAAATAATTTCCATGCTTGACAATATTGTTATGTTCTGTCTTTAGGAGAGTCAGAACTGGAGCTGAAACAAAGGGTTTCTAACTTCTACAATGAGCCAAATGAGTAGAATAAAAAGAAGTATTAGATGTATACATGAAATCAGGACCTAGAATGTCTGTGTATGTAACATCATACACCCGAAGGCTGGCACTATATCTGATGTGTGTAACTGTTGAACACTAGGTGGAGGGAAGAGGAGGAACAGTGCGTAAGACTGTGCTTAAGGAAGCATATGTGTTTTCTGCCTGTTAATTTCCTCACAAAACTTCTTGCGTATGCATATAGACGAAGTTGCTGAAATGCATTGTGTGCTCCCTTCAGCTGAAAAAAGCACTTGCATGTGTTATCACTTGGCTTTTATGGGACTAGATCAGAAAAACTGGGAGTGCATAGGCAACTGTGCTCCCCTCCCTGCTTAGTCTTGCAGCTCTTCTGGTGGTAAGTTCATTACACAATGGTACTCTTTCTCAGTCTCTTTACTACTGTTAGCAACTACTTGTGTCTTTTTTTTTCCAGCCTATGGGGCTGGTAGAAATCTGGGTATGGCTTTTTGGGTTGCTGAAAGTTGTAATGTTCATGTATCTCAGTAATGTGCTGTGGGGTATGTGGTCAAGGAAAATAAAGCAGTTGGCTGCTGTATGTATGTAGACTGCAGTCCATCTGCTGGACTGCTTGTGTGCACAGCTGACTGCAGTAGCTATTTTGCTGTCTGCAAACCAATCTGGCACAGTTAGCCTATGAAATTGCTTAAGATTAGCTTGTATCAAGCTAGTTAACATCTCAGTTTCTGTTCTACTTTTGCTTTATTGGTAAGTTACATAAAGCTAAAACATGACCAGAATGACTGGGTGGCAGAGATGATAGAGAGTTTAAAATCCTATACCTAGTAACAGTAACTACTTTAATGTTTCTGTGGAAAGACTTTTTCCAATCATCATACTGTAACTAAAGTTGATGAGTCCCAACTGTCATGATGTCTTTGAGATGAGATCTGTTAGCTCAGAAGTGGACAGTAATACCAAGAAAACAACTATAATAGTCAAGGTCCAGTACTTCCTGAACGGCAGATAGCTAAAAGAGGAAGACATGTAACAGAAACTGTGTGGTTTGTAGAATTGCACAAGGTGCTTACATTTGTATGCAGACAAAAGAGTCCTGCACATCTGTCCTAAGATCTATTCTTATCTGGTTTATTATTGGGAAATACCTGAACCTTCTGGTGCAAATGTTTTTCAGTATAAGCTGTACATATTGCTGTTGTACATGTTGTATGTACACATTGCTATTATGAGTCTGAAATTGCTGAAATTTGTGCTATGATTGCTTTTAGAGTGTATTAACTGTCAACTTTTCAGGTGTTAGAGAGAGTTGACCTAGATATTGCAACTCAAAGAATGGTTGGCATTATTAAAAGTATGCTCTAGAGTCTTACTGATGTACCTTTTTTCAAGAACAAAACTAGCTCAAATGTGAAATTGACAAGCTGGTAGCTTCTGCTGCTTTCTTATATTTACCATTTATCAAGAAGGCTGGACAATTTTGATTAGCCTCCTTAGTACTGTTTTATTTCATCATTATCATTCATATGGAATGTATTCTGGGTGAAACTTCAAGATGATAGAACTACAAGGGTCTTTAAAATCCATTTGAATATTTTGCTTTTATTTCTTAGCTTCATGTATGTAGCATTGATATGGTTACAAAACTAGGTCAGTCATTGTTACCTTCATTTTTTTCATTAGAGAAACAAATTCTTTGGTGATCTGAAAATGCGCATGGAAGCGTGCCCTGTTTTTGACATAGCTCATGAATTGGGTTGGATATGTTCTGTAGTTGCTTTGGAAGAGAGTTAGATTTTCAGGCTGGTAGGCACCAGAAGACTTAAAAAGAGTCTGAATTTCTGATTTCAAGAGGCAGATTTGAAGCAGCTTGTTGGATAAAGAATTGAAATATGGGAATCCATTAACAGTTGTGTTTTATGACAATAGAGAGGGGGTTTTCTGCAGACAGCTGATTAGAAACTTAGCAAATACTGTTAGTGATTGCTCTGCATTTTGTCATTTTTTAAACTAGTAGTGTTGGATCATATAGAAGTTCATGCAGCTTTCCCCTTTTGGCAAATAAATCAATATTAAATGTTATAATTTCTAGTATTTTAGTGAAAAAGGACCTTAGGATAGGATGTGATTTTTTTTCTTTAATGATCTCAACTATTTACCGCTTTAGGTTCTGACAGTGCTATTCATTTTCATTGTGCAGTCTGTTGCACTCTAAGAAAATGCAGAGTAACAGTTCTTGATGTAAATTTTTCTTGTTAACATTTGGTATACTGAGATTGTAGGACTTGGTTATCATTAATTGGTAACTTGATTAAGAAGTGTGACTTCTATATGGCGATTTGGGATTGTAGTTATGTTATATGGTTTTAAATTGTCACAGTCTGTGCTGCCTTTAATATTGTGACAGTCATCTGTTACTGCAAAATAATCTTAATCATAGGTTACTTTAAACCTTTACAGAAATATAAGCTTTAAAACTCTAGTCTCTTCTACTCCCAAAGAAAGAGCATGTTCTGCAAGTAGTGTGCATCTCCACTCAAAACATTTTGATCCCATGTTACTGTCATGTAGTGAGGGACACAAGCCCAGCAGTGGGACATGATCAGTCTCTTTTCTTTGTGCATCTAATTGCCAATTGAATCTGTTAATGTATAACTATGGGGTTGAGTTGGTGACTGTAAAACTAAATGAATGTAATGATAATAGTTAATTAGGTGTGGTGGTTTAACTTGATCAGGTCCTCTGTGCAATATTCTTGTTCTTGTGGTACTAGGAGGACCTCTGCATGCATCCAAGTAGAAGCAGCAGCTTTATCTTGCAGAGGTTTACCAGTACCAACTTTTTGCACATTTCTGTAACTATTGGAGGTTATAGCCTATTGAAATTGGAAACTGCAAGATAAATCTTGGGTAGCTTTATTACTGTTGCTTATTTCTGTATCCTAATTTGTGACCGCTCTGATTGTCCTAGAATCTCAGAACTTCCTGTTCTGTTAAATAAATATGTAATTTCTTTGAAAGCGGAAAAAAATCTTTTCCCAAGGAGAATTTCAGTAGTTAGAATTTTCATTGGGTCAGCTGTGATAACCTGTCACCAGATTCCGAGCTCTCAGGACTGTGCTTGAGGCACCTGTTTATATGTTAAAGGTGGTGTTGTGGTGTCTTTCAGTTACAGAATCATATAATTGTTTGAGTTAGAAGGGATGTTTAAAGGCCATCTAGTCCAACTCCCGTGCAGTGAACAGGGACACCTACAGCTCCATCAGGGTGCTCAGAGTCCCGTCCAGTCTGACCTTGAATGTCTCCAGGGACGGGGCTTCCACCACATGCCTGGGCAACCTGTTCCAGTGTTTCACCACCCTTCTTGTGACATTTTTTTTTCTTCTATCCAATCTAAATCTCCCTGGTTTTCATTTGAAACCATTTCTCCTTGTTCCATCACAAAAGACCCTGCTCAAGAGTCTGTCCCCTTCCTTCTTATGGTCCCCCCCCCCAATTAGATACTGAAAGGCTACTATCAGGTCACCTTGCAGTCTTCTCTTCTCCAGGCTGGACAGCCCCAGCTCTCAGCCTGTCCTCACGAGGAGGTGTTCCATCCTTTGGATCATTTCTGTGGTCCTGTTCTGGACGTGCTCCAACACGTGCATGTCTGTTCTTTAACTGAAGACTCCACATTTGGATGCAGTATTCCAGGTGAGGTCTTGCCAGCACAGAGTAGAGGGGCAGGATCTCCTCCCTCACCCTGCTTCTTTTGATGCAGCCCAGGATATGGTTGGCTTTCTGGGCTGTGAGGGCACATTGCTGGTGCGTGTTTAGCTTGCCATCCACCAGTACCCCGGTCCTTTTCAGCAGGGCTGTGCTCCATCTTTACATCTACACATCCCAGCTTGCACTGATAGTGGAAGTTGCCACGACCCTAGTGTGAGACATTGCTCTTGGCTTTGTTGAACTTTGTGAGGTTCTCCTGGGCCCACTGCTTGAGCTTGTCTGGGTCTCTCTGAATGGCATCCTGTCCCACAGGTATGTCAGCCTTACCACACAGCCTGGTGTGATCTGCAAACTTGCTGAGGGTGCACTCACTTCTACTGTTGATATTACTGATGAAGATATTAAACAGCATTGGTCCCATGTGCTGACACCTGAGGGACACCATTTGTCACTGTCTCCATCTGGACGTTGAGCTATTGACCATGATTCTCTGGGTATGATCTTGCAACTGATTCCTTGTCCATCGAATGGTCCACCCATCAAGTCCATTTTCTTCCAGTTGAGGTTCCTTCCAAGCTCTGTAGGTCTTAGATGTCTGTAATTAGAATTTACCTGCAAAACAACTTAGATGCTGTATGTCTTTGGGCTAGCAGCTTCCCAAACTTTCCAGTGATGTCTTAAGCAGGCATTCTCTCATCTAGTAGAACACCATTAAAATGGTAGGATTTTTCAACCTGTAGCAACCTGATACCTCAGCAGAATTAGTGAGCATAAAGGAGAACTTGGCTGGAGGATAGCCTGCCAGTTTTGAGGTTTCCTACTGTTGAACTAGTGTAGCTGTTGGGGAATGTTCATGCATTTGATTCCTTCCTCAAAAATAAACACCTGTAAAGTCACCTAAAAGCAGAAATTTGAGTGTGTTTGTATTGCCTACAGTTCCTTTTTGCTCTTCCATTCTATATTATGTTTTCGGGTGATTTTTTTTTCAAACTGTTTTGGGACTTTGTGAATTACTGTCCCTTTTCTGACAAGTTAATAATGTTTTTCCTAAAATATTTCCCTAAACACGTATAACCAACTTATTTTAGGACTGAGGATTCTACTGAGATGGGAAAAAAAAACCCAACAATGAACTGCAATAGGAATGAAAATGGCAGAATATTTTGTACAGGTTGGGCCATATTTACTCTTCAGTGTGGTGTATGGCTTACGTTATTTTCAGAATTTTCCTTTGTTTGGTACGCCTTAGTGTTTTCTGACAGACTCATTAGGAAGAAACAATATTTCTGCAGGGTAGTTAACATTTTCAACTCACATACAGAAATTTGCTCATCTTTGTATGGTTACACTTCATGTAAGCTTATCCATTTGGCAGAAAAGCTAGTTTATCTGCTCTAGACTATCTGGACACCCCCTTTTTTTTTTTTTCTGAAGCCATGGACTACAAAGGAAAAAAATGACAGCAAACTGACGCCTTTGAAAATTTGGGTCTAAAGAAACTTATACTTTTGTTTATGATATCAACATATTAGCAGTGGTGGCTGATGTGTATATCTTACACTGTTTGCAGAGTAGGCATATTGAATCTGTTTTTGACAGTTACTAAAAAACAAAACAAAACAAAAACAAACAAAAAAAACCCCAGACACCTCCTGCATATTTTGATAGATACCCAAACCTCCATTTTGTGTTATGATAAGTAGTTTTTGTTTCTTGGTATTCTTTCTCCAAAACTGCAGTTGGCAGAGCTTGAAAGTGTACTCTGCTTAATAGCTGCCAAATGAAGTCTTTCAAAAGTATGTTTCATTTGCTTTTAAATGAGAACACTGAGAGCAGACAGCTTTCCTGGAAAGTGTTCTATGCAAAGTAAAGTTTCTCTCTCTCCCCTCCTTTTTTGTACTCACATAAAATAATTCTGTGCATCAAAAGAGACTCACAGGTAATAGGGAAACACAAAAGGAGTCTTGTTTGTGGATAAATATCAAATATTTAGGTCAAATTTGGTAAGGTTAATCGGTATGTGATTCAACTTGTTTAAGCACTGAAAGGGAGTGGCTTACCCATGCTTATCTGGATGTGGAGGAAGTTTTGCTTAGATGAATTTGACCTAGGTACAGGTAGTGAGTGTAAATGTTAACAAAGCAAGCAAATAGTCTATCATGGAGTTATTTTAAAAAAAAATAAAAAAAATTACTCAGGAGGCTTGAAAACCTTTTTTTTTTCTTTATGGCATAAGTCTCCAATACTTTCTTTTTAAACAGCTTTGTCTGAAAGATGTCTTATACAGATAATATCTTGTAAGCTACCACAATGGCTGTAGATGTCCTTGAAGTATTAATGAGAGGGAGTAGCGGAGCAGTGTAAAATCAAAAGAACCGTTCTCAGATAGGACTTAAGATGAGCTGACGAGTCACCATGGTGAAGATATAAAAAAAGCAAGGGAATTAGTGTGAAGTGTTTCACTGCAAGTACCTTCACCCTCATCCCCCTAAGTTAGGTTTTGTGGAATAGGTATTTTTATAAGAGTTTAGAACTTTCGAATGGAAGTGTTTCTGATGAGGTGTTTGTGATGAAGTAAGCCATGACAATCTGACTTGGCAAGAGGAGAGAGGGGGTGGGACTTGCAGCATTTTCATGGATTTATCATGGATGGTGCTAGCTTAGTGACTGGGAGACAAGTTTAAACATACTATAAAATAATTTTTATGTGACTTCTAGACAAAACCTGCGGTGGTTTCTTTTGGGACTTATGGAGTCCCAGCTGGTAAAATTTCTGTGTAGTGTTAAATTTGTATTAATTTCTGCACACAGGAAAAAAAATACGCATCTCAAACTTGGCATTCAAATCTTAATGACTTTTTTAAAACAGGAATGGCTTCTCTGTTTAATGCTGCCATCTCTCTAAACAAGCAAACCAAAGCAGCTCCTCATTCACAAAAAATATCAATTAAAACAGGTCTTACTTGAGATTTCATTTCTGCCATGTGTTATCTGTGTTGGCATATGGTTTTGGCACTTTTCCAAAGGATGAGTAGGTTTTTCTGCTTTCATTTCTGTTTTGGTTTTCCATCAGCTCTTTTTAAGCAGAAATTGAACAACTATATGATAGTGCACAGTAGGATGGATTGGTCTTTTTGTTAAAGTGGAGGTCAAGATCGTATCAGAGGTAAATAATTCCTTGTATTTGAAGGTGGAACTAAATGCTAGAAACTAGCTGATAGCCTCTCCTGGCACCAGAACTGTTGGTAGTAATTGAGTTGTTGACTTAATAGTGATTGGGGTATATGACATTAGTGATAGTCTTGGAATTTTTTGGCATTAGTTGTATTCTCTTAAAGACCAAATCCTAAATTACTAGTTCAGTTTATTTTTTTTCCCAGGACATTTTAATTAGATGTTAATGTTTATATGTGTAACTTGTGTGACATAAATTTAACATTTAATCTGTTGATTAGTATACCAATGCTTGAACATTGCAGGTAGAGTAAATATCTTGTCTCAAAACTGCCAGGAGGCCAAAGAATTAAATGTATTTCCTTTTCCAACCACCACTTAAGCTAATTTAATTCCATCAACTAAAGGATGTTAAAGACTGAAGTCTTGCTCAACTCAGACAGATCCTTTTGTGCCCACATGCATGTCTGGTGGTCTCCAAGCTGTTGTTTGATGGAACTTGCATGGCTGTTGATATAGAGTAACAGTATCATAAACTTGAGTTTGAAGGACTACTGAGCATTTAATACCTCTGAAATGCATTCATTTTACTTATCTTTTGGTAACATGAGGATTGCTTTGTTATTACAGATATGCAAGCCTCTATTTCTGCTGTGCCATTGAAGATCAGGACAACGAACTAATAACTCTGGAAATAATTCATCGTTATGTAGAACTTCTTGACAAGTATTTTGGCAGTGTGAGTTAGTAACTTCTTTCTGGTTAATTTTTATGGCTTCACTGTCTGTATGATGTTATTATTTTATTCTCACACAACCTTTTTAAAAACACAATGAGCTAGCTGTTGAAGAGGTATTTCTAAGTTTTTCTGTTGCTTACCTGGTCGAACTAAACTGACAGCTGCCTATGTAATGCTTACAGTATAAAACTAAACTAAGAATTTGGAGAGCAGTTCTTAATCTGATGTTAATTGCCTGTATTTATTTCATTTATTAGTAGTTTCGCTTGAGGTTAGATAAAATCCTTAGCTTTTTGTCCAGGTTTCTACTTTCTCTTCTCTCTGGCAATGCTCTTGTATATGTATACTCTGCCCTCCCCCAGCACTACTTACATCTGCTTTCACGTGAGGCAGTTGGTTGTGAAGTAGCAGGAAGGGTATGAAAAAGCATCTGCTTTCCCAGATACCAAAACCAAACAGAACAGAAGTAGTGTGCATTTGCACTTCTATATTTGCACTGCTTGTCCTTCTGCTTTCCTACTCTTTTTGACTAGGATACACACAGGATGAATAAGAAATTGATTGTTAAAAATTTTTTCCATAAAATTGCATCATCTGCCTCTAGATACTTCAGGGAAAAGGAGAACTGTAGCGATGTTCTTTTGCTTCGTGAAAAGCCATGTCAGACTGACAGCTGTGAATTGAGCATTTTTTTAACAATGAAAGAGCTTTTAAAAGAGGCTGCTATAATAGTTTAACTTGAGCAAAAAAAAATAATCTTGGTTTCAATTGGTTTTGTTGTTGCTGTACTTAAAAGGTTATAGCCTGAGGTCGATGTCTTGATTTGGTGAAGTTTGCTGTAAGTTTTCTGAGAGTATCCTCCCACTTTGCAGTAATACTTGATGTTCTTTTCAGGTATGTGAACTTGATATCATCTTCAATTTTGAAAAAGCCTATTTTATTCTGGATGAGTTTCTCTTGGGAGGGGAGGTTCAGGAGACTTCCAAGAAAAACGTTCTCAAAGCCATTGAACAGGCAGATCTTCTACAGGAGGTAAGCAAATTAGACTTCTCTGGGCAAAATGTCAGCATGCTAGACTGTGGTTAGAAAAAGCTACTATTTCTTTGAGCTTGTGGATGGTATTTTCTGGCATGCTTAGCATGTGGTTACTGCTTAGTTGTTCTAATTGTGCAATACTACTGCATTATCTGCTCTTTCCATCTTGTTTGGCATGAATGTATTGTAAGCTACTGTGATTTTGTCTTCTGCTAGAAATGTAGGTGGCTGTTGTATGTGTGTATCTAGATAATTATAGATTGTGCAGCTTTAATTTAGTTTTGTTCATGTCATTTGTTTATTTTTTTATTAATCAGCAATTAGTTTTTTTTTGTCATACCTGATGCATGTTCACTTCTTTACTGTTTCATTGCTGAAATCCAGAAGCTAGACTCTCTTCTTTGAGACTCACTCAGGTATTGTTCTTTAGATTCTAAAGACCTTCTTTCTGCTATAGGTTGCTTACTCTGGCACATTTCTAACTTTAAAGTTGACAAAGCAGTAATAGCATTGCCACAGAAACACACAGAATGAAGTATAAAAACATCTGGGTTTTCACCTTGAATGCTTTTGTCCATTACTAACTTTGAAGAAATACAGGTTGCATTTTTTTCCTTTTTCTTTCAAAAATATTTAATGGGAAGGAGTTCAATGACACAAAACTTCGTAACGTTTCCCTCTTGTTTCTCCATCCTGTACTTTTCTTTGTAATTAATTGCTATAGCTTTGAGGTCAGCATTGATGCCTTGAATGACTAAATGAAATTCATGAAATTCTAGTAGGTTGAAGAAATTATCAGTCTTTTTGTGAGAGGCAGTGAAATGTGTTTTAGCAGAGGTGATGAATTGTATTTTAAACGTACTGAGTTTCTCTCATAAGGTACTATATAAATGTTAGCTGCTTTATTATAACAGTTAAGATGAACCTTCCATTTGTTAACTTGCCCAATCAGGTTATTGCTTAATTCTCATGTGAACATTCTGTTTTCTACTTGTTGAATGTTGTAATATTAGGATGGGGAAGCACGATAACACTGTAATTGCGTCTGTAATCCTTTCAGAGTACAGACAAACACAGAACATGTTGAAATTCTCATCCGTCAGCAGCTATTTAATCTTAGTAATAGGGCCAGCATTGCACAGATCTGTAAGCATCTTTTTGTAGGAAGGAAATACTTCCACAGACATACAGCTTGTGTTCTAAAGAAGTTTCAGTGGGACCTTTTTTAGCACTTAGAAGGAATTATCTGAACTGGAAGTCTTGTTTCAGTTTACAAAGAAGGAAAAAAACCCATCAGTTTTACCTTCAAGTCTTTTGCTGTTCTTTGTGTAAGATCAGACTGGAATAGGTAACTAACCTATTATATCTGTCTCCTGTAAATACAGAGTTAATTACATATAATTTGAAGTTACTGTGTTCTCTTAAACTTCAGAGCCTGTAAGAGTATTTTCAACGTTTTCTTAGGGCTCTTCTAAAGCAAAGACTAGGAAATAATTACTGAGCTTGTTCAAGCAATTAGCGTTCTCTTTTTAGACTTCTATATAACATAATTTCAAGTTGAAAATGTGCGTTCAAAAGGAAGTATCACTTTTTCAACTGGAGACTTTTCCCTGGCTGTGATAGCATTACCTTGGTGCCCTTTACTTCTGGGACTCTGTTCTTCTTTTCCCCATTTCCAAGATTTTCTTTGTTCTTTCAAGGTTTATTAACTATTTTCTGAATAAATCGGAATTCAACAGTTGACCATGGATCAACTGTATTCTTATGTTTGATTTTTATAAGCTAATGATTTTTTTCTTTCTTAGAGTTATACTGTCAGTCAAGTATAAAACTACTCCATATATATGCTTTTTAGTTTATAAGAACTGTAAAGATCTGAGTTTGTATTTAAATTGAGCTTCCAATAAAGTTAGACTTCTTTTCTGGATGCCTTTTTTTTGGTATTAACTGCTACTACGTGCATGCTGAGTCTAAAGAAGAAGGTTGTTAAAATAATAGTTTGCCACAACTGGAGACTTTTTGTATTTCTATTTAATTTTGCTTCCCAGAATACCTCAAAGCTACTGGAATGAAATGTGTTTTGATTCCAAATGGAAACCTTTTCTTGCAGGGTTGTGTGTTTGTTTTTGACCATGTCACATTGTAATTATGTGCAACAAAAGGACTTTTATTTGGACCTCAGAACTCATGTTGGCTAATTTAAAAATTATTATCGAATACACAGCATTATTAATTAGTAATGATGCATACATTAATGTATGAAGCACCTTACAGATCAAAAGCTGTACAGAGTACTTACACAAAGGAAAATCATTACAAATACATTAAGTGGCTGTTTGAGTAATGTTAAAAGAAAATGCAGAGGCATAAATTGCTGAATAGTGAATCAGTTCTTAATAGTCTTGCCTACTTGTATTCCTGTGGCATTTTTCCAGGATGTGCTTCTGTTTCTGAGCATCTACTTCAGTGTATCATTAAGTTTCTTGGTGCTGTGCAGTCCACTTAGTGCTGGAGTTTACATGACTGAAACATGCTAACTTCTTAAGCCGTTTTCACCTTCAGTTTCCTGTTAGCTCGTAGTATTGCAGTCAGTTCGGGTATTTGTTCCCTACTTCCTATTTATTAGCACCTGTTATAACTTATCAATAGTCAGTCATTAATACTGATGATGTTACCCTGTGAGTGATAGTAAAAACTATCCCAGTGCTTGCATTCTTCATTGGAAATCTGTTGCTAGGAACACATCTTCTGAAAACACTGCTGTTGTGTGTCTTGTTTGATAATTGTTCTTTTGCTATAGAAATTCTAAATGCTTAACTAGGGATTACAAAGACAAGTGGTTCTGAGAAGGTGGTATTTCATGAAGTCAACTCAATTATATTCCACATGTAAAATTCTTCTCCTGGCATATCTGTGCATGAAATGTGTGTATGTGGTCTTTGGAAGAGCTAAAACATGTATGATTTCATGATACTTAAAATTTTTAATGCATGAAACTCGACACAGTGCTTTTACGGAGAGGATCCATTCTTTTTCCACTTAAAGGTTTATTTTCTGTGTTTACTTGGACCATCAAATAAAACTAAAATGGTGCTTAGAATTGCGCTAACGGTAATATTCTAATGTATAAACCAGGCAGTTATATTTGAAAACTTGCACAAAATTGTTGATCTTCATTTGAAGTAGGTACAAGTTCTTAAACGTTAGTGAGAATTCTTTCTGGTATTTTTCCTATGTAATCTTTGATAAAATTATTTCAGAATTATCTCATTTTTCTTCCATCATTATTCTTTTGGTATGCTTTCAGTAGTTGATTGCAAGACATCTAAAATATTTAAAAAAATAGATTTCTTTTTGAAGATCTCAATGAAAAAGTCAGTGTATCTATTCGCAAATCGCTTTTTCATCACTGATTTACTAACAGTTGAGAGTTTAGAAGCTGTGTGAATGTATTAGCTATGCTCTTGCCGTTTGTCTTCTGATAGTATCTGCTAGTCCTTCCACATGAAGAATAATAGTTACACTATGAATCAGCCTCACTTAGCTGTTTTAAGTCCTCACCTCATTCAGTATACAGAATGGTGCTTAGTCTGTTAATAATGGCTGAATTGTGGAAGATGCTTAGACTTGCTGTGTAGATTTAGTATTAGAATGAACACAGTATTAGAATGGGCATCTTTGACATTGAAAATTTGGTCACAAAAATGTTCTTGGGGATGAAATGTGCTAATTGGAAACTGTAGGCTTTGAAGGTAGTGCGAAGCATATTAGATTGTTCTTGGAATGTGAAAAAATGTGGGAATGTTAGCATTAGCACTGACAAGCCCACAATGGGTGGGAGCATAAGGCTTTTTTGGTCTGGTTTGGAAATCAAAGCACCTGTTTCTTATGATTCTTCTGAGAAACTTAACATAATCAATGTTATTAGTTTAGTCTTGACTTAATACTAGCTCTTAAATATGAACTGTTGAAAGAGTCTTCCTTCCTATGTTGGCAGTGATGTTTTGTGTTTTGGCCATACCTGTGTGCCTCTCAGCATGAAACAAGAGTATGCAATGAAACCTTTATTACAGTGGAGATGTGACTGCCTTAATTGTGGAATATTTTCATGTGTATCTTCTGCCTTAGTTCTAAGTAGGCAACTTGGTCAGCTTAGGACTGCAGTTCTTAGAATATGTGCTTGATTTTATACATATATAATGGTCTCTAATTTCATGTTTAAAGATGTTTGATTGGAACTGTATGACATGTACTGTGATTGAGAAGAGGTATACTGTTAGTTGATGGCGTAAGTATTGGGAAATAACTCAAAGTCTGTGATGACTGGGAATCTCACTCAGCTCTTGGCAGAAGTTGTGGTAGTATTTTGGTAGTTGTTCTAAAACGCAGCTCAGGCTTCAGTCCCAGAAGAGTGTTAGATTTATGGCAGGGCAGAGTTAGTCATGTGGTTAGGTTTCTTGATCTTTTGACTTACGTATGAAGTGTGTGCCTTGTCTGCTTCTGTAAAAGTTCTTGACTGTAAATGTATTGATCAAAAAAGAAGTGATCTTGTATATGGTGCTGATTAGAGACAGTATTTGAGAACCTAGAATGAAATACTTCCTGGTTTTTTTTGTGAGCGGTGGGAGAAAACATACATGAGACATGTAAAATAGGTTGACAAGTGTCTTAGAAAATTGTTAGAAAAGAGCTCTCATTTGGGAATGTGCATATTTACTACCTTCTTGAGGTATAGCATGTTTTCTTAATTGTGCTGTTTAAAATGTAGGTGCTTGTAAAGTAGTAGGTGAAAAAATGAATGCATGTAGAAAAAGGCCACTTTTTTTTTTTTGAAGATACTTTGGCCTTGACAGATTTTTCTTTTTCCTCACAGTCTTGGAAATAAAGTTTGTTTGCTTGTTGTTAAAGACTAGCGTAACTCGTCACTAAACATATTACTCAAAACTATTTGTAAATGGTCAATTTCTTTCTTGTTTATTTTCCCATGTGAGTTGAACAGATGTTTACTTCATTCAGAAAAGTAACTATTGTAGAACTTCACTGTAGTCAAACGTATATGTTTGTGCATGAAATGTGCTTCATATAGGGAGAACTCATTTGCACCTTGTCTTAGGAAAACATGCTTATCAATTTGTTGGTGCTATGGATTATTCTTATGGTCATGAAAACTGGCCTGTTTTTTAAATTCAGGGTTCACAGGATGCTAAGCAAGAACATAATTAAATACTTTGTAACTTTAGTATGTGGAACTGCTGAATTCTGGTATTTATGAATGTCAGTTTAAGTTCCAAACTTTGTTACCCTATCATCTTTGTCTGTGTTTTTTGTTAACTATTTCACTGGTTGTAGCATTCTGTTCAAGTAAAAAGTTACTTAAAATAGTTACAGAATGGCATTTCTGCTTTCCTTTGAAGATCTGTTTATTACTGTCTTAATTTTAAGCTGTTGACAACAACTGCCAACTGTCTTTGAAGATGTCTTTGTAGTTTCTGATATTAAATATAAATTCAGCTGGACTTCAGATGGAAGGAGCTCTAAGAATATGCGTAATCAGAACTTGTAGGAATATAACTTCAGAACAAACTTCTAACTACTAGTTCTTATTTTAGTAGTAGCAGAAAGTTCTGTAATCTTTGATAGCAAAGGTGCTTCCTTACTTAATACTTAGTTTTCAGCTGTCCTTTTGGTGCTATAGAACAGGCTTTCCTGCTAATACTTACCAAATAATAGCATTTTGTTTAAAGCACTAGGAGTTTGTCCAAAAAATGAGCAGTTCTGTTTTTTTTTCCCAAATAGGAATGAGAGGTGGGGAAGCTAATCTCATTTTTTTTTCGTCTCAGATGTCTTCTTGAAAAAGTGGCATTGAGTATCCAGGAAGTCATCATGCAAGGGCTGCTCTGAAAGTAATGCCTACTGTTTTATTATGTTGGCCCATGATGTCAGAGGCAGATGGTGATATGGCAGTAGAGGTTGAACCTTACCACCAAATATTCCATTATGTTTTATTGCCATATAACAGATGGCAGCAAAGGGGCAGTCTGACACAAATGGCATCTGACATGGAAGTGCATATGAAGTAAAGGTGTGGAATTTAACTCCTTTGTGTGGAAAAGATGGTACCCACTTACCCACTGACATTTGTTGATGCTTGCAGAACATTTCTGGAGAGCAACCAATGGATGTGAGCACAGTGAGGGGTGGGTGGTGTGTTTCAGCAGTGGCAATGGTGGGTCACCCCTGCTGGTGCAGGTTTTTCTGAGGGTAGAATGTAGGCTCTGTCTTGTTCATTGTTGATGAAAACCCATAGCTCATGGTGGTGCGTGTATTGAAAAAATAGCGCTGAGAATATGTTCTGTCCCACAGCGTTACTGTGCTCTTTTATCTGATTTAGTTTCCTTGGAAATAAAAAGGGAGGCATTACTTTCAGAGCAACTTAGGTATCATACTTCATCCCCTTACCATTCCAAGACTGTTTTTTTTTCCTCTGGTAACTTTAAATAACAGTTTGTATAAGAGGGTGTGTGATTTGTCTTCTTTCTTCACCTTTTTTATTTAAATGCGGTTGTGTTCTTGGAAATTTCTCCCTTTCTGGGATGTCATGAAGCTTAGGACTTTATTATCATAGGTCTGGAGGCTTTGATTTCTAAATAATTTAGAAATCCACTTATCTTTCCAGAAACATGGTCAGGTCTTAATCTGTCCTTCACTTTGAACTGAAAATGATAGAAGTCAGTCTGTGCTTCATCTTTTGTGTGGACCTTTAACATCTTACTTAAATCTGTTTCCATAATGTTTTTTTTTTTCTTGATATCTTTGTCTGGGGAGTGTGCATGTGAGATGTGAGTAATTTTATTCTTTTAAATCAGAAGCTGATTAGAATATTGTGAGGAGGTCATCTTCCATGTGAGTGTTGTGTGTGCATTCAGTTTGTTTTGCAAATTTAAACACTATGAACAGTTATTAGTATGACGAATTAGTACAAGCTGAGTTCCTGCTGTTTCTGGTAGATGTTCAATACGCTCTCTGACATGAATTCCAATACTATTAAACAATATCTACTTCACAAAGCTTTCTGTGGAGTTGATTATTTGTTGATATAAGCAATTGTTATAAAACTGTTAAGGGTGTATTAACAGTGTACTGAACTGATACTTAATGGTTCTATTAAGGATATGATTATCTCTGTACACTGAACTCCTGATAGATTTTTCTAGAAATAGTTTTCTATTGCTTTTTTGTAGAAACAGTGCATCATGGTGATATGAAAATTTTAGCTCTGCTGAATAAGCCATAGTTGTTTTCAGGAGCTGAGTCACATGCTTTCAGTCAATAAACAGTACATTCAAAGAACAACGGCACAAGATTTCTTGACAGTAAGGAGTATCTTATCTTCAGAATTCAATGCCCCTTTTAAATGGGCACACAAATCTGCGTTTTAATAGAACGTGTTTCCTAAATCTCTCAGAATGCTGAAAAGAGCAAAGCTAAATGCGAACCTCGAGGTAGTGAGGAGAAAATTCCATTTTACTCTGGTATCTGTGATGATGTGTCATGTTGCAGTACTTCTATCTTGCACTAAAACACTCACAGCCGGTGGAGATGTTTTTGGAGCTCCACAGAATAGTAGATGAAAAAAGTATGAATGCCCCCAGGAGGGATCCCATGGAGTTCAGTTTAAGTTCTGATTTCTTTGTGACTGTATCTGTGTGCATTACAAATGTTAGGTGTGTTGCCGGTGTGTATGGGGGCTCTGTTTTCTATTACCAGTCTGATAAGAGTAGTCATTTTGGTGCTGGCTATCAAGATATGTTGGATGTGTACAATTTCTAATCTTATATTAAAAATTTGATTTAAAAAGGTGTAAAAACGATTTCTCAAAATAAACTTGTTGACTATAGGCCTTCTCAGACTAAGTACACATGATTAATGTATGAATTAATGTGAAAACGTTCAAATTCTTGCACCAGTCATTTCCACATGAAAATGTCAGGCTTATCATCTACAACTTGGCAAGTAATGATGGTAACTGTAAATACCATTACATAGCTCTTGAATTAAGTTGTTTACATTAAAGTGTGGTAGATAAATTGAATGTAACTTTTATCTCCTTCTATGGAACATATCTCACTTGGATACCAATGTTAGTAATACTGTGTGAAATGGTCACTGGATTAAATATATGTAAATTTGATATCTTCCTGTGCTATTATGTTCTCAAATCTGTTAAGGTTACACTAATGAACTGATTTTAAGTTCTTATCAAGCACAGGTGAACTTTCCGAAGTAACTGTAGAACTTATTCTTTAAGGTGTTTATATCCTTTAGCTTGTTAAGAAATGAAAAATAAAGTAATGCACTTTTTTAATGCATCGTCTTGGAATCCTTGAACATATGTTCTTTATTGATGCATTTGTTTTTGTAACAGTAGACTTTTAGTAGGACCTAATAAAATTGTATTAATGAGTAACTATAGCTGAAGTAAATCTAAGTTAACTAACTGAATTTATTTTTGCGTATAGTGCAGAATATTTTTCAAACTTTTATTTTAAATGGAAATAAGCTGTATACGGTTTGATTTTTTTTTTTTAAAGTAGATGGTATTGCATTTTCACTACTGCTTGATTTTGTGTTTGTAGAGCCAGAATGAAGACTGGGGAGGTTTGTCTGAGGATATCTTATGATTAAGAGCAATCTAAGGCATTAGCCCCTTTGACCCCCATCTAGACGATTGGTAACTACGAAGTTTACCATTTTGGTGGCATGGATTAAATGGGTGCTATGCAAAGACTGTTGCACGTGTAATTAAATCTTTGCAAGGGTAAACAAAAATGGGTGATGGGCTTAACCTTCTGCAACACTTGCATGATGGTCTTTGAAGAGTGCTTTAAGTGTTCCCTGTTTATTTTCCTTTTTTGTACTAACTGCATCAACTTGAAGCGTCTGACTTCTACTAGCTTTCTTTTGGTGTTGATAATTAATGGGATAATGCAAGTTAGAGAAATGAATACCGAAACTAATAACTAAACTGATGTTTGGCTTTATTTACTTACAATCAACCCATGCAAAAGCGTGTTTACTGGAAAATGAGCTGTTTACATCTGCTGTGCAAAAAAAAAGTAGGCCCTAAAAAGACTGGGTGCTGCTGCAGTTGACTGTATGTCAAGTGCCGGATGCTGCATGACAAAACACAGCTTATTTGCATATATAGTGCATTGCAACATATTTTTGTCCAAAGCGTAAACGGAGTACACTGTGGCAGTCCTGCTAATAAAGGTAAGATTTTATCTTAAATAAGGCAAGTTTAAAACACGTGAAAATGATTTGCTGGAGGAAAACTTAATTAGTTTGCTGCTGCTTTGATACGATGATGTACAAGTAGTTCAGTAAACAAATCAGCTTTTGTAATGTGGAACTGTAGTAATAGATATAATTTCATATGCAGCTTTATAGATACCAGGATTTAGTTTACAAACCAAAGAAAATTACTGTAATAAGCAAATATTTTGTAGCACGTTCAAAATCAAATTCACTGTTGTATGGATAGTTTTGCCAATTAAAAGTTGCTTAGTATATACTATGGTTGATCAGTGTTGGGGAATAACTAATATGCTTGCATATTAGTCATGTAGAATTTTGGCAGCCAGCAAGAGTCGCTTGTTCAAAATAGAATGAATTACATCAGTGTGGACATAATCTAAAACTAGAAGAGAACCTGAATGATAAAAATTGATTTTTTCCCTTTTTCTGTGCACAAGTATTGTTTTCCCTCTCCTCCATGGTAACAAGTTTATACATAAAGGGTGTTTTTCGTAGTGAGGTTAGTAATTGATTCTGCAAATGCAAAAATTTGTGATTAGAACTTTTAAAAAAAGTATAGATAAGTTGGTTCAGACCTATACTGAGCATAGAGCTTTTACTTAGGAGTGCTAATCTATTTTGTTGACTTAGACTGCTATAGTACTAATTCTGAAACATGCAAGCTCAAGCTTTTAGAATGCTGGGAGACTTGAGTTTTATCTGCAGAATATGTCCTTGATGGATTCTGTGTACAGACATGGTTTTAGCTGTTCAGGTGTGCTTCGTCTCTATTGATTTAAAACAGTGTTGTTAGCAGTTGCCCATGGAATGCTTCTTCCTGGCCTATACTTTTTCCTGAAAGGAGCAAAACCATAGTCACTGTGTACAGAGCATGACTTCTGCCTGTTGTGACTCTACAGAATTTGGATAAATGGGAATGATGTCCGCTGTGGTGAGTGGAGAGGTGAACAGGAAGTTACTGTTGCTCATATATTAGATTGAAAGTGTTCAGTGATAAAGAAAAATACCCTGAGATAAAGGAGGTTGGCTGTGGGGAAACTTCTGAACGTGGATTATCCTGATACTTAACTAAGAGGTTATACAGGTTCAATTTACTTAAGCTGTATTACTCTGTCAAGCATAAACATGCACTAAAAGAGTAGAACTTGGGTTTCTGACAGTTATTTCAGAGAGATCTACTAGGGTTTTGAATTCTGCCCATGCTAAGTTATTGCAGGCATGACAAGACATATTCAGAAGTAGTCTGTTCTGTAAAGATTTTGGCTAAATTTAACCATTTTGTAACAATGGTTTATGTATCTGTGTTTTAAAAGGCCAGTGTTCCCCAGATATTTTGTCTTGACTCCCATCTGCTGTGTACCCTGAAGTCAGTGTAGTTAAGTTCTAATTTATTTATGTTATACTGCGGCCCTGTTATTGGCTTGAGTCACGGGAGTGTGTTAAGGAGCTTCAGCAACAGTGGACTTGAGTAGTTTTCAGTTGTTCTTTCTCTTCCTATTTCTTACATGCCCAATAGACTATTTACGTGGCTTGACTAGAACTGGATTTCAGATCAAACTGATTCTATTTAAATTGTTCATTTATAAATACAGTCAGCAGCTTTTCCTTGTTAACAACTTAGCCCTGCGAACATTTGTTAAGAGAAAGAAAAGTGCTGCAGGAACTGGAAGGAGTGGAACTGCTTAAGTGCTGTTACCAAGGAATCCAGATGATATGGGATGTGACATGTCTCTTATGATAATGTATTCTGGTCATCCCTTCAGAAATTCAGCCCCAGCAGTTTAAAAAAATGCTTTCCTTAAGCAAAGGGGAATAAGTAATGTAAGCCTCTAGCTGCAGTGCAAGACTGGAAGGGAAGAAAGCACTAATGAATCCTAATGTGTGTAGTGTGGCAACCTGCCAAACATGCAGACACTGGTAGAGGAAAACTCAGTGACTTACTAGAACTTTGGCTGCACAATACAGAGCATTCAGCAGCTGTGCTTGCTTAAAGCATCTGTGTAGAGCCTCCAGTGGATGTTCAGAATCATCCTTCCTTAAAGATTAAACTGTTAATTCTTTGTAGCTCACTTTGTAGCAGCTGATTGGCAGACATAATGCACTGCCTCCCAGAGTGATTATCACCTCTGATCCAGAGGATCAGAAATAGCAAGTAAGGAGCGGGAGGCAGCCACCCTTATCCAGTTACAGTTCATGAAGTTTCCATGGGTATTTTTATTCCTGCTTTTCAGAGGGAGGCAGACAGGTCACTGCTGATCTGATGTTGTATCCTCTGTGTCTGTTGAGGTAATGTTTTGGACCCAAGTAGTGTACATATGATAGAATGTTTTGCTGAGAAAGTCTTGCATGATAACAGCTGTTTCAGACTAAGTGTTGTACTGACTAGTTCGTATCAGTTGTGAACCTTTTTTTGTTTTGATCCTTGGTGTATAGGAAATTGCAGACAAGATCTTGACTTGGAGTTGACATTGGTGTAGGATTGTACTTTGTTTTTCAAAAGTATCATAGTTGAACACTTCCAAGATCTGGTAGGTTTTTCTAGGCTCTCTGAGGAAACATATTACTTTACTAACAAAGGAGAGCAGACCTTTCCCAATAACTATATAATTGCAGCTTCTGAATACTTAACTAAGCAAAGGTTGGCATACAGGTGCTCTACTATTTTGAAATCTTGAAACTTTAAGTGAACAATAACAATTTTCTAAAGCAGCTTCTCTTTAGAAGTATTTCTTAATAAAGACTCAGAAGTAGTGTGTAAAAGTAATTGTTACTGAAGAATTGCTAGACAAGTGCTTGTCAGTGTTAATCTCTTCCTACTGTAAGAGCTTGGTGTTTTTAAACAGAATAATCCCCAAACTGCAGTGTGTTCCATGATGCATTTTTGTCTGTTCTTGTTTGAGCTTTGTGTAGATGCTAGGGGAAAAAAAAATCAACAAATCACCAAGTCTTTATCAAAAGGTAGCTGCTGTATTGTTTTGCCTGTGTTAGCATGGCTTACCTTCATTGGATTTGTGCTGGTTTTGTCTGGAAAAACCTTGAAATAAAATTTATGCGAACTTTACCTGACGAGGGAAGCATTCCAAGTGTTCATGAAGCCTCTTTCACCGTGTGAAGTGTTCACACTGTAAACTGTCAGCAGTGCAAAATACTGAGCTTGAGTAATCATCAATTATTTCTTGTTACTTTATTGCCTAAAGGAAAGAGTGTTTTCTTGTCCACAACAGACATAAAATAGCTTAAGTTGTGGCTAGAAAATAAATTTAGAGTAGAAATTAGAAAAATTTCAGTGGTAATGATAATGAAACATTGGAGTAGATTGCCTGGAGGACATTAAAAAGTTTCCATTGCTGGATGCCTTTAACAGATTAGATACTGCCTAATGTTACAGGTATGCTGTTTGGAGGACTGGATGAGTCCCTTCTAATTTTAGTATGACTAATATTTTTAATTAGGCTTAGTCATGACAAAGTTGGTTGAGAAAAATGTCAATAGAGTTGGGCTAGCTAGATATGTGACTCAAATACTACTATTTTTCTAGTTTAAAAGTCTCTAAGAACTTGGGCTGAAAATTTCAGAGTTTTTACTAACTTTTAAAGTGGGTTGCAAATGCAAATATCTGTTTGAAAAAGATGAATTCTAGTACACAGTTTTTAGATTCTAGTTGCATAAGCCAAATAAGCAGTGTACACTCACATTTTTAAAATAAGTGATTATTTTTTAGATATAGTATTTTGTGTTAGTTTGACACTGTGTTGTGTTGTAAGAAGCTCTTCTGTAGCTGCTAGGTAGACTTTGAGTCATTAAAACAGATAGCTACCTGGATCTAAGGACGTTCTTAGGCTCAGATGTAGCGTGAGGTCTGTGCAGTCCCATACAAGGAAGGCAGTGTAACCTAGATGCTGGTTACAGAAGTTGACATCTGTCCTTTGCTCCCCACAAGCAGGTTTTCTGGTATTCAGACCTTCACTTCTCTGTAGGCTATATGGCAGGGAATGCTGTAATAAATTTAACTGGTCACAGCTGAAGTGTATGAGGTATTGTAGTTTGTAGGATCAGAGAATGGGATTGAGCTGGGAGAGACGTTAATGACTATCCAGTTCCAGCCTCCCCCTGCCACGTGCAAGGACGCCTTTGCCTAGACCAGGTTACCATCCACCTGAATGTCCCCTGTCCTTTGAACACTTCCGGGGGGGGGCAGGCACTACAGCTTTTCTGGGTAACCTGCTTTACTGCCTCATCATACTCTGCGTAAAGGATTTCCTCCTAGCATCTAATCTAAATCTCCACTCTTTTAGTTTAAAGCCATCACCCTTTATCCTATTACTACAGTCCCTGATGGAGTCCCTCTCCAGCTATCCTGTATGTCCCCTGCAGGTACTGGAAGGCTGCAGTGAGGTCTCCGCAGAGCCTTCTTTTCTCCAGGCTGAACAACCCCAGCTCCCACACCCTTTCTTCGTAGGAGAGGTGCTCCAGCCTTCTGATTGTCTTTGTGACCTCCTCTGGACCTGCTCCAACAGCTCTACATCCTTCTTGTGCTGGGGGGCCCCGGGCTGGATTCAGTACTCCAGATGGGGCCTCACAAGGGTGGAGTAGACAGTAACTATCACCTGTCTTTTGATGCAGCCCAGGATGCAGTTGGCTTCTGGGCTGCAAGTGCATGCAAGTGCACAGTGCTGGCTGTGTCACGCTTTTCTCTGACTGGAAATAGTTTGTCAATTTTATTTTTCCTTTTTATTATTTATCAGGCTACCACAGCACCAGGTGCCCTCTGTAGTAATGTCCTAGGATGGTCCTCAGTGGGATTCTGAGGTCTCACTGAAACTGCAGTGCTTTTCGTTTCACGATATTGCTGTTATCATTTCATCTCTCATTTACTGTTGTCTTCCATTTCATCTTTTAGATTCACCTCTACAGTGTCAGTTTATTGCTAGACTACTTGCAGGTGGTGTTTACATGTTCCGTAGGCTTTTTGCCAGCTTTTTGCTGGCTGGAGTGAAATGACCGTTTTCTTCCTGTTGCTATCTAATAATCTACCTTGCCTTATCAGTAGACAATAAATTTCTGTCAAGATGAGACACTAATCCTCTAAGAGTAATTTGAGTCAGTCATCTAATTTCGTGTACCAGGATGTTCACATCAAAGAGATTTCATTCTTTAGGCTATAAACAATTGAAAATAGGAATTGGGTGGAGAACACCTGGGAGATGTGCAAAGGGGAATAGAGTAGTCAAAATAAACCGGTGCAGTAGTTTGGAAAGTACTGGAACTGAGGAGTAACCAGGTGAATAAACAAAAAGGAAAGGAACACTTCCATGTCTTTGTTGTTGTCAGTGTAAAACTGATAGCATGTAAAAACTGAAAATACAAAACTGTCACAACTTGGCATTTTAGATTGCTACAGTATGCCTGGGTTTTAGTTGTCTTCATGAATCTGTGTCATGCTAATGGTGTGAGTAAAGCTGAAGTTTTCCAAAATAATCTTTAGGAATAATTTTATCTGTGGCTTCATCAGTTCTAGCATTACTCTAGAAGCTCGAAGTTCCTATGCACTGGGGCTAGTACTCTATACTGTCAGTTTGAAGTTTTCTTTTTCAGTTAAAAATATGCCTAAATTCTCCTGCATTTTGATTTTTATTGTAAATTGTCACTTCTCCTTTAGCAAGAGATTTTAAGAGTTGAAATTCCATTTGTAATTCACTGCTGTACACAGAGTTCTATCCCAAGTCACAGGAGACTTCATATAAGTTGTTTTCAACTCCCACTTGAGAACTGCTGGGTTTGTAGTTGTCTTGTTCGTAATAATTTTAAATAACTAATATGAAATAATGTTCAGATTACTGATACTGAAAAAGCAGTTTAAATCCTGTGAATCTTCTAGCATACTTTTGGGGGGATTTTTTCTAATTGGAGATAACTTCAAAACATTTGAGCTCAAATGTTTTGTGAATCAACTGAAGTGACAATAATGCTTTTAATCGTATGAGACAGAAGAAATAGGTTGAGAAGTCACAGTAACTTTCTCAGTTTTTTTCTGAGACTCATTTTCAGGATGTGGTGCTAAATTAGTTCAAAGATTTTAATTGGTACAGAATGAAAGATGATAGCTAATACACAGAGAGGATTTTCCTCCCAGAAGATGCTTAATTGTCATATCCAGAACATATACTTCTCAATAGCTGTTGATCGCACAAAATCTATCTTCAGGGCACTGATTTCTGTACAAAAAGTGTTGAGTATTATGTGGTTTCTCAGTCATCTTTCAACAAATTGTGTACTAACTTTCATGCTGATAAAATAAGAGTTGAGGTATTAAGTTCAGTGGCATAATTGAAAAGCAAAGAACTTGGCCTGTTGTGATAGGTGTCTCCGATTCCTCCCATTTTTTAAACAGGCAATCTTGAGAAGAACGGTAATTTTTATCTCAAGTAGTCCCCCCTGCTGCATTGCCTTGGTATGGTGCTGCTCATAATTGCATTCTGGAGGCCTGTTACCAGTGTGTGTCTGTGACAGGGAATATGGTAGGTGATGTCAAAAGTTCCTGCGCTATACTGCCCTGCCTCTGATAGCGGCCAAAAGTTGATATCTGCTGCTGGGGCTAGCATGTAGCAGATACATAGGGTGAGTCATCTCTGGATCTCAGCTTTAAACAACTTTTGGTTGAGAAGATACACTGGACTTTTGTAATACAATAATTACAATGTGAAGTTCTGTATGTTGGTGCTGCCAGCATACAATTATGGGTGAGGGGCATAAAACCATTATTTTCCCCCCTAGACTTGTCAAAAATATCGTATTTTATTTTTGTATAGAATGTCCTTTTATGTCAGGGATATAGGAGAGAATCTTTTTTTTTTCCTTGCATATCTGTCTACCTTTCTATGTGTAAGAATATGTACATTTCTTTTGTAGCCACGTCATGAATACTTTAATGTCCCAGTGTACTAAATGGCTTCATTCATCATGCATGCAGAATTTCAGAGGAGATAGACCTGTGACTTACTCATGACAGAACATTATCATCAGCTTGGTGAATCCAGTCATCTTGAATCTAATAGAATACCACAACCATTCTCTACTGTTGTACTTTCCTCTCCCCCCCTCTGTTTTACAGTGTTGTCTCTTCACATGTCTCATTTCAACAAAACTTGTGCTTGTTGGCATATGGTTTAACTTTTTTATTGTGTCTAAGCTTGAAGTCTTATGCTTAAAAATTCTGTGGAATTTTCTGAGCTAAACATCTATATACTGCAACAACTATACTGTAACATTACTTGACCTGTGTTTATCTTTCAAATAAGTTGTGGTGGTATCTAAACACACACTTAAAACCTCTAGATGAAGTTAATATTTACAGAGAAACTAGTGAAGGAGGAGTAGTATGTGAAATGTGGATACACACAAGTATTAAATGATGTTACACACAGTTCTACACAGACCTTGCGTCTTAAAGATGCACATACCAGTATCCTTTTCTGAGACTGGCACGATAGTGTTACTTACCTTACAAAGAGGAGGAAGGCAGAATTGATTAGGACAAAGAGAACAACTTAAGTAAATCTAAAGTTACAACATTTGTATTTAAATGTTCAAAACATTTGAAATGGTTAGGCTTGGAAAGATTTTTTTAAGTCCATTAACAGCATACTTGAAATATGTGTCCTTCACTTGGCATTTCCAGTTTTAAGTGCAGACTACCTTGTATGTCAGAGAGCTGCCATGAGGATGAATATGATAAGTACCTTTTAATTATAAAGTGTGGTCAGAGTGAGAGGACATGTATTACATCCTCTGTTTGTCTAGTAGAAGAGAATAATTTGTAACCTAAAACCAATGCTGTTTTTTAAAATGGTTTAAATGTAGTTAGCAAGGAGGTGGTTACTGAGATTAACCACAAACAGCTAGCTCCACGTACTATATGTGGTAATGCACTACCTGTCAAATGTTAAACTGACATAGAAATGGGAGATTTAGGGGATTAGACAAAAGATTTGGATTGGATTTGCAGCATTCTGAAATCTTAGAAAACAAGATCATAAGAGAGGTTTTCCATTTCCAAGTTTGCCTTTTTTTGTGTAAGACATTAACAATGTGTTTGACTGTCTGGTTAATGCTGCTTTAGCCTGCATTATTTCATGCCTGTTGGCTTAAAATGCTGTGCATTGAGCTGTAATGAGATGCTGTTTTTCTTGTTATCTGTATACAGCTGCTTGCTTCTAAATGACTAGGTAATGAATTAGCTTTCCTGGCATGTTTGAAATAAAAGTATTGCATGCACTTTTGTCTCATGTGAATGACTTTTTTTCCTCATCTGTGTTGTGATATATTTCAAATTTGCATTGTTTGCCTTGGGTGATTCTGAGCTGCAGGTAGTGTATAATACTGCAGAATGTTTTCCATAACAATTGGATGAAATGTTTGACACTTCCTAAAACAAACAATGTGAACAAAACATAGTATAATTCATTCTATTTTTCCTTAAAAGTCATCATTGATAAAATTATTCCTCTAGCAAAAGACGTTAGCCTTTAGGTGTTCCTTTTGAGATTATATTGTAGATGTGCACATAAGAAGGCATGTCTGCCTGAAGGTTACTGCTGTAGTATTAAAAACTTAAAATCTTTCTGAGTTTTACTGGTGAGGTATCTGTGGACAAGTAGCCAATGTCCTTGAAATACATTGCTTTAAATTCATTGTTAGCCAATGACCTTGATTTACTTGAAGAAATTTAATCTTTATTTAAGTATATGTCTGCTGAAAATAGCATACAACTTTGAATTGGCAGTGGAGACAATAATACTAAACTGCTATGAAGATAGTATCAGCAGTGCACTGTGTTTCTTCATAGCTATTGAGCAACTTTTTTTCAGGTAATTTAGTAAATATCCTGTTTCACCACTGAGTAACTGTAAGTGTCCACTGCTGTCTAATCAATTTAAAACTGTGAAAAATTGTTTTATTACAAATATTTTCAAGACCCTGAAATGCTTGAGAATTTATATTCTGTTAGAATACTGAGTCCTGTTGCTATAGTTAATGTAGGATTATTTTTTTTTTTTGAGTAAAATGCTTTAAGTTGGTGGATAAGGGAGACGCATCTCCTCTTAAACGAATGCAACAAAGTAATTTGGAATATAAATACAACAGGTTGTATTAAAAATGCTACATAGACTTTTCTTCAATCAGTGTCTCCTTTTGGGGCATTTGTGTTAAAATACACACAAATCTTTAATTCTGCCATCCTGTCTGGCTTTATCAAGGTCACTGCAGTTCTAAGAATATTTAAATATCCTATCAGTGAGAAAAAACTCACTATAAAATGTGTGTGTGTGTGTATATGTGTGTATATATATAAATAAAATACACTGAGTATCTTGTTTCCAGTTTTAACTTGCCTTTTTCTTGCAATTTCTTACTTGCTGCTGGATTTTGGAAGCCATCTTGAAGTGCTCAGAGGTGGCCTGTTCCAAGCAAGCACTGACTGACTTTCAAATGAAGTTGCCTTTAAAATATCATATTTTGTTCCTTCAGTACTAAATCACCTGATACATGAACTGAATGAGGATTGTAAGCTTGATCATTTTGTGCTACATAGTCAAGGTTGATAGAGACAATGCTGTGGTGTTAGTTGCAAGATTCAAGGCATTTAATTATGTATTTTACTGACAATTTTTTTCTAGTAAATATTTAGAAAGCAGTTGAAAAATAACTTGTTTGCTGCCTTAACTATTATCTGCCTTTTTTTCTGCTTCATGACATGTCTTGTTTTAGGATGCTAAAGTAAGTTTATTTGTACTCTGGATACTAAAGCTGTTTATGTTTCCTTAAGGACACAGTATCCCTTTTTATTTACTGTGATATTGTTAATAATTATGGAAAAGGACAGCCTAATGTTTCTAATTAAACTACTGTTTCTTTTCAGATGCTATAGGAATAACAAATACAAAACTGATGATAACCCTTTGGAATTTTGTATTAAACAACTTGCTCTGAATCTAAACAAAGCTTTTTAAGATTAGAATTAACCTAAAACTTTCTGCCTGGTGTGGAATAATACAATTCCAATCCTGGCAATTCCTCCACTTCTGTAGGGGTCAATTTATTGACACCAGGTGTACCAAGATACCTTGGCCTGGTTTTATGAACTAAGCATGGGACTAGTGTAAAAAATCTAGGCCCTTTATGAAGAGCTTAAGGGATACTGTATCTTAGTTGCATCAGTCATTTCATTCATTGATTTATTCATTCTTCCCTAACAGATTTTTGAGACCCATGAAACAGTTCACCACAAAAATCACTGACTCCATTTCAAGATGCTTCCCCATCCCTCCCCAATTCATATCTCTGTTACTGGGTTGTGATTTGTTCCCTGCTGGTACATCTGAATTGCTTTATTTTTATTACGCTTAAGGGCAATAAAATCTGCCAGCTATTCCTGTGAACCATGACAAGCTAATTAACAGCTCTTTGAAAAGTGCAGCTAATACCATGTTTGCAAACTGCAGTACTTTAATATTTTCATGTCTTTCAGCTTTTCTTTTTTAATTAAGCATCTTTCATACTAACGCATGTATGGTACTGTTCAATAGAAGCACAGGGTCCATTTACCACTGTCTCAAATTTTCCCTCCATAGGAAGCAGAGACCCCACGTAGTGTACTTGAAGAAATTGGATTGACATAAATCTTCGCTTCAGCTGATGACATCTCAGTGTTTCATACTGTAAATGTTCACTGCCTTCATTGTAATGTTTAGCTAATGGTGTAAGATGCTGTTTGTCAGTATTACTGTTTTGCTAAGCTGCTTCATTCAGGCCTACAAGAAAAATGCTCCTTTGAAAAGGGAACAAGAAACTAAAGTCCAAAAATCATAAATGAAAGGGAATTAGATTTGAATTGACTCAGTGTCTCCCTTCACTGCATTTATATGAAAATTGCATTTGACTTTAAGTGTACTGTTTTTTATAAGCAAACTTGACTTCAGGAAATAAATGTATCATGATGACATAGCATATCTAAATGAAAAGAGACTACATGGACAACTCCAAATGTTATGGTGTAGAAATTGTGTTCATGCAACCAAAGACTTTTGTTCATCTACATTTTAGTCACCACTTGTGATGATAATTCTGCTTATTTCAGTTGATGCATAAAGATTGGAAATACCTGTTTACTACTGAATTTGTCATTATACCAAAGAATCCTGTTAGGATCTGCATATCAAACTGGTAAGAACTGTTAAGGTGATACTGCTTTTTGCAAAGAAACTGCAAACTGATAAACTCATTAGAAATGAAGGTGTATTTAAGTGTAGCTACCTTGGGAAAAACTGTGCAAGTTACTATACTAAAAAGGGAATGCATGTAGTTTAAAAAAAAAAAAAGAAAAAAATTCAAACAAGGAAACTATTTTCAGGTTTGATATTGGTTTGCTCTGAACATAAACACAAGAAAGGAGGTAGGCTTTCTGACTGCATAGAGAGGTGCATAAGGAAAATTGGGTACTTCTGAAGATGGGAAAGAAGGAGCTTTACAAAAGGGACTTTTTATTATTTTCTTTCAAACTCTACAAATTAATTTTTATTTATTGGTGTCTTATAGTTATGCTTTAATGGGTGTATAGGTACCTTTAAAAACCCCCACACTAAGTGTCAATGTAATTTTATCTGCTTTTCTTGACTTACATTTAATATGTGACACATCCCTTATGAAACTCCTGCGTGATGTACAGTTGAACTAACTAATTTGCAGTGAGAGCTTTTAAATATTAGATTTCTATAGTAGATTCACTGCAAATCACGTAAAGTGGTATCAAGGAATATTTTGACACTTCTAGCGGACTTTCAGTAATTATAAGCTAAACCCGTTTCACTTGAGGAAGTTCAATTTGTGTGTGCTTTTGAGGAGTAGTGCCACACTTTGGAGTAGCCAAGTTCTGCTGGGTGCCTGCACGGTCCCTGAGGAGGGGAGGCTGTTCCCTTCCTTTGTCCCCAGTCACCTCGCCCCAGGAGTCAGTGCTTTGGCTTGTTCACTTGAGTAAGTCGTGCCACGTTTTCACAAAACTTAGCTTTGGCGTTGTTGCTGGAAGCAGTCGTGCACTGCTAGCGTAAGCATTTACACAGCCATCTGGAGAGCTAGACTGTGGGCTTGATGCCATCTAGGTTAAATTTAACCCACTGGGAAAGGCTCAGCGTTGACACTTGCAGGTCCCCTGATCCAGATCCTGGTATAAATGCTCGTGGCAGCAGAAGGGCCGGCTGGGGCAGGTCTGTGTGCTTTTGTGGCTGTGCCAGGCTGGGGCTGGGCAACTTGCTGGGTTAGAGTTTGTCTGCTTAGGCCCCTTCTGGGATTTAAATGTGCCAGATTGCTAGAGAGCACTTTCATCCTAGGGCACATGGAAGGAGTGGTTCCTATCTCCCCAGTGCATGATGTGCAGGGATAGATGAGGATAAAGTGGTAGCAGAATTGACCCTGTGTGCAAGATTGAAGTGGTAAAATTACCTTAATTCAAACCCGAAGCAATTTTGTATGTATTAAACATGTTTTTAAAGTTTACACTGTCACTTGTATGTGCTTGGCTGGATTAAGCTTTGTTGTGATTGTGACAAATAAACTATTTGACCTCTGTCTGTCACATTGGTTTAGTTGTAATAAATGTCTGTTTTTACACCATTGCTGTGTGTTTATATGTAATTAGTTCTGGTGTTTGCAGAGGAAAGAAGAGGCTACTCGGTGCTAGCATAAAAAAAGAGAAATTTTATTACAGTGCTTAACCTGTTCTTGAGCACTTTATTAAAAAATGTGTGAGTATACTGTGTCCAAGATTAGTTATTTACATCCATTTAAATTGTACAGAAAGCAATAAATTAGCAAGTTTCTGGAAGGCTTACCACATTAAACATGAAATTTATTAAAGTGGATGTTAAATTGATGCAGTAGTGCCACTTCATTTGAAAATTAAACCACATGTTGAGAGAGGGTTCTGGATAATACAGACTGAATATTCAGTTCCTTATATGGAATTATGAGCAAGTCAATGCAATGTTCACAATCCTAGTCTCAGCCAAAAATTTCTCAGATTAATCTGTTCTCCAGCTTTCTAAAAGAACTGAACTGCTTGATGTTATCAGCGGAAGCATAGGGAAAACTTACCATCTTAGGACATTTCTTATATCTAATAAAATTTTGTTTCTTAAATTTCCTATCTTATGGGGAAAGGAAGGAGGCAAGCTAAATAATCAGTTAGAATTTCTGGATTGTTTAGGCAAGTGATTGTTGGCTTGAGTGTCTTCATTGCTGAATCTTGGTCTCTAAGAGGCCTTCCTACCCACCTGCTGTTTCTTTTGGGTTAATGCCATGCTGGTGGACACCCTGTGGCTGCCTTTGTGAAGTTACTGTGTGCCATGGGGTACGCTTGTATGGCTTGCTTTGTCATCTGTCTTCTAGTTCACCAAAGTGTAACTTGTCAATGTTGTATCTTTTTTTTCAATCAGAGATAGATACTGAATTCAGCTGATAACATCAGTGCTGAATAGAAGGATATGGGGAGTAATAGGGGTTTATTTTAATTAGGACAAACTTACAGTGAAAGCAAAATCAGCTGCACTCTTTAGATGATGTAAGAAAGTAAATTAAGCTTTTAAGTTATTAACTAGCATAGACTTCCACGTTTTGTAAGAAGTGCTGATCCAGGACAGGAAGCAATAGCATCTTTAAGGAGGCTCTTGCATTTCTTTTGAAAAAAACATTACTTAGCGCACAGGAATTTCACTAGTAAACTTCAGGGCAATTTCTGATACACTGAATAAGGTAATGCAAAACCGAACCTGAGAAAGACATGCTATCACCAAAGGACATAAGCTGAGCGGTTACTTAGGCTGCGTTTCAGACCATCTGCCCTGTAAGCGAGGGAAGGCCTTTTCGCGTGTGCTTGTTCCCCCCGCAGCCGTAAGAACTGAAAGCCTCGCGTTCGGCGCGTGGCCGCGTGCTCCCGCTCCTCACCGCGGGGACGGTGGTTTGCTGCTCTGGACGGGCAGAAAGGGAAATCGCAGGGAAGCGGCCGCCTGCCACAACTCGAGGCTGTGCTGCTGTGAGGGGGCAAGCCCGCTTCCCCAGTGCCCAAAAGCTGCCGGGCAGCAGTAGTGCCTGTGCCTGCAGGAGCTGCCGCCATGCTGTCGTTATTCCCTTTCTGCCACTGGGAAAACGCGATCTGGGCCGCGTTCCTCCTCCCACGGGAGCGCCTGCTCCCCACCCTGACTGAAATGAGCTCCCCGAGCTCTCCGGCAGACCCTAACCAACTTCTGGCAGCTCTGCTTTCGCAACCACTCTAAAGCACCTCCGTGATCCTTGCAGAATTTGCAACTGAAAAAAAGAATTCTGAAAGCCACTGCTTTTAAGCAGTCATTAAAAGACAAAACAAAACTTGGCCAATATTGATTCACTTTTTAAGGTCCTTTCATGTAGAATATGCAGAATAACATGCAGTGAGAACAAGTTACTCCTTGCAAATTTAAATCCTTTCTGTGTTCTTCTGGGGCTTCTCCCCTTTGGAAAAAAGAAGAATTAAGCTTAGCATTTAAAAACTTCTAGTCTCTTTGTCTCTTCAGAATAAATAGCTCACTCGGCTAATAAGGAAACACAAAACCATGCATATAACACTACTTAAGATTATGAAGTCAGGAAACAATACTGAAATATAGGAACTCTGAAGTTAGAAAACTGGTTGGATTCTGGGTTTCATGCTAACAAATGCAAACTAAATGTCAGATCTACAGCACTCAATTTCTGTGTAATAAACAGACTGCATGTGAAAGTGAATGATAATCGCAGCTACCAGTCCTACACTGCAGAGGTACAGCCAGTAAGTTTGGGTCCAGACCTCAAGAAAAAAAAGCTGAAGCTTCAGCCATTGTAGTAGCAGAAATAAAGTATATTTAAATTTTTACATGCATCTCTGAGCAAGTCTTTTTTTTTTAATTATAAGAACTTTTTTTTTTAAAAAAATACAGCAGCTCAGCTTCCCAGATCCCATTACAAAACTGTGGGGACAAGGAGCCTAATTACCTGTAAAATTCTCACATGGCTCTTAGTTGGCACTTGGTTTCTAATCCTACTGAGGCCAGCTTTGCTTATTTCACCCGACTGGTCACAGGTTCCCACCACCCATTCCACCGCTTCTCTTTGAGCTCGGCCCTTGACTTCGCTCAGACAACGCTCGGCGACAGCCCTGCCGCAGGACACGGGCTGTACAGCGCACTACAGATGGTGTTAGGTCACCTCTTCCACCCGAGCGCCTTAACCAGCAGGCTAGATCAGCAGCACGAGTTGTGGGACGCAAGGCAGCACCGGTGAAAGGAAGATGTTCCCGGCCTGCTGGTGGTGCGTCTCGGCAAGTAGGAAATGCCAGTTCAATTCTGCTCCGGGGAACCGAACCAGAGTTTGCTACGTTCTGCACAAGTGACCCAACTAGACAAGTGAGCATCTATGAAAAAATAGAAACCTCGGGGAAAATATGTCTGTAAGGTCTAGTCAGAAAAAGATACATTATGAGAAACCGGTGGTCACAAATTTCTCAAATGTAATTTAAAACTTAGTGCTGTCTATCCTTTGAAATATGCCTTTTGAACAAAGTTATTATTTCAAAAGTTATGCTATTAAATTACAACTCCTACATCTGTTAATAACTAAAACATCTAATCAAATTAACTAAGCTACAATTCTGCCTACAGTTATGACAATATATAGTGAAAGTTGGGTTTGAACTGAACATCAATATATAGCACTTTTGTTGTATTACTCCATATTGGACAACGGTTACACATGAAAGAAGGAAAATGTATAATCAGCATGCTAGGTGCAGTATGCATTTAGAAAAGCAAAAATATATATATTATATCCAGAAGCAATGTTCGTTCACTCTTAACTGTCCTGGGGAAAAAACGTTCTTGCTGTGAGGAATGCTATCAGATATCCAGATCTTCTACGGGACTTCACATTACATTGTTGGAGTCGTAAGGAATAACTATTTGAGAAGACTTCTATGCCTACTTCAGGCTTCTAACTTAGGCGGTCTGAACTGCACTCTAAAGACAGGAGCCTGGGTTCTTTGGATAGGCTAAGGAGAGGGAGGTATCTGCAGGCCGTTCAGGGCACCTGCACCTTCAGTGCCACAAACCGCTCTCTCCGAGTGTCTGCGGATGCCTAGGTGCCCAAGTTAAATACCTGAAGTTAAGCAGCATGAAGTACAGTCCATCTAACAGCACAAATCTTTCATTTAAAAGTGAAGAAATATTTGTAAGGATTTAGCTAATTGTAGGTACTTTGCTAATATAGCTGTCATTTCAAAAAGGTTTTGTCCTGATAACTTCATTTTTATGTACCCTACCCTACTCTCCACCTTGACCATAGGGAAGCTAGCCAGTAGGGTGCCTTAAACCGTCTATAAAATAAGCCTAAAAAGGCTTTAAGTCAAGTCCTCCTCTCCCAAAAACCTGAAGTATTGTTACAGGTATAAAACCTTCGGTTTCTTCAGCCACTCTGCAACCATCATCTTGAGCCTTCACAACTACATATGCATCTTTGGTTACCAGACAGACACTCTTCCACCACTCCATCACAGGTTAGGCAGGTTGTTTTCAACTACAAATGGTATGCAACCAAGAGGTATGCAAAGTATTTTCTATCCTCACTCAAGGATTACAAGTGCATGGTCTCCACTCTTACTTGGGGATTAAGGTACTGAATAAATTGATTGTTTTTCCTACTTGGTTTTAGTCTACTGCAATCCCTACAGGCAATTAGCTCAGCAGCTCAGTCAGAGAGAAAAATCCAACACTTACGACCACAGAGCTCCTGCTGGGCAAGTATTGTACAATCAAACAGTGATGTCTTTTAGATCCCTTTTCTCCAACTCATAACATGATTATATCTACTTTATCTAGAAAGAGATTTCCCATAAACAGATGGAAAACATAAATGGCAGTCTTCTACACGGACTTCAATTTGCAGTATGCTGTGGTGTGAATTTACAGCACACTGGCTGTTCTGTACTAACTCCTTACAGGGACAGTAAACACTTAACACACACATAACACAGAAATAAGCGTATACCAAATAAGCTTTACTTCTCTTTCTATTTGTACTCGGTATGCATCCAGATGTTGCAGCAGTTCAGAGGGACAGAGTAGCTAGAGTACTTGACATTCACACCTTATGTAGGACTTAAACTTTTAATTTTCTGAAGCTTAGCACACAATAAACTAGGTTCCTTTATTAGGAAGAAACATTTTAATGTGCAAGAACACTTTATTTGAAACTCAAATATATCTGGTGCCCTACTGGAAAGATTTCTTTGTCAGCTCTATGTTTGATCAATTAGCAATTTCTAAAAGTAATTCTCACTTTGTTTTGGGAGTTTCACTATTTTTCCCTCTGCTGCTCGATCTCTTTTTACCCCTGCTCCTGGATCGCGAGGAACTCCGACTTCTGCTCCTACTGCGCGTTCGACTATGACTTCTGCTGCGACTGCGGCCTCTCCTCTTTCTCCCCCTGCTGCGAGACCTCCTCCTTTCTCGACTTCTTGACCTTCCAGATCGGCGCCTTCTCTTGTTTTTGCGGCGATTCTTTTTTCTCTCAGATTCGCCATTTCTCCGGTAAGAATGATCTGGGCTTGGGCTGCCCCTTCTCCTTGACCGGCTGTAATAGTCATCACGATGGCTTGTTCTGTTTCTCCTTTCAGAGTTTTTAGACAACTGATTAGTCCGTTCAGGAGAAATACGTATGTCTCTATTGGCCTCCCAAAACTCATTGTTTGGATTTTTGAATACATGAAGAAAGTTGCAGTGCTTCCCTCTTGGACACTTCTGCCTTTCAAATAAGCCTGCAACAGATTAGGGTTTGCTCTTTTATGAACCAGGCCTGTTAAAACTCCTCCTTCATTACGTGTGTATGTATGTCTTCATTATGGAAAGAAACTCAATAAACTGAATTTTGCTGCTTCAAACAGAAAAACATGCATCTGACCACCTATCAATTTAATTCACATAAGATTAATTTTCAGTATGTACTTTTCTTGGAATTAACTTTTTTTTAACAGCTATGAAGGTGTTGGCTTAAAACAATTTTCATAAATAATTTTACTACCTTAATCTAAGAATGTAAATATAGATAAGTCAAATGTGATAGTTACTGCTAAGAACAGTTGATGGTTCAGAAACTGCAGTTGCTTTTAAAGAGATAAATTAGTACTTCCTGTAGTTTCACCTTAAGATTATTATTTCCAAAGCTAGGATCCAAACTTTCTTTTCCAGTCCAAGGTAAATCCACCAGAACGATTCAGACACTTAGGTGACGTGGTATAAATATTCCCTTCCTCTCCTAGATCTACATAAGCAAGTTAGCATATTTGTCTTCCAAACAGAAATGAACTACAACATGAGGCAGATCTGAAAGCGACAGGCTTATTCCCTTTCTTTCACTTCCATAAGTACTCTGTCAATAACACACATTCTCTTTTCCCAGTGTTTATGTGACTCACCACATATAGCAGTTTTCCACCTTGTCACAGGACAAAATTCACAATGAAGCTGTCGGCCTGCATACCATCGTCCACTAAATAGAGCAAGAGCTGCCTGACAGTCCTTCTCCCTTTAAAAAGTAAAAATGACACATAGCATTATCATCATACAGTCATTTAAGATGTTACTTACCAGATTTAGGCTCCCATTACAGTATGGGAATGAATCACTTGGATTATACAGTGTTCATTACAGGACTTTGGAGTTTAATTCTAAAACTTGGTAAGATTGCGAGTACTTACGACTGATACTGGACATACACATTTCCTCGCAGGTGGGGCTCATAGTTGCAACTGACCTAAGGGGACGGAAACATTAAGTTAGCGGAACAGAAGGTTTATGCTGTACAGCAGCTCATGTGTGCGGACATAGCAGCCATTGTGATTTATGACAGCTCATCTATATGAACTTACGTATGATTTTTTTCTGAGCACTTAGTTTTAGAAAAAAACCAAAAACCCAAAAACTCAACAAACCAAACCAGCCCTTTTGGCTTATATTTGACTGTTTCCAGCATTATGCTTTGATTAACTCTGGGACTTCTGCTTCACTTAAGACCGCAAGACAGCTTGTACTCAATTGTCTTGCACCTGTCTGGGCAAACCCTACTGTGCAACAGCCAAATCCTGCTCTGAAAACAAGCAGTAGTATCCTCATGTGGAAACGAGGGATTCATTACGGTAAGAGTATCTTTAGAGCAATTTACATTCACAGCATCCTTGCGAGATGAGTTAGAAAAGCTGAAGTCACTAGCTTTCACTGTACAGTTCTGAAACACCTTTTTTCATATTGATTCAGCATTCAAAGTATATCTAAAGCTCTCAAAAATACACAATTTAATTTCCAGAAAGCTCGTTGCTCATTACAAAAGATCCTGAGATGCGCAGGCCCAAGCAGGCTAGAACCCAGCTCTCCAGGGCAGAACAGTAAGCGCAGCCTCTTTCGCCCCCAGGCCTCTTCCAATATCCGCACCAAACGAGGCAAGCGGCTCCTTTCATCACTGCACCCTGACTGACCCTCGGAGAATAACCTCTCTGTGTGCACTGCATTAGGCAAGGGCTTCAGGCACAACAAGCAGTTGTATAATTAAATATTACAGAGTAAATGGTCAAGATCAGAACAAGCGAGAATGATTTTGCCATGGATGTTTCTGAGTGGGAAAAGAAGTGTGTTTTGTCAGGATCTGCCAGATTCTGGAGTAGCTTCCCAGAAAGAACAGCAAGAATAAAACCTTGGGCTACATTGGAAATAGAAGTCAGCTGGAAGAGGGGTGTGTATAATCTGATTCTAAATGGTAGCAGAGACAAAGCTCCATCAAGATCCCTGCAGCCAACACATAATTTCTAAGCATCTCCAATATAATGAAAATGCCCACAAGAATCATATTGCAGTTGCACAATTGCTTCAGAAGCTAAGAAATGCCACACTAAAAGCTCTTACCCTGTTATTAGTCATAGGGACCCAAGTATGTGCAACTTAGCACAGCTGCATATGACACCGATACAAAGTCGAGGATCTGAGTCTGATGATAAGACAGCATTTCAACCTACGCTCCATTGGGAATCTACATCCCGTCTTCTAGGATGGAGTACAGCTTGCTAATATCCCATGAGTCAAAATATGGAGGGGATACTCCTCCAAACAAATGAAGGTTTCTTACCTCTAAAGCTCATTATACAACTATTGAAAATTCACTTTTTCTACTTTCCTCTTGCTTGAAACGCTAATACAATCTCAGTTCTGAGGCAGCTGTCAGTAGATGGAAAGAAACAAAAGGAGAAAAGGCACTGTGTGCCTCCTGGTGACTGCAAGAGAACACTCAGGAACAGAAGCAGAAAGGGATGCTGCAATAGATTCTGCTACAAGGAGATTTCACCATCCAAGCTGCACATTTGGGGGCAAGATGGGACTGTAAACACACATCATTCATCTCTGAAGTCTCCATTTACAGGTCCCTCTCTTTTGCCCCGTAAGAAATCATAATATAAATGGGAAAAATTCAGTACAGAACATTCAGCAAACCAAATGCACAAACTAAAGATGGGATGACAAATCTCAACACCATTTACATAACTTACCTTTTTATAATTCCTCCTACTGAAATATCTACTACCTTTTCAGTTCATTGTAATTTGATTTTGTTTTATCCAACCAGTCCTAAAATGACATTCTTTGGGTGTATACTCCAAATACATTTTATACCCCCACTATGTCATTCCTTAGACACAAATACAATAGCCCAGATATATTTATATTGTCAAACAGTCTTAGTGGACCGTCTGGGTCTTATCACAGGCTCAGTAAAGAAGGGACTGTGAGGTTAAGTGGACCGTTGAGCAGTATGAGTAACTTGCGATATAAAACCACAAGCTTTTGTAACAGTTCAGGGGAACAGGAGAGAAGATTGACCCAGAGTAAGAAAATGCTCTGTAACAACAGTGACAAGTTTACAGGTGACATGAGACATGCACAGTTTGCTGTAAGGATACTGTATAGTTCTCTAATGTACGTGGAATTTAGCTAATGCATGCTGGACAGAGTTGCTGTTAAGGCCAGTAAAACACAATTTACATGGTATATGTTACGTATTTAACAAGCTGTTACAGTCAGATGCATACCTTGAATTGAACAACCTTCCCCACATTCTGAAACTCAGGGAGCACGTCCTCATAGAACTCCAGGAACTGCTGGTAGGTCTCCTCATCACTGTACTCAAGACTTGCGTCTGTGTCATAGTCATCTCTCCGGCACTGCTCCATGCCAAAAGTGATGAACATCCCTCGGACGAGTAGTGTCTTACTAGAGGTTGGATAGTTATGCTTGCGAGAACACCTGGACATTTGTAGTGAAGCAAGAAAAGTGAAAAGATGAGAACTTTCAGCAGAAGATGCACTCGTCGGAACTTCAAACACTTGCCATTTTGAGTAACAGTTATTACAAAAGAAAATCCTTTAGTGGAAGATCAACATATTTCAATTATTAAAACAAACCTTTTGGAAGTGAGTTTGTGTATACCCTTAATGCTTTCTGCCATGCGTAAACACGTTCTTGCTTAAAAAAAAGCATGTCTGCAAAAGCTAAAGATACCAATAACATAGTAAGAGCTAAAGTAAGTTCTTTTAGGCTACTAGGGTTAAATGTGTTCCCCATTTCTGAAGGGCTTTATAGAAAGACTACTGACAATCTTTTATGACATTTTAAAGCAAGTCCTGGATCTTCTTTTTGCAAACTAAACTTTTATTGAAGTTTCCTCATCATATGGGGGGTGGACAGAGGGAGTGAGGGAAGGAAAGCACACTTAGACCTGAAGTTGGACAAGTACAAGAGTAGTATTTTTCCACTTCTAAAAAAATGATTCATCTAAGTAAGTCTTATCTTAATCTGCGTCTTCTTGACAGCCATAAAAGTATTAGAGCTCCTGCACCATGTATCATATTCAGGCTACCTCATTCACATGCTGGAATACAGTTCTTCCCTACAAGCCTTTAGATTCAGTAAGAACATAGATGTTAGCCTCCATGTTTATTTCACTGTGCTTTATGATCTCCATTTCAAACACTTCCCCAAGCAACTGGGTCATGCACTCTCCAACACATTTCTCCTTTTCATGACATGATCAGAAAAACAGTCAGACTAGTCTACTCTCTTTATCTGGCACTGGCAAAGCGCAGACAAATTGGAGGGGAGTCAGGTCTCAAAATGGGCAATTACCACTTAGACTTCAGATAGGAAGTTTCTTTGCACATCCAGTCAGTCAGAAATTGACTCTCACTTTCTGGTTGACAACTTAGGACTTCAGAAAACAAACAACAACAAACAAAATTCCAAACCCAAAACTAAAACCAGAGACTTTTTTTTCCCCCCACATTTTAGAAGCTGCCTCCTTTCACCATTCTATTTGAATGATAGAAATCAAAATATTACACCCAAGCAGTATCGTCTGTACACAAAATGAATATAGCATATGACAGAACAAAAGGAACCCCAAGGAAAATGAATGACCCAAAATCCAGTATTGCTACAAAATATTAGTGTTTGAATTACTGGGGAAATTAGTAATGGTGAACTTGGGCAGTTTTAGCTTCTTCAGGACATAGTGAGCTTTGACAAGATTCAACAACTATTTTATTGATAATATTGGCTCCCAATTTTTCACCACTGCGGTCCATTTCAGCTTCCAACCCATTCTTCCAGTCCTTATCCTAGCTGTACCTCAGTCCTTCAACTTAACGGTCAACACCAGAGGTTAAAATGACCAAATATGAAGGAAGCCGGTATGTGAGGAGGAGGAAGGAAGATAAAAGAGAGGTAGGTGAGATCAACAACTACAGGTGAGGAAAGAAGGGCAGAATATGATGTTTCTCAGTATTTATTTACCACAGCTATTGACAGTTCAAAGCAAAACTGATTTTTATGCAATCCATAATTAATCCATTAAACACCTCCATTAAATACCACTGAAACAAAAAAACTGCAAAGATTACAAAGAGCTAAACATTTGAAAAGCAAAAATGCTGTCTGCAATGAAATAGCTGGCCAAAGTTTTATTTAGGAATTCAACACATATTTCAGAATAGAAAAAAGATGTGGACTTGAAGCTTCCATGGAGTTAAATTATCACATAATTATCCACAAGATACATCACACTAAACCAGATTGCTTCTAGGATAAAGAAAACTACAATAGCTGGACCACACATGTTTCAGTGATACAAGTTAGTAAAATAGCCTTATTAGTTTATGCTGAAGATTCAGGTAATAAGTATCAGAGTCTTTCCCTGCTGAGCTGTTGTTCCTCCTTAATGCACACAAAAATTCAGGTATTTTCTAGCCAGATGCTGCACTTGTTCATTGGTGACCATTAAAGATAATGACCCCCATACTCCATGAATCCATTTATACTTTTGGCTTCCTCTATGTCCTCTGGCAACAAGTTTTGCCATTTGTCTTATATGAGAAAGTACTTTCTTATTTTTTAAAGCTGGTAAACACTCAGGGACGTTAATTAAGCTGCTTCATAATAAAAGCAAATAATCCTTCCCATCCTACTCATGAGCTCAGTGTTCATCTGCCACAGCCCTCTTCCATCATCTCTTTGAAAGTAGAGTCTAGGCTAGTTAGGCACTCCTCCTACAGAAGCTGTTCCTCATCTCTGATCATCTTGTCCTTTTACCATACTTCCCTTTCGAGATAGGGCACCCGTAACAGTATACAAGAATCAAGAATGAATGTATCACGCATTTAAAAAGTGTACAAACAGGAGAATTCTGGAAGCTACACAACAGCTTTTCCAACTGTGCAGATGTATCTTAACTTGCTTTAGTCCATTTGAGATTTGATTGTATTTTTTTAGATGACGTGGCATATGCAAATTACATAAGATAAAACAAAATCTGACATATCAAACCCGTACTAATAACAAATCAAATATATTCTGTCTGAATATATCTGTGCATGTGTCAGAGCTACAGAAAAGTCAGTTTGACGAATGTAACCAGAATGCACCATCAATAATATGCCGTAACAATAAATAGTTCAATTCCAGCCAGGCAATGCTTTTGCTCTCAATGACTAGTTCCATCATGAATAACAGAACCACATCCAAATACATGAAAGTAATTTATATAGCAATTTTTCTTCAGTTTGCTTATTACCTAATGAAGTTGCTTCCCTTTCATCTCTCCAAAACACTTGTATGCTGGTAAATATTCAATTGATTACCTGTCTCCAAATCGGCAGGAACCTGTTTTAATATAGAACGGGCAGTTCGCTCTGTCCTTCTCTGTTCCTATATTCTCTGGGGGCTCTGGGTTATGCCAGGTCACACCATTCTCTAGCTGTGGAAGAAAACATTAAAATACACAGCAGTTAGAAAAGAATAAAGAAATGTAATGGCAAAATAAAACTACCAATTAAATCCATATGCAATTCTGAGCAGCGTGTTACCACAAGGCAAGCTGAACCTATTTTAAGCATTGTTTTACAAAGCTGCCCAGTGCCTTGGGTCTCTGGTGATGGAAACCTCTTTTGTTGACAATTGTTCAGTTTTAAGAACAAATATGTATTCATGATTTCTTTTTAACAAACAAACAAAAAAATCACTAAACTGGATGTTTTCTTTTGCTAAAGGAAGAGCTTCTTAAGATTTTATAACCAAAAGAATTGCAATATATTTGCTCCTCAAACAGCAATTTCATTTGTTATCCACAAGAATTACAAACATTGGGACAGGTTCTTTCCACTCAGCTAAGCTTGTTACCTACTTCACTCCAGGACCCACTGAGCAGCACTTCATATACCTGGCAGATAGAAAGCTCGGACTATTTACTTATTTGTGTTTGCAGCAGCTCAAGGCTCAGTAAGGTTATCATTATCGCTTTTTATGTGGCTAGAAAAGGCTAAAATAAAAGTAACCTGCCAAAGGCCAGATGTAAAAAAAAATAATTAAATTCATAGTTAGCACTGGAAGTAAAAGGCTCCATACTGATCATCTCAGGCCCTTAAGATTTCTGTAATTCAAAATAGGATTATCAAGTTGCAAGCCTTGACTGACAACAAACAAACCAGACATTTTAAAAAGGGAATTTTAATTTTGTTAACCAAAAGATCTGTACAGCTGACTAGCCTAAGTTCTTGTTTTAAATCAACCGAAAACTCTATTTACAAGCAGCATTTAACCCTGCTACCAGTTCTGTTCATGACTCTTAGCCGTAATTGTCTTTCAACAGAACAGCACTGTCACTTCAACAGTAACTGAACCCTGAGCTGATACTATAATGAAGTCTCTAACATAGCACACTTCTGCCTGTTCCTTTGCAGAAATGGCTGCTAATACATCTTGAGCTCTGGGCAGGTCGTAGTTCAGAGCATTTTTCTAGGCATATTATGAAATAGAGTTAGATTGTCTACCTGAAGAGCTGTTTAAACATAATTTGGAACTGAATGCAGCTCCAGTGTGGCTATGGCAATCAACATACAAGGGGTTAACTAGGTTAAAACTTAATTTTCAGATTCATGCAGTGGTTTAAGGAGAGAAAGAATCTTTACAAGTTTAACCATAGGACAGGGATAAAAAACCAAATTGTTCCTTAAGGCAACAGGAAAGACTGAATTCATCCTCTCCAAGATTCAAATGAAAACTGCAGTTTTCTTTACTACACACTGTCAGCTTGAGATCCGTGCTCTTCCAGGCACCCAAGCAGTCAGCTTCTCCCACCCCCACTTTTTTTTTCTTAAGGATCTGTGCCCTCCTCTACTGCTGAATGCTTTTATTTAGAGCCTGCCATCTGCTTAAAAAGACAATTTTGCCTTGCCACCCAGAAGGACTGACAAATCTATTTAGAATTCTAATTCACAAATAAACTATCATGCATAGTGCTTTTATAACAGCACACAGCAGTATTTCCAGATTCATTTTGACTCAGACCTCCTGAACAGGAATGAGCACACACAACTGCACCGCCACCAACCAGCGTAAGAAATACGCTTAATTATGTTCCACCCAGTAAATAATTGTTTACAGCTCATGCAAGCCACCACATATTAAATTTATTCAAGCCATTAGGTTCTTGAGAGCAGATGGACAACATGCTAGAAGGCAAATGCTGGATGGCAATTAAATTACTTTTCAGTTCTTTTTCAAAGTCTCTGAGCATACCTGGCTTTCAGCTTGATCCAGCATCCTCTGCACAGCTGCCTATAAATGGTGCAAACACAGGACTAGTGAAAACCCTGAGGACACGCAAAACATCTGGTTTCTTTAGTTAAGAACCTAATTTACAATACTCAATGATTATGCATAATAAAAGTTTGATGGGGTTTACTTTAAAAACGAAGTTTTAATTTTGCTCTGTACTACAAAGCTGTTAAAGGATACATCAGACAAGACCCTCACGTAGATGATTTTCTAATCTAAATGCTAGACAAGTTAAAAAGTTTCATTTTATTCTTTTTTGAAACTATCATTGAACTACTGAATATTTAAATGTATCTCCTGCTCTAGTACTCAGTCTGGTTACAGTTAAGTTCATAATCATTTAGTTGCACTAAACTTTTTAAACTTAGAACATTCAATGTAACACATAGAAAAACACATTGCTTAGTGAGCCTCTGTTAAAGCAAAACATATAACTGTTAAGAAACTTTAATATCGTAAGTTCACTGTATCTAGCCTTCCAAATACAGGAAAACAATGAGGATATTATTCTCCTTCCTTCTTCTAAGTGGGCTGAGCAAAAAAATAAAGTCACTCTCCAAAACTGGCTGGAAATCAGTTCCAACAAATTCTCCGGAAGTTCCAATAAAAAAGACATTTAAACATAACCAATACAAGAAAGTATGCTAGCATTGTTCTAATTTGGAAGAGAATTAATGAAATTAAAAAGGAGGAAGAGCAAATAACAATTAAAAAATGCAATCCAAGAGGAGGACCCAGACAGCATCTGGTACGAATCATCAAGTATGTCAGATATTATCCACCCTATTAAAGAAAAACAAAACAAAACAAACAAACAAAGAACCACCCAGCAAAACCCCACCAAACTAGAAAAAAAAAAAATCTATTTTTTCATCTTAGGAAGGGGCAAAAAAAAAAAAACCAACCAACTTTTTTTTTTAATCAGTAAGTCAGAATTTGAATAAACTGCTGTTTCAAAAGACAGGCCAAATCAACTGAACAACTTCCTGCTACTGAAATGGGTGGCTCCGCTCCCAGCTGGGTACTCGGTTTCCCTCTGGGTGCCTGTCAATGCCCTCTATGAGCCAATTTAACTCACTAAACCAGTGAAACAGTAACACAGAAAAAACCAAAACACGACAAACCACCCAACAATCAAACAAAAAAGAAAGCGGCTTCCATCTAGTTCAGGGAACCAAATTAGCCCACTGAGGGTTTGGGCAAACCCAGGCAACAAGGAGAGGGAAGGAACAAAATCCCGCTGTTACCATGGTTCAACTCTCTTGGAACTATATCTCAACCTGAAATAAAGAACGCGACCATCATTTTCTCTCCCTACTCTGCAAAAATGGAAATGGACAATTAACACAGAGGAAGTAAGACAGGAAATACAACAACTGCTGTTCTTCTCCATTCCTCATGCAAGTGTTACATAATCAGTGACACAACCATTAAATGCAGGTGACAAGGTTTGCCCACATCTCTTCTCCTGCTGTGGCTACCAGACACAGTAGCAGAACACCTCCCAGTGAAGTGACTGGACTCTTGCAATTGTGGAGAAGCTAAAATGGGTTTATTTATTACATCCTAGAAAGCCGCTGTGCTTGTTTTGGCTGGGATAGAGTTAATTTTCTTCATAGTAGCTAGTATGGGGCTGTGTTTTGGATTTGTGCTGAAAACAGTGTTGATAACACAGGGATGTTTTCGTTACTGGTGAGCAGGGCTTGCACAGAGCCAAGGGCTGTTCTGCTCCTCACCCCACCCCACCAGCGAGGAGACTGGGGGGGCACAAGGAATTGGGAGGGGACACAGCCGGGACAGCTGACCCCGACTGACCCAAGGGATATTCCAGACCATAGGACGTCATGCTCAGCATATAAAGCCGGGGGAAAAAGAAGGAAGGGGGGGATGTTTGGAGTGATGACGTTCGTCTTCCCAAGTCACCATTCGGTGTGATGGAGCCCTGCTTTCCTGGAGATGGCTGAACACCTGCCTGCCCATGGGAAGCAGTGGATTAATTCCTTGTTTTGCTTTGCTTGTGCACGCGGCTTTTGCTTTCCCTATTAAACTGTCTTTATCTCAGCCCACGAGTTTTCTCACTTTTACCCTTCTGATTCTCTCCCCCACCCCACTGTGAGGGATGTGAGTGAGCGGCTGCTTTGGGCTGAGTTGCCAGCTGGGGTTAAACCACAACAGCTGCAATCACCCTTTACTGGCAATAGGCCAGTCCTCACATTGGACTTCTGTACAGGACATCGTACATCCAGGTCATTCAACCTCTAAAACTTAAGAATGCATCGTTAAACAGAAATGTTATCAATGACTAGTATCTTCAGTATCATTTTTTTCTCCACCCAAGGAGCTCTGAAAAAAAGATACGTCCTGTTGGATGAGTCAGGTAAAGAAGAGCTGTAATATATCTTTTGATTAAGAACTGTGTTAAGGAACAGCAGCAAGGGAATTCCATATTCCATATCCTCCTTGGTCATTTTCTTCAACGCTGACTGTGTTCAACTGGGACATTAAGTAAGGATTATCTTTAACGGATGATGCAAAAAGTGCACATATCAGAACCTGCATTCACAGCATGCCTTTGTATTTAACTGATGTAAATATTACATACTACAAACAACCAGATGCGTTAAAACTAGTCACCCTCCTAGGCATCTGGATTCACTAGATCCTCTTTAACAGTGACTGATAGTCTCAGGAATTTAGACAGTATGGAGAGAAGAACTAACTAATGCATTTATACGTTTGCTAATTAGAATAAAATCTCTCTTCAACATGCATAGACTGTTGCATCTGATAACGTAAGAGGATATGTAACATGTTTATCCTCCCACTGCCAGGAATCACCTCTCTCTCTCTCTTCTCCTGTTGCTTCTGCTGTGCCGCTTCTCTCTCTTTTCTTTGCTGCTCCTCCCATTCTTCTTTGATCTTCCTCTTTGTGATAAAAAAATATTTTAAAAGATTATTTGAGGAAACAAATGCCTTATAATCAGTCAAATTCAAAACTATCATGTTGCATTACAACTCCTTGACCATTAAGTTTTCATCCAGTCATAAGCAACTACATCTCTGGACAAAAACCCTTTTAAAAGAGTCTTTTTTTTTTTCTTCTCCTTTTTAATTTTGCTCTTCTAGAATGGAATAAAGAAGAGCTCATGCTTTCAAACATACCAACATCAAGAAAACTGGTCCACTACAGAACAGTAAAAGACATTACACTAAGTCTACCTTATTGCCAGACACAAGTGTAACACTCAGTTTATACATCACCTCTTCTTCTTCTTGACGTTTTCTTGCAGCCTCTTCTTTTTCTTTCTTAAGCTTGAACTCTTCTTGGGCCTTTTCTTCTCTCAGCAACCACTGCTCGTGTAGTTTTTGTCTACCAAGGAAACCAGATACCACTTAAGACAAAATTTAATGACTCCCCACAACTGATGCAATTGTCATGCATACAATCCAAATTTATTAGTTCAGCAATAACGACAGCTTATCTAATCTTCTTTAAAAGAGAAAATTCCACAGGAATCATTCAGACTTTAGAGAAAAACTGTGTAGCCCAAAATATACAAAAAGGATTCTGTTTTACAGAAACTTTTCAAAGTATCAGAATGGAATTGACTACAAATGTATCTACTGCATATATGCCATTTTACAGATTTTTCACCTTTCTGCCTCAAGTTTTTTTTCTTCTTCTTCCTCTTCCTCCTCTTCTTCCAGTTCTTCCTCTTCCTCCTCAGACACTGATTCATCTTTTTCTGTAGCTTCTGAGGAGAAGCACAAAACGATGCATCTAAATAACTGGGTGTTATACTCAACAAAGATACACAAAATTATATCCTTTTAAAAAACGGAAAGGAAAAAAAAGGAAAAAAAAACCACCACTATTTCCACTGACAATACAAAACACTTCACAGTTACCTGAGTCTCTTAGTTTGGCAAGCGCTTGCCGCTTTTTTTTTCGCTTTTCTTTCTTCAGAATAGCTCTGTATTTTTGATGGCTGATAATGAGAGAATATTATTTACGTTAAAACAGCCAAACAAAGGATTCTTACTGTCACACATGCACTCAGTTTACGTCAGCATTACAAAACCCCACAAACTGCAAAATTAACAGCTATTCATATGAAACAGTAACTCTACAGGGACATCTGACATGACAGCAAAATCTGTAGCTATGCTGTTAGAGCTGCACGTGGACAGCAGCAACAATCACGGACACAACAGACAGGGTCTCATCCTTCTTGAGCTCTGCAGTACTTGCTGTTATCACCAACTCCCTTAGTTCCTGAAACTTGGTCACTCAGTAAGATTAGGGAGAAAGATTTGGGGATCTCCTACCCTATAATTCTGGCATACCTTTCAGCACATTCTAGCCTTCCTCTCTTTTACAGGGTATGAAATTTTAAGTCCCGCCCCTTCTCCCTTGATATTCTCTACAGGCAGCAGTCTTAATGTATAGGTAACAAAAGCACGCTTAACGACCACCACAGGTAGTGCTCAGATCTACTCTTCTGCTGCTGACGCTTGGCCAGACTCATCCTTGCTTGTCTGATGGCTCTGCAAGGCTGCCTAGAAACAGCCCCATGCTTTCATTATGGTTAAAGCCCCTCTGAGTATCTGAAAGCCTTTTCATATCGACCCCTTTTCTGTCATTTTTCATTCTAGCTCTCTTCTTTCTAGCCAGTTTGTAACAGAGGAGCAGGAGGCAGGGGTGTTCTTCAACTGTTGTCATTCTGCCACACGCCAAACACTGACAGGAAATCAAAACCTTCCCATTTGGGAGCATGTAATTTTAAAAGATTCCATAGGTATAACTCAGACAGCCAAAACCTCAGCCGCATCTCTAACGCCTCAGTTCAGGCTTACTCACAACCTCACCAGGCACGCACACCCGTGCACACCACCGGTAACGCCGCAGCGGTCATCCCGGCAGCGGAGCGCATGCCGTCAAAGACCAATGCCTGACCACACGCAGTGCCCACACCTGAGCCTTCCGCCTTCGATCAAGCAAGCCCAGGGACTCCTCCCGTAATGCCACCTGCCTGAAACGAGTCTCACCCCCTCGGCAGGTGCCTGGGGCCGACAAGCAAGGATCCCTCCTTCCCAGCTCCCAGGCTTTCTCGGGTGCTCCTGAAGCCCAAGGAAGGACGAGAGCGAGCGACTCTCCTCGCTCCCAGGCCGCAGCAGCACATCAGGAGCCGGGCGAGCAGCTGAAGTGCAAGGAGCAGCGCTGCTCCAGCCGCTCCGGGCCCGGGGGCTCGCCTCCCCCTCCAGGCCACCCCGGCGAGCCCGGAGGGCAGCGGCCCGCAGAGACCTGCGGGCCGGCCCGGGAATCCTCCCCCACCATGTCTGCGGAGGGGGCCGCACGGGGGCTCGGCTGCCCGCCCGCTCGCCCCGCCGAGCCCCGCGGACCCACGGACACCGAGCTCGGCCGGGGCACA
>JANHGO010000046.1:26381828-26409417 GCA_024606505.1 Aquila spilogaster | reverse complement strand
AATGACTAGGTAATGAATTAGCTTTCCTGGCATGTTTGAAATAAAAGTATTGCATGCACTTTTGTCTCATGTGAATGGCTTTTTTCCTCATCTGTGTTGTGATATATTTCAAATTTGCATTGTTTGCCTTGGGTGGTTCTGAGCTGCAGGTAGGGTATAATACTGCAGAATGTATTCCATAACAATTGCATAAAATGTTTGACATTTCCTAAGACAAGTAACACAAGCAAAATGTAATATAATCCATTTCATTTGTTTCTTAAAAGTCTTAATTAATGAAATTATTCTAGCAAAACACACTAGCTTTTAGGTTTAACTTTGAGATAATATTGTCGATGTGTGCATAAGAAGGCATGTCTGCCTGTAGGGTAGTGCTGTAGTATTGAAACAGTAACATCTTCCTGAGTTTTACCAGTGAGGTCTACCTGTGGGCAAGTAGCCAATGTCCTTGAAACACATTGCTTTAAATTCATTGTCAGCTGAGGTCCTTGATTTATTTGAAGAAACTTAATCTTGATTTAAGTATATGCCTGGTGAAAATTACTTGCAACTTCAACCAGGCAGCAGGGATGATAATGCTGAACTGCTCTAAAGAGAGTAGCAATGGTGCACAGTATTTCTTCAGAGTTACTGAGCAACTCTTTGTGTGTAATTCAGTAAATACACTGCTTTACCACTGGCTGATGGTCAACTTTCACTCTTGTTTAATCAATTCAAAACTTGGAAATAATGTTTTATTACAAATACTTACAAGACCTGAAATCCTTGAAGTTAAATTCCATGTTTTTTTTTTCTCCACTTGTATTCTGTTGCTATAATTGGTTAGTTATAATTATTACATATATATTATTTATATATATTATATAGTTATAATTGGTCTAGAGTTTTCTTGGAGCAAAATGCTTGAAGTTATTGGAAAGGGGAGAGGCATATCCTTTAAAATGAATGCAAAAAAGTAATAGAACCTTCCCTTCGAGCAGTGTCTCCTTCTGGGGGATTTCTTTTAAAATACACAAGTGAATCTTTAAGCCTGCCATACTGTCTTGTCTTAATCAAGGTCACTGTGTTCTAAGAATATTTAATTACATCAGAGAGAAAGCCCTACATTCTTAATACCCTGAGTACTTTGTGTCCAGTTTTAAGTTGTTTTTTTTCTTGGAGTTTTTTATTTGGAAGCCACCTCAAAGTACTCAGCAGTGGCCTTTTCCAAGCACTGGTTTACCTGCAAGTGAATTTGCTTTAACATATTATAGCTTTTCCTTCAATGTTAAATAGTCTTACACGTTAATTGAACTTAATGAGGACTGTGAATGTGATCGTATCGTGCTGCATAGTCAAAATTGGTAGAGACCACGTTCTGTTTTTTGCAAGATTTAAGGCTTTTAATTATGTATTTTACTGACAAATTATTGTTAAAAATATTTAGAAAAGAGTTGAAATGTAATTTGTTTGCTGCTTTAACTGTTATCTGCCTTCTTCCTGCTTCATGACATGTCTTGTTTTAGGATGCTAAAGTAAGTTTATTCATACTCTGGATATTAGCACTACTTACATTTCCATGAAGACACAGTATCCCTTTTTTATTTACTATCACAACATGATAGTATCAAAGTACTTTTTTTCCAAGATGCTGTAGGAATAATGAATACAAAACTGATGATTACTCCTTGGAATTCTGTATGAAACTTGCTCTGACTATAAACAAAGCTTTCTAAGACCAGAATTAACCTAAAAGTTTGTATTCTACCTGGTGTAGAAGAATTCAATTCCAATCCTACCAATTCTTCCACTCTGGTCAGTTTATTGGCAGCAACTGTACCAAAGTACCTTGACTTGGTTTTATATAAATGAAGCACGGGACCAGCATAAAAAGTCTTGTCTCTTTATGAAGGGTTTGAGGGATACTGTATCTAAGTAGCATCAGTCGTTTCATTCGTCCATTTATTCCTTCTTCCCTAGCAGAGACCCACGAAACAATTTACCACAAACATAACTGACAGACTCCATTGCAAGATGCTTCCCCATCCTTCCCCCAGTTCATATCTCTATTATTGGGTTGTGATTTGTTCCCTGCTGGTGCATTTGAATTGCTTCTTTTTATTATGCTTAAGGGCAATAAAATCTGCCAGCTATTCCTGTGAACCATGACAATCTAATTAACAGCACTTTGAAAAGTGCAGCTAATGCCGTGTTTGCAAACCGCAGTGCTTTTATACTTTCATGTCTTTCAACTTTTCTTTTTTAATTAAGCATCTTTCATACTAACTCTCATGTATGGTACTGTTCAGTAGACTTGCAGAATCCATTCACCGCTGTCTCAAATTTTCCCTCCATAGGAAGCAGAGACCCCACGTAGTGTACTTGAAGAAATTGGATTGACATAAGTCTTCACTTCAGCTGATGACATCTCAGTGTTTCATACTGTAAATGTTCACTGCCTTCATTGTAATGTTTAGCTAATGGTGTAAGATGCTGTTTGTCAGTATTACTGTTTTGCTAAGCTGCTTCATTCAGGCCTACAAGGGAAATACTCCTTTGAAAAGGGAACAAGAAATTAAAGGCCAAAAATCATAAATGAAAGGGAATTAGAATTAAATTGACTCAGTGTCTCTTCTCACTGCTTTTATAGGAAAAAATGCATTTGATTTCAGTAAGTGTACTGTTTTTATAAGCAAATGACTTCAGGAAATAAATGTACCATTGACATAGCATATCTAAGTGAAAAGAATACATGGACACCTTCAAGTATGAAATGTTGTAGAAATTGTGTTTATGCAACCAAAGACTTTTTGTTCATCTGCATTTTCAGTCTGTAGTTGCGGTAATTCTGCTTTTTTCGGTTAATGCATTACAATTGGAAATAACTGTTTACTTCTGAATTTGCCATTATACCAAAGAATCCTGTTAGGATCTGCATATCCAACTGGTTAAAACTGTTAAGGTGACATTGCTTTTTGCAAAAAAAAAACTGCAAACTGATCATTTACTAGCAGTGAAAGTGTATTTACATGTAATTATCTTGATCAAAACTGTGCAAGTTACTATGTTAAAAAGGGAATGCATGTAGTTAAAAGGAAGAAATATGAAAATAGGGACACTATTTTTAAACCAGTACTGGCTTGCTCTGAACTTAAACGCAAATAAGGAAGTAGCCTTTTTGACTGTATAGAGAGGTGCGTAATGAAAATAGGATACTTTTGAACATGGGAGCTTTACAAAAGGGAGTTTTTATGATTTTCTTTTGAACTCTACAAATTAATTTGTATTTATTCGTGTTTTGTAGTTACACTCTAATGGGTGTATGAGCGCCTTTAAGAAAAAGTGTCAGCTGAATTTTGACTACTTTTCTTGACTTACACCTTTCACATGTGACACATCCCTTAAAAACTGTGCAGTAGAACCAACTAATTTGCAGTGAGAACTTTGTATACTACATTCATTGCAAATTGGGTAAAGTGGTATGAAGTAATAGTTTAACGTTTCTTGCAGACTCTCGGAAGTTGTACATTAGAACTGTTTTACTTGAAGAAATTTGATGTATGGTTTTGAGTTCTGAGAAGGTAGCGGCACACTTTGGAGTTAGCAGAGTGCTACTGTGTGCGTGCATGGTCCCTGAGAATGCTCAGCTTTGTTTCTTTCTCTTCCCATCCCAGGAACTTCACTGTAGAATTCCAGTAGCACCATACATGTTTCCATAAGACTTAGCTTTGGCATTGTTGCTGGAAGCAGTCATGTGGTGCTAGCACAAGCAGTTACACAGCCAGCTGGAGAGCTAGACTAGTGGCTCAATCTGATCTAGACTAAACGTAACCCACCAGCAAAGGGTTGGCACTGACACTTGTTCCCTGATCCCAGCAGAGGTGCTGGTGGCAGCAGAGGGGCTGGCCAGGGCTCTGGATCTGGGGCTGCACGCTTCAGTGGCTGTGCCAGAGTGGAGCCTAAGAACTTGCAGCATGCAAATTTGTCCATTTAAGCCATTTCTGGGATTTAAATATACTAGATTACTAGAGACCATGTTTAATCGAAGGCACACAAAAGCAGTCGTTTGCATTTTCCCAGTGCACAATGGCAGGGATAGATGAGGTTCAAGCAGTGTGAGACTGAAGTTGTGAAATTACCTTAAGTCCAACCTGAAGCGATTTCCTATGTATTAAACATTTTTGAAGTTTACACTGTCACTTGTATGTGCTTGGCTGGGTTAAGCTTTGTTGTGATTGTGACAAATAAACTGTTTGACCTTTGTCATACTGTCCCATTGGTTTAGTTGTAATAAATGTCCATTTTTACACCACTGCTTTGTGCTTATATGTAATTAGTTCTGGTTTTCTGCAGAGGGGAAAAAAAAGGCTACTCAGTGCTAGCTTAAAAAAGGAGGGAAATTTTATTACAGTGCTTAACCTGCTTTTGAGCACTTTATTAAAAAATGTGCGAGAATACTGTGTCCAAGATTAGTTATTTACATCCATTTAAATTCTACAGAAAGCAGTAAGTTACCAAGTTCTTTGGAAGGCTTATCACATTAAACATGGAATTTGTTAGGAAGGATGGTAAAGTGATGCGGTAGTCCCACTTCATTTGAAATTAAACCACATGCTGATTGAGAGAGGGTTCTAGATGATACAAACTCCACTAGTCAGTTCCTCAGAAGGAATTATGAACATGGCCATGCAGCGTTCACGGTCTTACAATCCTCATTTCAGCCCCAAATTTCTCTTGGCTAATCTGCTTTCCAGCTTTCTAAAAGGATGGAACTGCTTGACGTTACCTGCAAAAGCATGGGGAAAATTTACTGTCTTAGGGCATTACTTAAATCTAACGTGGAGGTAAATTTTTGTTTCTTAAATTTCCTATCTTACCTAGAGAAAAACAAAAAGAGAACTAAAAGTGAAAGCATCTGTTAGAATTTCTAGGTTGTTTAGGTAAAGGATTGTTGGCTTGAGTGTCTTCAGTGTTATCATGGGATCTTCATCTTTTAAGCTGAAGAGACCTTCCTAAATGTCTGCTGTTCCTTTGGAGTCGACGCTGTAATGATGGTCATGCTGTGGCTGCCTTTGCCAATTTACCATGTTCATGGGCTGTGCCTGTACAGCTTGCTTTCCACTCAGTCTCCTAGTTTCCTGAACCGTAATTTGTCGAAGTTACCTTTTATTTATTTATATAAGTATCAGTGACAGATGCTGCACTCAGCTGATGCGTCAGAGCTGAATAAAAGGACGGATGGAATAATAGGGAGTTATTTTAATTACAACAAGCTCACAGTGAAAGCAAAATCAGTGTCTCTCTTTAAAGCGTAATTTACTTCCCTATATCATTTAATTTTTTTGACTAGCATAGACTTTCACATTTTATAAGAAGTGCTGATTCCGGGCAGGAAGTAAGAGCATCTCTGAGCAGGCTCTTGCATTTCCTCTGAAAGCCATTACTTTGCACATCCCAAGGATGCTGCTACTGGTACAGGTATATAAATACACTGAATGTGGTAATGCACAGCTGAATCTGAGAAAGACATCCTACTGAAGAACGTAAAGCTGAAGAAATTACTTAGAATACATTTCAGACAGTCTTTTTCCATCAACAAGGGAAAGACCTTCATGCGCGCTTGTTGCCTCTTCACAAAAATGGATGTCTTGCATTCAGCATGGGCAAGTCCTCCTGACACCCGTGTGATAACGGCTACTTCCACATTCAAGTTCCTGCTCTGGTACCTTTCTCCATCCACAGGAGAATGGTCAGAGCAGCACCTGCTCCCCATCCGGAGCTCCTCAGCTGCCTGGCCGTGGCAGGAGGGCCCTGTTGCTGCCCTAACCCCTTTTTGCAGCTCTTGTGTAAATAATGCTTTCTTAATCAATCCCAAGCACTTTAGTGATACTTACTTAGAAACTTTATAATAAAGCCTGAAAGCAACTGCTTTAAGCAGTCGTACAAAAAATAAAAGCACAGGTAAAACTTGACCACTATTAATTCACTTTATGTGGTCCTTCTGTGTGGATCATGCAGAATAGCACGAAATGAGAACAAGCTATTCCTTGCAAATTTAAATCCATCCTGCGTTCTTCTGGGCTTTTCCCCTTTGGAAGAAGAAGTTTAGCGTTTAGGAATTTCAGTTGCCTTGTCTCTTCAGAATAAATATCTCACTCGGCTAATAAGGAAATAAAACCATGCATACAACACTACTTAAGATTATGAAGTAGGGAAACAACACTGAAATATATGAACTCTTAAGTCTGAAAACTGGTTGAATTCCAGGTTTCATGCGAACAGAAGCAAACAAAATGTCAGATCTGCAGCACTTGTTTCGGTGCAATAAGCAGCCGGCACGTGAAACTAAATAGTTACAGCTACCAGTCCTACAGCGCACAGGTACAGACAGAGTTCAGATCCAGATCTCAAGAAAAAAAGCTGAAGATTCGGCCATTAGAGTAGCAGAAATAAAGTACATTTAAGTTTTACATGCACCTCTGAACAAGTTTCTTTTTTATTATTATTATTTTACTTTTTATTATAAGAACTTTTTTCTTTTTTAAAAAATACAGCTGCTCAGCTTCCCAGATCCCATTACAAAACTGTGGGGACAAGGAGCCTTATTACCTGTGGAATTCTCACGTGGGTCTTAGTTAGCGCATGGTTTCTAATCCTACAGAGGTCCGCTTCACTTATTTCACCTGGCTCGTCACACATTTCACAAAACCAGCATCCCACCACACCTGTCTCACTTCTGGTTGAGCTGCCAGTTTAGTTCCCTCACATAAGCCTCAGCAACAGCCTGCCGCATGGCACGGGCTGTACAACACACTACAGATAGATAGTGTACATCTGCTTTTCTACCCAAGAGCCTCAACCAGCGGGCTGGTTCACCAGAATACCAGTTGCGGGAAGCAAGGCAGCACCAGTGACGTGAGGACCTAACTGGCCCGTTAGCGATGCGTCTCAGCAAGCAGGAAATGCCAGCTCAGCTGCTTGAGTTTGCCACACTCTACACAAGTGCCCCAACCAGACAAGTGAGCATCCATGAGAAAAATAAATAGAAACCCTGGGGAAGATCTGTACGTTCCAATCAGAAAAGATACGTTATGAGAAACCGGTTGTCACAAATTGCTCAAATATAATTTAAAACTTAGCGCTGTCCATTGAAATATGCCTTTCAGGTGAAGTTATCGTTACTTCAAAAGTTATGCCATTAAATCACGATTCCTACATCGGTTAATAACTAAAGCATCAAGTCAAATTAACTAAGCTACCGTTCTGCCTACAGTTATGACAATATATAGTGAAAGTTGGCTCTGAACTGAACAACAATATATAGCACTTTTGTTGTATTACTCCATAGTGGACAACAGTTATACATGAAAGAAGGAAAAAGTATTGTCAGCATGCTAGGTGCGATATGCGTTTAGAAAAGAAAAAAAATTATACATATATATATATATTATAACCAGAAGCAATGTTCATCCACTCCTAACCATCCTGGGGAAAAAAAATAAATGCTGTGAGGAATGCTACAGTGAGTTTGGGCGTCCAGATTTTTGATGGGACTTTACCCTGTAGTGTTGAACCATAACAAATATCTATTTGGGAGCATTTCATGCCTACTTTAGGCTTCTAACTTACAACTGTCCCCTGAAGGCCGGAGTCCCAAATTCTCTGGAGAGGCTGAAGAGAGGGAGGTATCTCTGCACACACAGTTCGGGGCACCTGCACCTTACGTACCACAAACTGTTCTCTCTGCGTACATACAGATGCCCTAAGTGCCTAAGTTAAATACTGAAAGTTAAGCCAGGTGAAGTACAGTCCATTTAACAGCACAAATCTTTCATTTAGAAGAGAAATATTTATAAGGACTTTGCTAATTGCAAGTACTTTGCTAACATAGCTGTCATTTCAAGAAAGCTTTATCTGATAACTTCATTTTTATGTACCCTACTCTCTGCCGTGGCTGTAGGGGAGCTAGGCAGGAGGATGCCTTTAACTGCTTGTAATACAAGCCTAAAAAGGGCTTCGAATCAAGTCCTCATGTCAGAAAAAAAACCCTGAAGTATTATTTCAGGTATAAACCTTTCAGTTTCTTTAGCCACTCTGCAACATCTCTGCAGTCATCTCGAGCCTTTATAACTACATCTGCATGTTTAGTGACCAGATTTACACCTTCCCTACCACTCCACTACAGGTTAGGCAGGAGGTTTTCAACTACAAATGGCATGCAACTAAGAAGTATGCAAACTATTTTCTGTCTCCCCTCTTACTTGGGGATTAAGGTACTGAATAAGTCAATTGTTTTGGGTTTTTTTTTGTGTACTTCCTACTTGGTTTTAGTCTACTGCAATCCCTACAGGCAATTAGCTCAGCAGCTCAGTCATGGGAGAGAAAAATCCAACACTTATGACCACAAAGCTCCTACTGGGCAACTATGGTACAATCAAACTGCGAAGTCTTTTTAGATCCCTTTTCTCCAAGCATAAGATGATTATATTACTTTGTCTAGAAAGAAAATTCCCATAAACATTCGGTAAACACAAATGGCTCTCTTTTACACAGACTTCAATTTGCAGTATGCTGTTGTGCAGATTTACAGCACACTAGCTGTTCTGTACTAACTCCTTACAGGGACAGTAAACACTTAACACACACATAACACAGGCATAAGCATATACCAAAAAAGCTTTACTTCTTTCTATTTTGTACTCAGTATGCATCCAAATGTTGCAGTAGTTCAGAGGGACAGAGTAGCTAGAGTACTTGACATTTACACCTTATATAGGACTTTTAATTTTCTGAAGCTTAGCACACAGTAAACTAGGGTCCTTTATTAGGAAGAAACATTTTAATGTGCAAGAACACTTTATTTGCAACTCAAACGTATCTGGTGCCCTACTGGAAAGGTTTCTTTGTCAACTCTACATTTGATCAATTAGCAATTTCTAAAATTATTTCTCACTTTGTTTTGGGAGTTTCACTATTTCTTCCTCTGCTGCTTGATCTCTTTTTGCCCCTACTCCTGGATCGAGAGGAACTCCGACTTCTGCTCCGACTCCGTGTTCGACTGTAACTTCTGCTGCGACTGCGTCCCCTCTTCTTTCTCCCTCTGCTGCGTGACCTCCTCCTTTCTCGACTTCTTGACCTGCCAGACCGGCGCCTTCTCTTGCTTTTGCGGCGATTCTTTTTTCTCTCAGATTCCCCATTCCTCCGGTAAGAATGATCTGGGCTTGGGCTGCCCCTTCTCCTTGACCGGCCGTAATAGTCATCACGATGGCTCGATCTGTTTCTCCTTTCAGAGTTTTTAGACAACTGATTAGTCCGTTCCGGAGAAACGCGTATGTCTCTATTGGCCTCCCAGAACTCGTTGTTGGGATTTTTGAATACATGAAGAAAGTTGCAGTGTTTCCCTCTTGGACACTTCTGCCTTTCAAATAAACCTGCAACAGATTAGGGTTGCTTTTTTATGAACCAGACCTGTTAAAACTTCATTATACACTTACTGGAAAGAAACTTACTGAACTGAATTTTGCTTCTTCAAACAGAAAAACATGCATGTGAACACTTATTTTACCCAAGATTATTTTTATAATATGTACTTTTCTTGGAATTTACTTCTTAACATATGTTTAAGATGGGTATTAAAGCTTTAGCTTAAAACAAGCTTATAAATAATTTCATTAGCCTAAACTTTCAAAGAATGTACATACAGAGAAGTCAAGTGCAATAATAACTGCTAAGAACTGTTGATGGTCGAGACACTACTGTTGCTTTTGAAAGAGATAAACTGCTATTTTCTGCACTTCCACCTTATAATTGTTATTATTTCAAAAGCTGCGATCCAAATTTTCTTCTCCAGTTCATGGTATATCTACTGGGATGGTATGAACGCTTACATCATATGGCACAAATATTCCCTTTCCTTCCTAAATCTACAAACAAATGAACATATTTGTCTTTGAAATAGAAACGAATGTGAACTGAAGCATTGGGTGAATCAAAACAACCGCTTCACCCCCTCTTTTTCACTTCTAAACAAACTCTTTCAATAACGCACATTCTATTTCCCAAGTGTTTATGCAACTCACCACAAATAGCAGTTTTCCATCTTGTCACGGGACAAAATTCACAATGAAGCTGCCGGCCTGCGTACCATCGGCCACTGAATAGAGCAAGAGCTGCCTGACAGTCCTTTTCCCTTTAAAAAGGAAAAAAATACCCAACATAACCAAACATGCAGCATTATCACTGTACAGTTTTTCTGGATTGTTATTTTGGATGTTATTTACCAGTTTTAGGCTCTCGTTACAGCATGAGAATAAATCATTTGGATTACATTGTTTTCATTACTGGGCTTTGCAGTTGAGTTCTGCAACTTGGTAAGACTGTGAATACTCACGTCTGATACTGGACATACACGTTTCCTCGTAAGTGAGGCTCATAGTTGCAGCTGACCTAAGAAGATTGAAACATTACATTAGGGCAGTGGAAGGCTCATGCTATACAGCAACTCACACATGTTAAACTGGCAGTCATTCTGATTTATGACAGCACATCAGTGTGAATTTTAGTGTATTTTAGTCAAATACAAGGTTTAGAAAACAAAAAGGTCTTCTGCTTTATTTTTGTATGTTTCCACCATTTTGCTCTGATTGACATTGCGACCTCTGTTCCAGTCTACAAGGCAGCTTAGACTTCAGTGCAAGACAACTGAGTATGGGTCAACCCTACTCTGCAACAGCCAAATACTGCTCTGAAAACAACTAGTAGTATCCCTGTGAGGAAACGTAAATTATAACATCATCATGGAAAAGAATCTTCAGAACAATCTGTCTTCACAGAATCACACACACAATCACAGAATCTACCTTCACAACCTCTCTGGGAGATGAGTTAGAAAAGTTGAAACCACTCACTTTCACATTTCTGAAACAATTTTTCGTAATAAATTAGCATTCAAAAATATACAATTTAACTTCCCCAAAGCCTGTTACTGGTTTCTAAGGATCATGAGCCAAGTGGCCCCAAGCAGGCAAGAACCAAGTTTGCCAGGCCTCAGGGCCCAGTCTCTTTTGCCTCCAGGCCTCTTCCAGTATCTGCTCTAAGTGAGACAAGCAGCTTCTTCCATCACTGTACCTGACTGACCCTCAAAGAATAATGCCTATGCGTGCTGGATTAGGCAAGGGCTTCAGAGACAACAGCGAGCAGTTATATAATTAAATATTATGGAATAAAAAGTCATACTATTCAAGACAAATAACAATACCAGTACAAGAACAAGTAAGAATGACATCACGATAGGCATGTTTGGGTAGGAAAAGAGAAGAAGTGCGTCTTGTCAAGACCTGCCAGATTCTGGACTAGCTTCCCAGAAAGAACAGTAAGAATAAAACCTTAGGCCATGTTGGAAATGGAAGTCAGTTGAAAGAGGGATGTGCACAACATGAGTCTAAATGGTAGCAGAGACTCAACTAAATCACAGTTAAGATCCTGGCAGTCGACACCTAATTCCTAAGCATCTCTAATAAAAAAGAACACCTCTGAAAAATCAAATTAGAGTCACACAATTGCTTCAGAAGCTAAAAAACCCTACAGTAGAAGCTCTTGCCTCATTACTAGCCACAGGGACCCAAGTAGATGCAACTCAGCAGATAGCTGCATGTAACACAACCAAGATACTATCTTAAGGATGTGAGTTTGATGGTAAGACTGTGTTTCAACCCACTCCTCATTGGTCTCATCTTCCAGAAGGGAGCATTGCTTGCTAATATCTCTTGAGTCCAAGTATGGGGGTGGGGGGATACTCATCCAAATAAGTGAAGGTTTCTTTCCTACAAAGGTCATTGAGAATTCATTGATTTTACTTAACTTTCCTCTTGCTTGAAATGCTAGTACAATCTCTGTCCTGAGGCAGTTGTCAATATAGAGAAACAAAAGGAGAAAAGGCACTGCATGCCTCCTGATGACTGCAGAAAATCACTTGGCAATGGCAAGCAGAAAGGGATGCTTTGGTAAGTTCTGTCACAAGGAGATTCCACCATCCAAGCTGCACATTTTAGTACAACAAGGCGTCATTCATCTTGAGGTCTATATATACAAGTCTCTCAGTTTTCCTCATTAGAAATCATAATCTTTATAGGAAAAAAAAATAATAATCAGGAAACCAGACACAGAAACTAAGGGTGGATGACAAACCTCAACACCATTTACATAGCATCTTTACAAGATGGCAAGTTCAAATTAATTCCTGCTGCTGAAGTATCTACTACCTTTTCAGTTTATTGTTATTTGAGTTTATCTTATCGCATCATTTCTACAATGACACTGCCTGGGTGTATACTCCAAATACATTATCATCATACCTTTGGTGTAGTTCCAAGTGGCACAGTGAAAATAAGTGGCAATAGCCACTTATTTATAAATAGATCTTTACATCGTGTAACAGTCTTAATCCATGAGCCCTCTGGGCTTATCACAGGCTAAGTAGAGAAGGGACTGTGAGCTACATGGACTCTTATTCTGTATGAATATCTGGCAGTATAAAAGCACAAGCTTTTACAACAACTCAGGAGAACAGGAGAGAAGATTCACCGAGAATGCTCTGCAGAAGTACTGAGAAGTTTACAGGTGTCATGAGAGATGCACAGTTGGAGTAGACACAGTACAGTTCTCTGAAGTACATGGAATTTACCTATACCACACTACACTGCACAGAATTCTCCAAAGGCTCCAAAGGTGGGAAAACACATCTGACACAGTATATGTTCAAAATTTACAAGCTGTTACACTCAGATGCATACCTTGAACTGAACAACCTTCCCCACATTCTGAAACTCAGGGAGCACGTCCTCGTAGAACTCTAAGAACTGCTGATAGGTCTCCTCGTCGCTGTACTCGAGACTTGCATCAGTGTCGTAGTCATCCCTTCGACACTGCTCCATGCCGAAAGTAATGAACATCCCTCGGACAAGCAGTGTCTTACTGGATGTTGGATAGTTATGCTTGCGGGAGCACCTGGATAATTGTAGAGAAGAAAGAAAAAAGATTTGCACTTTTGGCAGAAGATGCACTTGCTGAAACTTTGAACACTCACCATTTTGAAGAAGAAAATTCACTAGCAGAAAATCAACATATTTCAATTATTAAAACGGATCTTCTGGAGGAAGGACTTTTACTGGTGGCGTTCTCATCGCACAGGGAAGAGGACATTGTGAAGTGGGGAGAGGGGTGAGGAAATAAAAGCATGTCTTGACTTTTAGTTGGATGAGACTGACTTTTTTCACTTAAGAAAAAGCTTACTGTAAACAAGCCCTATCTTAAATCTGCATCTCCTTGGCAGCCATATAAGTATTGGATCTCTCACACTGTGCATCATCTTCAGGCTACCTCCCTCACATGCTGAAATGCAGTTCTCCCCCACAAACCTTTACATTCGGTAAGATCATGGATGGTAGCCTCCATGTTTACTTCAGTGCGCTTTACGACTGCTGTTTCAAACACTTCACAGACTAAGTGGGTCAGTTGCTCCTCAACACATTTCTCCGTTTCATGACGTGATCAGAGCGACTGTCAAGACTAGTCTACTCTCATATCTAGCAGTGGCAAAGCAACAGACAAACTGGGGGGAAGAGACCAGGTCTTGAAACCAGCAATTACAGCCTAGACTTTAGATATTAGGATTCCTTCTGCAGTTAGTCAGTCAGAAATTGACTTACATGTTCAGATTTACAATTTAGACTTCAAAACCAACTAAACAAAAATCACAATACCAACCAAGCAAAAAAGAAAAACCAGTCAACAGATGATGAATTTAATCTTTTTTGATTTTGAAAGCAACCTCATTTTACTGCTCTAATTGGATTATAGAACACAAAATATTTCATCCATCCAGTATTGCCTGTACACAAAATGAATATAGCACACAACAGAACAAAAGCAATGCCAAGGAAAATGAATGGTCCCAAATCCAGTATTGCTAGAAATCAGTAGTGTTTAAATTACTGTGATAATAATGTTAAAGTTCTATCTTTTTTAAAATATAGTGAGCTTTGAGAAGATAGCTAGCCAAAGTTCTGTTTGAGAATTCAATATATATTTCAGAACAGAAAAAGATGCATGGACTTGAAACTTCCATAGAGTTCAACTATCACATAAGTATCCACGGTAAGCATCACTCCATTTTAGGAGAAAGAAAACTACAGTACATGGATCACACACATTTCAGTGATACAAGTTAGTAAACTGCCTAATTCATTTATGCTGAAGATTCATGCAGTACCAGAGTCCCTCCCTGCTGAGCTACTGTTGTTCCTTAACACACACAGAAATTCAGTGATTATTCTAGCCAGACCCTGGGTTTGAGTCAGCATCTTCAGTGGTCATGGATGAATCTGTACTCCACAAACCCACTTATATTCCTGGTTTCCTCTATGTCCCTTAGCAATAAACTTACATTTCCTATGAGAAACTGCTGTTGTTGTTTTAAAGCTGGTGAACTCTCAGGGACACCTAATTAAGGTGTTTCATAAAAAAAACAAATAATCTTTGCCATCCTACTCATGACTTCAGTGTCACAGAATCATGGAACCATAGAATCACCAAGGTTGGAAAAGACGTCCAAGATCATCTAGTCCAACTGTCCACCTACCACCAATATTTCCTCACTAAACCATGTCCCTTAGTACAACATCAGTAAACATTTCCTGAGCACCTCCAGGGACAGTGACTCAACCACCTCCCTGAGCAGCCCATTCCAGCAGCTGACCACTGTCCTGGAGAAGAAATTTTTCCTAACATTCAACCTGAACTTCCCTCAGTGCAACTTGAGACCATTCCTTCTCATCCTATCACTAATTATGCAGGAGAAGAGGTCAACCCTCACCTTGCCTCAGCCTCCTTTCAGGTGGTTACAGAGAGCAATAAAGTCTCCCCTGAGCCTCCTCTTCTCCAGACTGAACCATCCCAGTTCCCTCAGCCGTCCCCCATAAGACTTGTGCTCCAGACTCCTCACAGCTTCCTTGTCCTTCTCTGGACACGCTCCAGGACTTCAGTGTCTTTCTTGTAGTGAGGGACCCAAAACTGAACACAATACTTGAGGTGCAGTCAGCCTCAACAGAGCTGAGTACAGGGTGACAATCACCTCCCTAGTCCTGCCAGCTACACTATTTCTGATACAAGACAGGATGCCACTGGGCTTCTTGGCTAACCAGGCTCCCTGCTGGCTCTTGTTCAGCCGAGATGTCCATTTTTCCACCATCTCTGAAAGTGAAGTGTCTAGGCTAGTTAGCCACTCCTACTGAAGCTGTTCCTCATTTCTGATCATCTTGCTGTCCTTCTCTGTTCTTGCCCTTTACAGTGTTTCCAATACAAAGCACCCACAGTAATATACAGGAACCAAGAATGAAAGTATCACAGATTTAACAGTACACAAAGAAGAGAATTCTGGAAGCTACAACATGTTTTCATTTTATTTTTCAAAGATGGAGCATATGTAAACTAATCAAGATGAAAAGCAACAGCTGACATGCCAGGCCTGCACTAAAAGCAGAAATCAAATGTATTCTGCCCAAACATATCTCTGCATCTGCCCGAGCTAAGGTAAAGGTCACTTTAACCAACAGAACCAGAATGTATCATCAATAATGTGCTATAACAGTTAGTGTTTCAATTCCAGCCAGGCAACAGTTTTGTCTAGTTCCATCATGAGTAACAGAAACCCATCCAAATAAATAAAAGTAATTTATCATAAAATCATAGAATGGCTTGGGTTGGAAGAGACCTCAAGGATCATCAAGTTCCAATCTCCTTGCCACAGGCAGGGTTCCCAACAGCTAGATCAAGTACTAGATCAGGCTGCCCAGGACCCCAACCAACCTGGCCTTGAACACCTCCAGGGATGAGGCATCTACAACCTCTCTGGGCAACATATTCAGCACCTCACTAGTCTCTCAGTGAAAAACTTCCCGCTGACATCTAATGTAAATCTTCCCTCCTTCAGTGTTTTAAAGGAATGGTTTTAACATTCTTCCTTGTCCTATCACTATCTATCCATTTCCTTCCTGTTTATAATCTATCCTTAAATACTGGATGGCCATAATGAGGTCTCCCTGCAGTCTTCTTTTTCTCCAGACTGAAGCCCAGCTCCTTCAGCCTGTCTTCATAGGAGAGGTTCTCCAGCCCTCTGGTCATCTTCATGGCCCTCCTCTGGACTCTCTCCAAAGGCTCCACATCCTTTATGTGATGGGAGTCCCAGATCTGAATGCAGTACTCCAGAAGGGGACTTACAAGGGCAGAGCAGAGGGGAACAATCACCTTCCTCTCCCTGCTGGCCACCCCTCTTCTGATACAGCCCAGGATACTGTTGGCCTTCTGGGCTGCAAGTGCACACTACTGGCACACATTAAGTTTTTCATCTACCACACCTCTGTGTCCTTCTCTGCAGGGCTACTCTCAAGGAGTTCTTCTCCCAGTCTGTATACACACCTGGGATTACCCTGACCCACGTGCAAAACCTTGCACTTTGCTTTGTTGAACCTCATTAGGTCATTGAACCACCTTTCAAGTTTATCAAGGTCCTTCTGGATGGCATCTCTTCCTTCTGTGGTATCAAATGTACTACTCAGCTTGTGTCATCAACAATCTTGCTGAGGGTCCAGCTGATCCCATCATGTATGTCATTGATAAAAATGTTAAAAGAATACCAGTCCCAAGACAGACACCTGAGGAACACCACTCGTTTCTGACCTCCACCTGGACATAGTGCCATTGACCACAACCCTGTCCAATACCTGAACCAGAAAGTTATCGTTGATGGACAGCAGGTGTCTCCCAGAACACTTGCAGCTCACTGTGTTGTTTTCCCAGCAGATATCCAGATGATTGAAATCCCCTATCAGGATGAGAGTCTGTGAGTGTCACTTCTTTCAGTGAAAACAAGAAGGCCTTCTCAGCAGGCTTCTCTTGATCAGGTGGCCTATAGTAGACCCCGACTACCAACTGTCCTTTATTGGTACCATCTCTAATCTTAACCCACAGGCTCTTAACCTGTTCCTGACTGTTACTCCGAGGGGGTTCCTTGGAGTCTATCCACTTTTTAAACGTACATGGCAACTCCCCCACCCCTCCTAACTTACCTATCCCTTCTAAAAAGCTCACAGCCCTCAATCGTGGTATTCCAGTTATGTGAGTCATCCCACCATGTTTCTGTGATAGCAGTAAGATCATAGTTTTCAAATTGCACCATGTTTTCCAACTCCTCTTGCTTATTTCCCATGCTGTGTGCACTGGTATAGAGGCACTTCAGCTGGGCTTTCAGATGCATTACCATCCTAGAGGAGCCCTCCCACAAACATGCAGGACAAATTTGAGGTTTTCCCCTGCTGCTTCCTAAAGTGACAGTGTTACCTGGTTCTCTTGACACTCAGCAGTACACCCCACTCCCACAGCAGCTCTAGTTTAAAGCCCTGGTGATGAGCCCAGACAGACTGTTACCTGGTATATTCTTGCCCCTCCTGGTCAGCTATGTCCCATCCCATGTCAACATTCCTGGTTTGTCAAAGGTGCATCCAAGGTCATGGAACCCATAGCCTTTGGAGTCCACTCATGCAGCCAGTCATTCAACTGATCTGTTCTCCTCCTTCTCCCAGCTCCCAGTCTCCAACTGGCAGGACAGAGGAGAACACTACCTGCACTCCTGATCCCCTCAACATCTTCCCAAGGGCTGTCTATCTGCCATGATACCAGGCACCCATCTCTCTCAGACTGCTGAATACCAGTGACTTCCTCTTGCAGCCTGATCAGCTGCTCAAAAAGATCATCAAGTTGGGTACACCTGCACCCATAACACCCCTCACCTACCCCAGTCCCTCAGGTGACCTCCAGACTCCAGAGCTCCCCATAGTGGAAGGTCTGGGAAGCTCACTCTCTGGGAGGTCTGTCAGGGTGCACACACCAGACCACAGAGTTTGTGAGCCCCCTGTCTGTATTTCTGCCTTAGCCTGTCTGCCAGGCTGAGTGGTCACTATGTTGGTATTAAAAGAGATCTGTCCCCTCACAGCCCTGGATGAGAAAAGCAGCGTGCCATACTTGCTCCCCCTGAGTGAATCACCCGCACAAACTCCTGTGCTATGCCCTTCTGATGCAATGTGCCCTGTTTGTCTGTCCTGTCTGCCGCACTCTCAGGCCCACTGCCCCACTGCTCCTGGCCCTGCTCCTGCCACATCAGAACACTGCTGCCATGAGGAGTGCTAACGGCCCCTGGCAGCTGCTCCCTGACAGGGGCCCTCCCTCGCCTGCTGAGGCAATCCCCTGCTTTCGCATGGAATGCATTCACAACAGAGACAATCACCTCATAGAAAAGGCATCCTTTATAAAGCAAGATCAAGATTTCTTCAGTTTGCACACGAGCTAATGAAGCTGCCTGCCCTTCACCTCTCAAAAAAATGTCTGTGCTGGTAATATTCAATTGATTACCTGTCTCCAAATCGGCAGGAACCTGTTTTGATATAGAATGGGCAATTTGCTCTATCCTTCTCTGTTCCTATGTTCTCAGGAGGCTCTGGGTTATGCCAGGTCACACCATTCTCCAGCTGTGGAAAAAAAAACATTGGAACAAAATAATCAAATGTTTTCTTCTTCTAAACACAAAGTTTAAGATTTTATAACCCAAAGAATTGTAGTAAAAATCTGCTCCTCAGTCAACAATTTCATCTGTAATCCACAAGAATAATTAATATTTTGACAGGTTCTTTCCATTCAGCTAAGCCTGTTTGCTACTTCATGCCAGAATACACTGAGCAGCACTTTTTACATCTGGCAGATAAAAATACAGGATTACTTACTCGCCTATCTTTGCAACAGCTCAAAGCTCAGCAGTGTTATCACTGTCACTTTTTATGCAGTTAGAAAGGCTAAAATAAAAGCAACCTGTCATAGGCCAGAATTAAAAACAATTAAATTCACAGTACTGGAACTAAAAGCCTCCACACTGCTCATCTCAGGCGATCAAATTAAGATTTCTAAAATTCAGATTGGGATAATCAATTTGCAAGCACGGGCTGACTATCAATAGAGCACATTTTAAGAAATGAATATTCATTTTCTTAGCCAAAAGATCTGTGAAGCCAACTAGCCAAAAAAATGTCATTTTGAATCAACTGAAAACTCTGTTCATTTACAAGCAGGATTTGACTCTGCCACCAGTTCTCACCATGACTCTCAGCCATAATTTCTTCTCAACAAAACAGCACCATCACTTCAACAACATGGAAGTAACAGTCCTCTGAACTGACTGATACCACACAAAGGCTCAAACATACAACATTTCTGTCTACTCCCCTGCAGAAATGGCTATTAACACAATTTGAGTGCTGGGCAGATAATAGCTCAGAGCATTCTTCTACTCACATTCCAAAATAAAGAGTCAGATTGCCTACCTAAAGAACCATTTAAATGCGATTCAGAACTGAGTACTACTTCAAAGCAGTTAGTGGCAATCAACACAGTGGGTAACTAGGTTAAAACTTTAATTTCAGATTTATGCAGAATTTTAAGCAGAACATAACTATTCATAAGTAGTGAATACTATATCCCTATATGCAGGGATAAAAAGTCAAGTTATCTTCTAAGGAAATAGGAAAGATCAAATTCATACTCTCTGAGGTTCAATTTCCCTTACTACACACTGTCAGCTTTAGATGCTTGCTATTCCAGGCACCCCAGCAGTCAGCTTCTCCCCAGACTGGTTTTTTCCCTTCAGGATCTGTGCTTTCCTATGCTGCTGAATAGTTTATTTAGAGTCAACCATCTGCTTAAAAACCAAGTTTGTCTTGCAACTTGGAAGGACTGACAGCTTTGTTTAGAATTTTAATTCATAAGCACACTGTTACAACTGTTCCAAGTTTTTGTTGTTGCTGGTTTTTAAAAACAGAGCACACATCAGTATTTCCAGACTCGTTTCTGACACACATCCCCTGAACAAGAATAAGCACGTACAACTGCACTGCCATCAACCAGTCAGAAATATGCTTAATTATATTCCATCCAGTAAATAATTGTTTACAGCTCATGCAAACCAGTACACATTAAATTTATTACTGCCATTACGTTCTTGACAGCAGATGGGCAACATGCTATGAGGCAAACACGGGACAGCAATTAAATGATTTTTCAGTTCTTTTTTGAAAAAGACAGAGCATACCTGGCTTTCAGCTTGATCCAGCATCTTCTGCACAGCCGCCTATAAATGGTGCAAACACAGGACTAGTGAAAACCCCGAGGACATGCAAAACATCTGTTTTCTTTAGTTAAGAACCTAATTTACAATACCCCATGATTATGCACAGTGATTGTTTGATGGGGCTTGCTTGAAAACCGTAAGTTTTATTTTTGCTTTGTAGGATTTCACATGCTACAACGCTGTTAAATGATACATCAGACTAAACTTCCATGTAGATGATTTTCTATTCAAAATACTAAACAACTTCAAAATTTTCATTTTCTTTATCAAAACTATAACTGAACTACTGAAATTACATTCATCTTTTCATCTAGGACTCAGTTTAGTAACAATTGAATTCATAATCACTTAGTTGCGCTATGCTTTTTGACTTAGAATATTCTATGTAACACAGAAAAGCGTGTTGTTTAGTAAGCCCTTGTTAAAACCAACTCTGTAACTGTTAAGTGTTAAATTCAGAAATCTATTAAGCTTTGATGTACCTAGACTTTTAAATAGAGTAAAACAATGAGAATATTCTTTCCTTTTTCTCTAACTGGGCTAAGCAAAGCAACAGTCATGTTCCAAGACAAACAAGAAATTAGTTCTCACAAATTATTCTAGGAAGTTTAAAGAATAAAGACATTTAGACGTAACCAATATAAGAAAAATACACTGGCATTGTTCTAATTTGGAAGATAATTAATTAAATTAAAAAAGAGGAACAGAAAGTTAGAAAAAAACGTAGTTCAACATGAGGAAAACAAACCAACCAACCAACCCAGAAACTGTTTTCTCATCCTAAGGAGCAAAAAAAAAAAAAAAAAAAGCCATCTTTTCTATCAGTAAGTCAAAATCTGAATGAACTCCTGTCTGAAGAGACAGGCCAAATCAATTCACTAACTTTCCACTGCCAAAATGGGTGGCTCCACTCCCTGCTGAACACTCACAGTTTCCCTCTGGGTGATTGTCAGTGCCCTCTTTGAGCCAACATAGCTCACTAGACCAGTAAAATAGTAATCCAGAAAGAAAACAAATTATAAAAAAAAAAAAAAAAGAAGGAAACAGTTTCCAACTGGTTCAGGAAATCAACTTAGGCCACTGAGGACTTGAGCAAACTTAGGCACAAGAAAAGGGAAGAAATAAAACCCTGCTGTTACCATGACATAGTTCTAAGAGAACTATATCTCAACCTTCAATAAAGAATAAGACCATTATTTTCTCTCCCTACTCTGCAAGGACAGGAAAGGACATGTAACACAAGAGGAAGACAGATAGGAAATACAGCTGCTTTTCTTTTTCCTTCAATGTGAATGTGTTATGTAACCAGTAAATAATCAACTATTAAATGCAGGAGACAATACCATTTGTTCATGTCTATTCCCCATTTGTGGTTACTAGACATTGCATCAAGACACCTCCCAGCAGTAGTGCTGAACTTGGATCTTTTCCTAACATGGAGAAGCTGATATGTCACAGTTGCATTCACCCTTTACTGGCAATAGGCCAGTCCTCATTTTTAATTTCTGTTCAGGGCATCTTACATCCAGGTTATTTAACTTCTAAAACTTAAAAAAGAACGTACACTTAAAAGAAATGCTATAAATTACTAGCATGCTCAGCGTTTTCTGTTCATTCAAAGGAACTCTGAAAAAAAAGATACATCCTGTTGGATGAGTCAGGTAAAGAAGAGCTGTAATGTATCTTTGGATTAGGAACTCTGTTAAGGAACAGCAGCAATACAACTATATCCTCACCAGGAATCTTCTTCACCACTATGTTCAATCAAGACATTAAATAAGGACTAACTTTACTGTAAAATGTAAAAAGCACAAATATCAGAAACTGCATTCATGGTGTGCCTCTGTACTTAACTAATGTAAAAAAGTACATAGAGATGCATTAGAATCATTTATCCCTCTAGGTAAATGGAGTTACTAGATCTTCAACTGTGAAGTATTATTTCAGCATCTTAGAACAGAGAGAAGTAATTAACAGATTTATGCACTTGTAATTAGAATAAAATCCCTTTTCAATATGCAGAGACTGGTGCATCAGATAATGCAAGAGGATATGTAGTATGTTTATCCTCTCACTGCCAGGAATCACCTCTCTTTCTCTCTTCTCCTGTTGCTTCTGCTGTGCCACTTCTCTCTCTTTTCTTTGCTGCTCTTCCCATTCTTCTTTGATCTTTCTCTTTATGATAAAAAAAAACAATAAAAAAATATTTAAGGAAACAAATAAATACTTTATAATCACTAGAATCAAATTCAAAACTATCATGCTGTATTTTAACTCCCTGACCACTATCACACAGCCATATGACATCACATCTCTTAATAAAAACCCATTACATAAGTATTTTAGTGTATTTTTAATTTCGCTCTTCTAGAATGAAATAAAGAAGAGAGTTTACACTTTTAGGCATATCAACATCAACAAAACTTGGTACACTACACCAGAAGATATTAAACAAAGTTATTACCAAGCTTTCCTTATTACTAGATACAGATATAACACTAAGTTTATATATCACCTCTTCTTCCTCTTGACGTTTCCTTGCAGCCTCTTCTTTTTCTTTTTTAAGCTTGAACTCTTCTTGAGCCTTTTCTTCTCTCAGCAACCACTGCTCGTGTAGTTTTTGTCTACCAATGAAACCAGATACCTCTCAGACAAATTTTAATGATTATCCACCACAGATGCAGTCATTGCGCATACAACTGAAATTTGTTATTTCAGCATTATCTACAGTTTATCTAGTATTCTTTAAAATAGAAAATTATGTGGGAATCATTCACACTCTAGAGAACTCCTGTGAAACACGGAATATAGATTGAGGATTCTATTTTATACACAGAATATATTAGTACTTTTCAAAGCATGAACATGTATTTGACATGTGCTAGTTTCTAGCTTTTTCACCTTTCTGCCTCAAGTTTTTTTTCCTCTTCCTCATCTTCCTCTTCTTCGAGCTCTTCCTCTTCTTCCTCAGACACCGATTCATCTTTTTCTGTAGCTTCTGAGAAAAGCCAAAGAAAAAATACATCCAAGTAAGTGGATTTTATAATCACCAAATGTATGCAAATTTATATCCTTTATTATAAAAAAGTCACCACTAGTTCAACTGGAAATACAAAATTCTTTGTGCTTACCTGAGTCTCTCAGTTTGGCAAGCGCCTGTCGTTTTTTTTTCCGCTTTTCTTTCTTCAGAATGGCTCTGTATTTCTGATGGCTGAAGATGAGAAATTAAGCATGTTACCACAGCCTAACAAATAAGTTTTAGAGTCATATATGCACTTAATTACATCATCAGCATAAAACTCCACAATCGCAAAACAAACAAATATTTATATTAAACATAACTACAGAGATATCTGACATGGCAATAAAATCTGCAACTCTGCTCTTAGAGCCCCATGTTGCCAGCAATAACGACAACACTTGGATCCAACACAGAGGATCTTCTCCTTATTGTGCTCTGCAGCACTCATCAACATCAGCTCCATGAAAGCTCCCCTAGATACTGAACCTTGGCCATCAGGTAAGATCTGGCAGAAAAAAATAGGCATATCCTACTCTGCAGTTCTGGCATGCATCCAGCAAATGTCAGTTTTTTGCTCTTTTTACGTGGTATGAAATTCCAGATATTTGCTCTTCTACCTGCATATTCTCTACAAACAGCAGTTTTAATGCACAGATACCACAAGCACACATAACAGTTGCTACAGATCATAGAATCATACAATGGTTTGGATTGGAAGGGACCTTTAAGATCATCTAGTTCCAACCCCCCGCTATAGGCAGGGACACCTCTCTCCAGACCAGGTTGCTCAAGCCCCATCCAGCCTGGCAATATAATTCTCAGGCTCTCTTTTCCATTACAGGATCTTGGCCACACTCATGCCTAGCCTGTCAGTTTGTCTGACAGTTCCGTGCAGCTGCCAGGAAGCAGCACGTTGTTTTCATTATGCTCAATATCTCTTCATGTATCTAAAAGTCTTCTTATACCACCCTTTCTCTGTCCTTTCTCCTTCTAGCTCTGTTCTTTCTAGCCAGTTGACAATGGAAGAATGGGAGGGACAATCTTCAACTCTTCCCACTGCTACACCAAATACTGACATCAGACCAAAAGCCTGACATTTCAGAGCATGTAATTTAAAAAAAATCCAGATATCTAACTCAGAACCAAAGACTCACCCTTCTGTTCATGGTTATTTGCAACTTTACCATTTGCACAACACTGCATGCCACTCATAGCACTGTGGTGGTTATCCAGGAAGCTGAGTGCCTGAGGAATGTCTCACTAGATGCTCAGCCTTCTGCCTTGGCTCACATGAGCCCAATATCTCCTGTAATGCCCACTACTAGGAAGTAATCGCATTCTCTTAAACTGATGTCTAAGAATGTCAAATGAGTACCCCTCCTGCCCAGCTCTCAGGCTTTCTCAGCAGCTGCTGCTGCCCAAGAATTACAGGAAAGAGCAACTTTCAACGCTGTTAATGCACAGCTGCACCCCAGTTTGTGAACACGCCATTGAGCACCAGGAGAAGCCACTCAAGTTAAGCGGCACTGCCAGGCGACGCCGCCTCAGCACACACCAAGCTCAGGCACTTGCCAAGCCCCCGAGTCCCCCGCCTAGTGCCACCCTCCCCCGGCGAACGGGCGGCGAAGCACGGACAGCGGCCCAAACATTACCTTCCGCCCCACACTCCCGGTTCCGCCCCCACCCTTACCCGGCGGCGTCCCCTCCCCCACTCCCCTCACGGGCCGCGCCGCCGGTTCACCCCAGAGCTCCGCGGCAGCAGCGGGGCGGCCATGGCGGCACATAGCTGCGCCACTCCCAGGCCCGGCCGCGAGGCGGCCTCGACCCGGCCTACCGCGCAGCCGGGCGGCCTCCGCTGGAATTGGGCCTCGGCCCTCCACAGGCATCCCCGGGATCTTCCCCTTCCTCCTGGAGGCGACGGGGAGGCCCGGCGCGGGCCTCAACCCCATCCTCACCTCAGCTTCCCCAGAGGGGACTCGGGCAGCAACATGGGCGCCGCCATCTTGCGTTACCGACGGGATGTCACGTGACCACGCGGCGGAAGGGCTCAAAATTCCTTCCGGTACCCGAGCGGCGGTGGTCGGTGTGCGCTCGGTGCCTGTTAGTGGCAGTTCAGGGCGGAAGTGGAACTCCTTGTTTGGGTACAGCGGAGTACCTTGAAAAGCAGTGCTTTACATTTCGGTTTACAAAAGTGCTCTAGGGCCCAACCATATACTGGTGAAGAACCTTATCCTGATATTCAGCTTGATCCTCCCCTGGCTGTCACATGCAACACCCTCTGCTCTGGTCTGGCCCTTGTTTCTGGCGAGCTGCTTTCCAGCAGCCTCTCTGCTCCTGGGCCCAGATATCAATTATAATGCACAGACAGTCACAGATAAGATGGGTCAAAACATTCAAGTTGTCTGTAATCAGTTCTTTGGTGGCAAACATGACAGATGGCAGCATTCAGAGGCAACAAATTTCTAGATTTTATTTGCTCATACTTTGCATAACAATAATGTATATTGTTGATTGATACTTAAATTATCATCATAAACCACAGTGCAGGATGTTTCTTTGTATATCCTAGAGGTAGTATATTGCATAGACAATCCAAGCTGCTGAAGGTGAAGCAAACCAGTGCAGACTAATTGTGTCTTCATTAACAGCATAATGAGTATCTTACTATTTATTCTGAAGCTCAAAGCAATTGTGACTATTATAGTCAGCAGCTCTGTTTGCCCGCTGATCAAGGAATATACAGATGATGACCTTTCTAGTGGGTACTTCAACATGTTTCAGATTGTAGATTGCCTTTTAAAATGGAGTTGACAATGCTATTACTTTTACTGTTTACTTGTGCAGAATCTACATGTAAAACAGCACATAATTTGCAGCTTTAGATACAGAAGATGGCAGTATTGTGCATTTTAGAACTGATGAACCATACACATCCATGAACGTTTTGAAAAAACAAATATTTCAAAAAATCATATTTTGTTTATGAGTCGTAACTACAACTCTTCATCATCCTTTTAATAGAGTAAGTACCATAACAATCTTTTCTTTAAACTATCTCTAACTCAATATTGAGAAGTTCAGTCATTTCTTTCATTAGTGTCATACATTTCATTATGGCATTTTCCCAATATACTTGGGGACATAGCTGTCTTAAGGGTTTGTATTTGAATAGTGAAAAGGAGAATCTCTTTATAAGGCAAGAAAAAAAAACATTGTCTATAACAGACCTTCATAATGATTCTGGAAAAAGCTGTCATCCTTCTGAAACAGGAATAAAGTAATTTCATTTTTTCTCCATTTTGTTTATTCTCATGAGTTTATAGATGTAACAACTGCTTGCTAATCAAAAAGAGGTGCAGAGTTCCATGCAACTTTATTGACCCAGTGCTGTGAAAGTGTTTTTGTCAGAGAGAAACAAATACAGCCATTCCAGGTTGGCTAGATTCATTTATGTGTCCAAAATAATGTAGATTTCTGGTCAGTAGTTGTTAGCCCTTATACTGGGGTTGTAGAACAGACACCTCTTCACATATAGTTTATTTATGTGGAAAAGAATGTTCACAGAACTCACTCTTCTGTGTTTCCCAAAGAAAAATGTGCCTACACCGTATGGTTATATAGACTCATAGAATCATAGAATCTTTTGAATTGGAAGGGACACTAAAAGGCCATCTAGTCCAACTGCCCTGCAATGAAAAGACACACCTACAGCTTGATCAGGGTGCTCCATCCAGCCCGACCTTGAGTGTCCCCAGGGCCAGGGCTTCCACCACCTCTCCAGGAAACCTGTTCCAGTGCCTCACCACTCTTATTGTAAAAAACTTCTTTATGACCAATCTAAATCTCCCCTCTTTTAGTTTAGAACCATTTCCCCTTGTTCCATCACAACAGACCCTGCTGAAGAGTCTGTCCCCTTCTTTCTTATAGCCCCTCTTTAGATACTGAAAGGCCACTTTCAGGTCTCCCTGGAGCCTTCTCTTCTCCAGACTGCACAGGCTCAGCACTCTCAACCTGTGCTCACAGAGAAGGTGTGCCACCTCTTTGATCATCTTTGTATATATATACACTCCATCATGAGAAGGCAGATAAGAAGTATTCTGATTATACTTCATGGAGTGGAGAAAGATTTCTCATACAACCTCAAATTAAATACCATATTCACTTTATATATATATAAACATTGATAAGGTCCCCCTTCAGTCTCCAGGCTAAACAGTCCCAAATCTGTCAGCCTTTCAATCCTTCCCCATCACACTGGGAGCTGCTTATTCCCAATGCTAGCCCTAACGAGCGGTGTCCCTCAAGGGTCTGTCTTGGGACCGGTGCTCTTTAACATCTTTATTAATGACATCGATGAGGGA
>JANHGO010000046.1:26310541-26381728 GCA_024606505.1 Aquila spilogaster | reverse complement strand
CGAGCGGGTGGTGGGGCGGGGCGGGGGCGAGCGCGCGAGCCCTGGGCGGCGGTTGGGCAGCCGGGCGCTCGCGCCGCCTGAGGGGATGGGCGGCGGGATCGGGACCGGGACCGGGATCGGGATCGGGACTGGGATCGGGATCGGGACCGGGACCGGGACCGGGACCGGGACCGGGAGGCGGGCGGGCAGCGCAGTAACCGGCGTAGGGGGTACGGGGCTGTGTCGCCGGTCGGGGCGGGCAGGGCCGGGTCGCTGAGGAGGGTGCGGGGAGGCACGGCGGGGGGCCGGCGGGTTGGGGTCGTGGTTTGCCCAGCCGCCCTTCGGCCGGTGGTGGCAAACGGCTGAAATGGCGGGGAAGAGAAAACCGGCTTCGGGCGGTGGGGGAGCTCCGGCGGGTACAGCCGCTCTCGGCGAGCTGCCTTGGCGAAACGCGGGAAACGAAGACGGGAGCTGTTCGGTCTTGGAAGACGAGGAGGAGTTTGTGTTGCTCCTCCCGGCAAAAACATTCAGGATTCGGTGAATGCGTGGAGAAGTAGCATTTTAGATTCCTATATGCTAAACTCTCTTTCAAGACCAGAAAAGGTTCGGTCCGCTGAATCTTCCATTGTGATTATCTGTAATTAATAATTGTGATAATATTTTCCCAGCCCCACTGAGGAAAGCAGTGTGCATGGCGCGCATTGCGACAGCTAGCCGGGTTTTTTTTCTGCGTGTTGCAGTGTCTGCTATGTGGGTGCTCCCCGGCTGTAGTAGGTAGCTGCTGACAGCTTGTGCTCCGTAAGTTGCCTCGGTTGCTTTGCAAAATACGTGTGGAAACGTGAGGCGCACGATGCCTGCCGCGAGGCAAGCTTCTAGTGTGTCTCTCAGCTGCTGTGAACACGGGTGATGGATGGCTGCCCTGGCCTACAGCCTCAAAGCATCGAGGGAAGTCACAGCTCCAGTGTAGCAGGGGCACACCAGACTGGTACACTGATGAATTTAACTGACGCTGCTGGTATGTTCTCATCATCTCTGAGGCACACTACCTGTCTTGATCATAAACATGTTTCGTGGCAGGAAATGAGTTACAATGCACAGACTGTCATGGATATGATGGGTCGAAATACGCAAGTTGTCAGTAATCAATTCCTCAGTGACATGCGTTATAGACTGCAGCCTTCAGAGGCAATTCATTTGTAGGTTTTATTTGGGCGTGTTTTGCATAGCCATTAGTAATGTACATTGTTGATTAAGATCTAAATTATTGTCATGAACCACAATGTAGGAGCTTATCTCATATATCCTAGAGGTAGTATATTGCATAAATAGTCCAAGCTGCTGGCCCTGAAGCATACCAGAGCAGGCTTTATCAAAATTAGAGTAATTGACTGTGCTGTTCATTAACAGCATAATGAGTATCCTTTTATTTATTCTGAAGCTCAATGAAGTTATTCAAATCAAGCACGTGACTGCTATTGTCAGCAGCTACATTTGCTATTTGACCAATGAATATTCAGACCATGACCTCTCTGCTATTACTTGACCTTGTTTCAGATTCTAGACTGCCTTTTAAAATGAAGGAGTTGGCATCTGTTACTTTTGCTGTTTACTTGTGCAGAACATACATGTAAAATAACACATAATTTGCTGCTTCTTAGATACAGAAGATGGCAGTATTGTGCATTTTACAACGGATGAACCATTGACACCCATGAAAGTTTTGGAAAAAACACAACCAAATGTGTTTCATAAATCTTATTTCATTAAGGAAGTCATCCTTCTTTCAACAGAGTAAGTGCCATAACAATAACCTTCCTTTAAACTACCTGTAAGTCAAAATTGAGAAATCCAATAATTTCTTTCATTTGTATGCTACATTTTGTCATTTTCCCAATATACTTGGGGAAGGAACCATTTTAAGCTTGTAGGGAGATCCTCCTTTTCACTACTGAAATATATAAGAAAATGCAAAATACATCAGCTGTTACAGATAGTCATAATGATTCTGGAAAAAGCTGTCATGCCTCTTTGAAACAGGAATACAACAATTGTGTTTTTCTCCAGTTTGTTTATTAATTTATACACATAACAGCAGATTGATATTCAAGTGCAGGCGCAGAATTCCATACAATTTAATTGATACAGTGTCAGAAAGAAACAATACAGCCATTCCAGGCAAGAGCCATTCACATATCCAAAGTAATGTAGCATTCTGGTCAGTAGTTGTTAGCCCTTATGCTGGGATTATAGACCACAGGCCTTTTCAGGCATAGTTTATTTTTGTGGAAACCTTCAAGAAGTTTGTGGAACTCACTCTTCCATGTTTCCTAAAGAAAAATATACCTGCACAGTATGGCACAATGTGAACCCCATCATGAGAAGGTCAATACCGGCTGCACTGATTATACTTCATAGAGTAGCATGGAACAGAGAAACTTTTCTTCTATAACTTGAAGTTAGGTACCATATTGCACTATAAATCTCTGCACGTCATTTAAGTTCTATGCACAGAACTATGCATGCGCAATAGACCAGCTCTGAGAAGGAGTACCGGTGCTCCATCTAGCACACATTTGCACTTCATTTTCACGTGGTTCTTCAGGTTTCCATTTCTCGTATTTCCTACCGTTGTGGACTGACGTAAGCAGAAAGCGTTCACTCTCTTTGTTGTATGCCTAAGCCCCGTGTGGAAAAAAAAGAAAGATATGTTTAGTAACCATACAGATTATCTAAAAGTTGTCCTCATCATGATTTTTGCCATATGCTCCAGTAGAAGAGCAGTACCCTTCCTCATGGAATCGTACAGCTTTTATTTTCCTAGCTGAAAAAAATGGACGTAAGAGAAAACGTGGGAAATGGCAGTAAATCACTAACGTGGATTTGGTTGACTCAGAAAATACATGTTGACTAGGAGACATTGAGGAAGTGTGGGTTTGAGATGGGAAGCGGTCAGTTTTTATTGACACTTCGGGGCTGTAGATTGTAGTATAAACTTGGAAGTGGCAGCGGCAGCACCGCCTTTCACTATCCCCTCGACGCTGGAAGTTTCTGTTTGTTCATTCTCAGCGCTAGCCCCGTTGTGGGCGATCCTTGGTGCTTTCTGCTTCAAAGTGCACGTTTCAAGGCAATGTATGTGAGCTCCAGAGAGCCCATCCTTCCCCCACCTGCTGCCTAATGGCTACACTACTGTCTCGAGGGATAAACGATTTTTCACATACTGTCTACTTCTGTGAGCACTGATAAAAACTCCGTCACAATGTAAGTCACTTTCGCATTATTATAATGCTGACAGTGGTGGCGGCCCTCATTCAACACCCTATTCCCCCAAAAGTTACTGGGAAATCTCCCATTTAATGAGACTTAGGCTGGATCTGTATCAGCCCCCCTGGTCTATGGGATGATACTGACATTCACTTAGATCCTAATCTCATCAGCCTCTGAAGTCTGCAAAAGACGTGCAGTGTTTGTCGTTTCCATTGCACCCGGGGAACTGCAAAGCACTGTGTACAATTAGATCTGCAGTTCTCCAGGTACATTTCCATGAGTGACTAATGCTGAGAGTAGCACATTGACTCTCCCCTCATAAGAGTTGAACACGACTACTTAAGACTAAAGATTAACTTCCTCGGAGTTTAGAACTGTTAATTTGTCAAATTTGAAAACTGAGGTTAAGTTTGGCCATAGCTGTTAATTAACTTATATGATAGCTATCAATATTTTACTTTCCTGGGATTTTCCATTTCAAAGACATTGAAAGAAGCAGAAAAGTACATTGCTAATTGCATCGAGAAGATGGAAGGGGTTTGTTTGTTTTACCAGCTCATATGCTTTCTTGAAATTTCAGTCCTCTCTTGATTTGTTTGGAAGTCCAAATTATGGTATACTGCTAAGTATATACATACAGATAATACATGAACTTCTGGAGGTCACAGCCACTGAAAAATATTATAGAGATACTGTTATTTTCAACCAGACAGACAAATTCATTTAGTGCCAAAAGAGAAATAGTTCTTTGCACTAGTTCAATGATATTTCTGGGATGCAGATTGTGCATGAGATTCTGCATGGCTATGACTTGTAGCTCAACAGTAGTTTGGAAAAACAAAATTACTCTAAAAGAGGAACTATTTAGAAATCTAATACCTCACAAAGTGCTGAATTAAAAACATACCTTGTGTATGTGCATGTAGATTGTCATTTGTTCAAGAAAACTGATGCCTGGCTGATTAATCAGTGGCAAACAAATGCAGACATGCTTAAACAGTGCTACATATCTGGCCAAAATGGGAGAAAAGAGGCTGGGCAGAATGTTATCCACACATGTAGATTTATGACAGGGACACAAAGTGGCAGAATGTCTGTCCTTTTAGATTATACTGATATACTCCATTTGTAACCTGAAAAGTTACAGTGCTTTTTAAGACACTATTTAAAAATGTCATTGATCTGGAGAAAAGTTAGCTTTCTGCTAACACCTGGTCTAGGCTTGCTTGTCCACCTGGCTTGTTTAAAAAACATTCTGGCTTTGCAAAAAGATTTATAGATGTGCAGCAGTCAGTTGCTTATGTGCAGTGCTCTGTGCATATAGAACCTGATAAGCACATGGGCAGTCAGCCGGATGCATTTGACACGCATCCAAGTTGCTGTGCACGTATACATCAACTGCATGATGCTCTCCCTGTGAGCTCTGAGCTGGGGTGTTTATCACACTGCTTCTTCTCCTGGCCTCCTCCCCTCTCCGCTGGAAAAGATCATTTGTCTTGCTGCTTGCCAGCAAGACAAATTGGGGAAAATCAGCCATCCTGGCTGGAAGTCAGCAGCCCTGATCAGGGAATCCAGTCATGTCCTCTAAGGTTGTTCCTGCTGGGCGTCGTGTGCCTCTGATGTACTTTGACACTGGCTCCATGTGATTCCGAAGGAAAGAACTGATTTACAGTGGTTTACAGCAGGGAGAAGTGGTGATGCCACGTATCAACGCTCAGTTCTATTTGCCTTCTGGCAGCAGGGAAACGATGCTTGGCTTTTCTGCTCTGTTCCCAAGTTCTCCAGTATTTTCCCCAAAGGTACAAAAAAGTTCAGATGCTCGTTATTGAAGCAACGCACGTGAATTTAGCATGAAACTGATTACATTCATGTTCTTTTAAGATTTTTTAAATTACAAACTTTACAGAAAACCGATAGTCTTTCATACATTTACATCTTTTAGTGCTCTCCTTCTGATGCATGTACATACAGGGTGTTAATTTAAACTGTCATTAGAAATGAGTACATCACTTTTTTGTTTTCATAGGCATAGATTGAACGTCTAAGCAGATAATGTATCCAATAGTTTTGTACTCAGAACTGGTTGCCTAGTGAGGGTAAACAGATGCCCAGGAATCAACTTGATTTAATGACTTTTAAAGACAGGGTATCAAGTCCTCTAACAGTGGCTTCTAAAAATAAGATTATATTAGTGAAACAGTAAGTTCTCCATTACCTGAAAGTCCAAGTATTCTTACATAGTAAATACTGGTTATCGTTTTCCATAAATTCAGTCCCACAGTTAAGTAAAATTTTCTCACTGGTAGTCATTCTTGTGAAGGTCTTTGGGTTTGCAGTCTCAAGATGCACTTGTCAGTGCTAAAGGACCAACTGAAAGTAGTTTTGAAGTGATCTTCAATTTAGGAACTAACCATTAATCAGAGCCACTACACGGGCAGTACAGCAGCAGAGTGGAATAAAATAATCCTATGTTGCTGCCCAGATTGCAAAGACCGTTCAAGTACTTGTGATACATTTCAGTTTCTGAATTCTTTCTTCTCTGCATTTATTTATTTGTTTTGGTAAACATTTGACTAATAGTGTACAGTGCATGATAGTGTAGAGTGCATATTAAAATATTTTTTAAAATATTAAAATATATGCATGCATATGTGTATACACAGTATGTCATGTCTACAAAACAAGAATATGTCCTTATCCATCATGCTTCCTATGAAGTCCTTTTATTGCACCTCTTCTTATTCCAGTTGCTACTGTAATGATCCTCCGACAGCAAGAAAGTATTTCTCCACCTTTATAACTGTTCTTTTTGTGCAAAGCAGTGCCTCAGATGTGGGTGTTTTTGTGTGGAATGAGGCGTTTGCTCTGCCAGGCTCAGACAAGCTCCTGAGCCAGGATGCAGGAGTGAGACTGGGGCAGGGATGGGGGGACACAGCACTGGGGTCACCAGGCCAGCCCTTCAGGTGTGCTGTGAGTTCAAAGGCAAATGAGGGGCAAATCCGGAGCCCTGTTTTTTGGGGGCCAGGGCTTCTGTGTTCATCACACATTTCTTTTGGAGGGATGAAAAGGGTGCCCAGTCTTCCTTTATCCTCAAGGGCCCTCTGTGGGGCCAGCCAGTTTCCCAAGGAAGGCGGGTGGCAGTTTCCTTTGGAATCTCTTGGCAGCCAAGCTTCAAATTCACCTGCTGTGGGTGACAACATGGCATCCTACCACCACTGCGCTGGTGCGATGTCCCTCAGGCATCTTGTGTGCTTGTCTGACATTGCATCTGGGGGGAAAAAAGGTTGGCCTGGAGCACTGTGCAAAGTTTTGAATTATTCTAAAAAGGAAGATGGAAAATGAAAAACTTGTTATGGCTTTTTTTTACTACGGAGAAAGGTAGTAAATAGCTAACAGAAGACAGTTGTTTCTAGTGCCTGTTTTAGCTAAAATAACGGGGGTTAATTATTAAACCTTTTACTTGGTTGCTCACTTGTGCTGCTGATGCTTTAATCCTGGGTCACAGAAAGTTTAAGAGTGCTTTACAGGGGAGACTCACTTCTTTTTTCCTCAACTTTTCCACACTGACGGGATGTTACGGGTTTTGCTGCTTACTCTCACTGTAGTTGCCATTGCTCATGCTGAGCTCTGCAAGCCAGGTAAGTTTTGGAGCTGATTCCCATCCTTCCCCAGGTAAATGTAGCTTTGAGTTTATGCCTACAAAGCTGCCAGCTTCTCAGATTTTTATTTTAACTGGTAGTCTCCAGTTTGAAGATTGAATCACCGAGCATTCACTTCTTTTATGAGTTTGCAAATTAAGTACGGAAGTTGATCTCACTTAAAGAGTTCATGGTAAATCTCACTGAGACTCTGTAGGGCTGCAGCTTTTTTCATGCTAGTAACTTCTGTTCTAACCAGGTGATCTGTTAAGACACATTTAGAAGCTGCTGTTTGTGAAATAATTAGAGAAGTAAATGATTTCAAATCCTATTTTGGCTGACTATCAATATATTTGCTTTTTTCTCTTTGTGTCAGATGCACAGAATGCTTTCAAAGTACGGCTTAGTATCAAAACAGCTTTGGGAGATAATGCAGTAAGTAAAGTATCTTCACATATTCTTTCTAACTGAATATCTGCCAAAATAGAAGTAATATATACTGTAAAATTTCTGAAGGCAGCACAAGCAATTTGTTCTGAAGTGTTAATTGTAATAGCTTGCTCAAGGCATGATTCAGGCATCCATTTCTTGACATTTGACTAGCACACTCCTTAAAATGGCATCCTTTAAGAGAATTATAAAGCTTGCCTTTTCATAAAGATAATTTTCTGTCGAAGATTTTTTTTTTTTTCCTGGAAAAACGGTAGAGATGTTACACTTTATGCATGAGAGGTGCTGCATAAATCTAAGTCTGTATTTTGGGAAAAGCACTTCTGCTTGAGAGTGCTAATTGTAAAGTCAAGCATGTCTGGGAAGAGAAGCAGGAAAAGATTGTTAGGTCTTTATGAAATGGGACTTTATGTCAGGCTCTCAGACGAGCATGATCTGTAGAGATCATTCAAGCATATCTCATCAATTCCCTACTAATGTAGGGCTTTGGACAGTGGCTTCTTTTCTCTGCCTGTGGTGCACAGGCTAGTCTCATGAGGACTGAAATGCTTTGGCTTGAATTAAGTCCTTGGGCTTAATGTAGAAGCACTGGTGTGAGAATAAGGGTCTGTGATACATAAGAGATTGGGACATTAGATGACTGAATGGTCCTTCCTGATCTAAAGCGCTATGAAATATGGCAGAACCCAGTACTTAATTTGCAGTTTTGAATGCTTAGAGCAAATCTGCAGCGTGTTACAGGGCTCAGCATAAAATTAGGTATGAAATGTCTTGGGCAGTCGTCTCTGCTGGAAGTCTGGTGTCTGTGTTAGGAGTCCTGGGAAACAAGCAGCAGTTGGTTACATGTTATAAGAGACTGGAGATACGAGAATCTCCCTATGACCATAGAAGCTGCTCTAAAATTACCCTGAAATATCAGGTAATTTAAACTAACATTAGCAGGGACCTAATTCCGCTGGTAACTTCATAAACCAGACGAATTGGGAAGAAATATTCAAGATACACGCTAAAGTATTTGTCTGTGGAAATTCATATTGAAGTCAATCCTCTTGGGTGAGAGACTTTAATTAAACAGTACTGCGAACCTGGTTTGTTTAAAAATTTATTAAAAATAGTGTAATCCTATGGCTGAAAATAGGTCAAAATCATTATTGAAGCTCCTCTTGATGATAACTGCTAATGTTTTGATTTAATCTTGGTTCAAAATAGTAGCACAGAATGAAAATTGCAGTTTCCAGTAATGCTCGCTCTTAGTGCTTTTTACTTCTCCAACTACAGTAAAATAAGGGGGTTTTGTTTGATCATTTGTGATTTTTTTATTTTTCATCCAAAAAGAGTATGATGCAAATCATTAATCTTAAAGGCACTTTATATTACAAGAAAAAAGCAATAACTGAGGAGCCTATTGGTTTTTGTAGATAGATGGTAGTTTATTTTATATAACAAAACGTGTGAAAGCCCTAAGAATGGGGCAATCTAGAACAGCATTTTAGAACAATAACATGCTGAAAGTGGTCTGATGCCATGCAAAATTACCCACAAATAACAATTTATTAAGTGCACAGGTAGTAGTTCCTTTTCATAGCCATTGCAATCTTCTCTGCAAATGACTGAAACTGAAAACTGAAAGTACTATCAAACTGAAATCCATTTTGATTGAAGAATTTGGGACATTTTTAGATTTTATTTATTTATTTTAGCAAAGAAAAGCATAGTACTGTCATTGTATCACAGTAGGACACAGCCAGCTTAGAAGATCTTTGTATGATGCTCTGCTACTGAATTCCATTTCATTCATTTCCAAGTCACTTCAAGCTAGATGATAACAGAAAACCCTGACACTGTGGGCATTTTGTTCTAGGACTGGCAGGATAACTCCAATGTACATTCAGGGGCGTAGGAAATAATAGGTTAGTGTAGTTTTCCCCATGGTTTAGTGCATGCCATCCACTTTGTGTGAGGCTGATAAAGACAGGACACCATTTTTTAATTTGTTCACAAGGTAGGCTGTACTTTGAGGCAGGGAGTGCCATTTAGTTTATTTGTATAGTTCTTATCACAATGGCGCTGGAAAGAGCAGCTAAGACACAGTAAGTATTTAGCTGTTATCATTTTATTTGCAAATAATGGGTGCACTTGACAGAGACATTGTTTGCTAACCAGTGGGAGGAAACATGGTGTCTGTAAGCCTAAATGGAAGGAAGGTGATTTATGAGTCTGTCTGAGGATGGTGTTAACTTTATGAGTGGCTTCTGGAACAGCTGCTAGTCAGTAGTTGCTCCTACTCATGGAGTTAGCAGAGTGGTAGAGGGTTAATTCAAAAGGGCCAAAGACAACTAGGGAGTGAGCCGAAGTGATGTGCACTGAGAAGTCTATGTAACTCTGTGTCACCACTCAGTTTAACAGTAAGAGTCAAAGAGCTGGCACCTCAGGGGCTGCAGCCAGGTGAAGTAGAAAGTGGACTTCCCTTCTGGCTCATATATTCAGGCTGTTACCAAGGTAGAGGATGAAGGGGAGAAAGGCTGATGTGCACCTGGTGTCTTACCACCAAATGGGACCTGGAAGTGTGTTCGTATGTCTGTAGCCACACTGCAGTCTGAATGGCTGTCTAGTTAAAACACAGAACCATTCAGGAGGGGAGGGACCTTGGAAGGTCCCTAGTCCCCTGCTGCTCAAAGCCAGGTCAACGCTGAAATCAGATCAGGTTGCTCAGGTGTCATGGTTTAACCCCAGCCAGCAACTAAGCACCATGCAGCTGCTCACTCACTCCCCCCCACCCAGTGGGATGGGGGAGAGAATCGGGGAAAAAAAAAGTAAAACTTGCGGGTTGAGATACGAACAGTTTAATAGAACAGAAAGGAAGAAACTAACAATGATAATAACAATAATAAAATGACAATAATAAAAAAAGGACTGGAATATACAAGTGATGCACAATGCAGTTGCTCACCACTCGCTGATCAATGCCCAGTTAGTTCCTGAGCAGTGATCCCCCCAGGCCAACTCCCCGCAGTTTTTATACTGGGCATGACATCCCATGGTATGGAATACCCCTTTGGCCAGTTTGGGTCGGCTGTGCTGGCTGTGTCCCCTCCCAACTTCTTGTGCCCCTCCAGCTTTCTTGCTGGCTGGGCATGAGAAGCTGAAAAATCCTTGACTTAGTCTAAACATTACTTGGCAACAACTGAAAACATGAGTGTGTTATCAACATTCTTCGCATGCTGAATCCAAAACACAGCACTGTACCAGCTACTAGGAAGAAAATTAACTCTATCCCAGCTGAAAGCGGGGCATCAGGGCACTCTTGTAATATTATAATCTCATTCTACTAGCTTAAATTTTGTTCTCCTTAGAGCACTACTATAGCATTTCACCCCATCAACAACCTACACTCATCATCTTTTACCCATTATCTCATCAACCTCCTCTTTCACTAACAGGCACTCAAGACTGGCTTTTAGAGTCAGCTGTGTCTAATTCTGCTCCTACATAACATAGAAAGGATGGCAAGTGCAACTGAATCAAGGTCTTTGTGTTTGCTCCTTTGTAGAGCAAAAATGGTAGACATTAATAGTTCTGATACCATCATGTAATGTTTCATTGATAACAGAGTTATCTTAAGTTTATAGTGTGTGGTTGCAAATGGTATTTAATACATTTCCTCTATAGCAGCATAAAATGTACATCAATAGCTGCACTTCATAGGAACATAAGAACAGAAGCAACATCCTCAGTCATCAGCGGCAGTCCAGGCCTTTGCAACTGGAGGATAAAGATGAAAATGATAAAGCCCCAGAGTAGAACAATTTGGGTTTCTTTGCACCTATCCCTCTGACTGGAGAAAGCTGATGATTAGAAAGTGGCTTCTGGCAATTTGTGCCCACTTGTCCTGAGTTCATACAGTTTATTAGCTTAAAGGTATTCTTGCCATATTTTTCCTCCTCATTATGTTGCCTCCCCCCTGCATATTCCTGCATGCAGTCATGTACATAGGTTCTTGTTCATATGGAGCCCACAGCCATCTCCATTTCCTCTGCCTCCTGTCTGATCACCATTTTCTTGGGGCTTCTTGCCCTTCTGCCCAGAATGTTGTCTGGAGCATCTTCTCCTCACTCAAGCAGACCCCTGATTTCTGCTGAGCTTTGTCTGCTGGTCTCCTCCCCCATTTCTTGCAGCTTTCTGTTTATTCTGTCTTTTTAAAGTGCTTACTCTTTCAGCTGGGGCTGGAGTTCCTCACTACAAATTATTTTTCCTGTTTTGAGATACCCTTTTTGTTACTCTGACTTAAAGAAGCTCTAGGCTACTGCATTATTTATGAAAACTGAATACTTGATAGTGATGAATTGTGCGTATATACATGTACTACACTAAACATAAACATATCAAGTACATATACTTGGTAGTGTTGCATTGCATTTGTGTCCATGTAAGCATGAAATGGAGTGTTCTTCATCATTATCCATTTTCAAGACAACTGATTAAATTATCTCTACAGCTGGTTTAATCCACTGGATAACAAATGATTTTTTTCTGTCCTTTTGGACCTGTTCTCAAAGACTGCAGATGGCATGTAGGGATTCAGTCAATAGTACCACACACAGAAAATAGGAAGGTCTTCCCTTATAGTGCTGCAAATTGTGCTCTGTTGTTTAAATACAGATGTCTTTAAAATTACAATAAATAGTTTTATGGCTCTCATCTGTATTAATTCCTCTATTACATTATCTGTTTCTTTTAGTACTAGTTGCTGTCATTACTGTCACGTTTTCATCAGCACAGTGGGATCAAAATACAGGCTTTTATAATTTCTTTTCAAAGAGTGTCTCTTTTTTTTTTTTTTTTTCCCCAGTTTAAGTTCCCAGACTGGCATGCATTACCACAGTATGCTTACACCTCCCTTCATTCACAAGGCAAGAGTGGTGAGTCAGAACCCAGGTTCTCAGCCTTGCATCTGGATTGTAATGCTACTCAAGTTGGCTGTTGCTCAGCTTTGCTGTCCCTGTCCTACCGCATCTTAGCGAGCCCATTTCACAACTCATCATTTGTCAAGGGATGATAAATATGATCAGTATGACTTTCTGCCCTTTAAATGACTGCTTCCTTCCCTGCTTAGGTTCCGAATCCACAGGATGTCAGAGCAAATGAGGGCTGATGCCTGGAATTTGGATTCCTTCTTTTTGCAGAGAGGTTGCAGCTCCATGCATCCAAAATCACAATTTAAAAACCAGAATTAAGATTTGGCATTTTCAATGCTGTTTAGTCTACTGCTTTTTGATGTATGTTGCTGGTTTTTGAATGTGTTATGAAGGCCTGTGAAAAAGTAGGTCAAAGTTGTCAACAGGGTTAAGTATCCACGCCAGTGGGTGTCTGGTTTGGATGATTACAGTGCAGATTTTTTTAATGCTGAAAGTTAAAGATTAGATTTCTGTTTTTATTGACTGAAGAAAGCTACCTCTAACCTCCATTAACATCATTCCAAGAAACTATTAATCTTTGTAATCTGCTGAAAGGGGAAATTCAAATCAGTATGCCTCAGTCATGGCTCTTGTTATAAAAATGTAATAGGTGCAGTTCTTACAGGTCATTAGAATTACATATGTGAATGAAAGTCCAGGGGAACGTAGTGAAGCTATCTCAGAAAACTGAAATTATGGAAGCATGATTTTTCATCAAGACAACAGAGAACAGTTTTTGGAGCCTGTATTTTACTTCTTATCGAAGTAGTAAGGGTGCTATTTTCTTTCTTTTGTCTTATGTGTGATGTAGTAATTTGTACTACAGTTGAGTCTGTCTTCTTGTTGCAAGGATGGTGTGCAGCAATAAGGCCATAATCTCATTTTATTTCCTGCTGTCCGGACATCTAACTCCCAGAGACTACCTTCAATATTAAGGGTTTTTTTTATTTTTGTGCAGAGCCAAATGGTCTTTGAGAGTGGATTTAAACCTTCTACTTTAACAGGGTTTATCCAGCTAAAGAGGCAAGGTGATGGCTGCAGCTCTGTGGGGAGAATTCTAGTAATGTGCCTAGTCTTTGGTACATGAAACTTTAAATCTCCAGTTTGATCAGCCTTTGGAAACATTCAATTAATTTGGTTTTTTTGAAGCATTCTTTGCACTTTATATTGCGCTTTACAACAGCCATTATAAAAAGTCCTTTGTGCTCACTAAATAATGGGCAGGAATTTATTTTCATAGCACAACCAGAGAATTTATTCATTTTCTTGATCAATATAGCATTTCAAGTTCAGTGACTCTTTTCTCTGTCTGTACTGCCAGCGCTGGTGCTGAAACTGATTATTTTCCATCTTCCTTTACAGTATGCCTGGGATGCTAATGAAGAGTACCTCTTCAAAGCGATGGTGGCTTTTGCAATGAGAAGATATTCCAGCAAGAGCACAACTCAGTAAGCATCTACCCTGATTTGCCTTATACATATTAACAATGCTGCATGTAGCCACCCATTCTCTGCTGTACTGAACTGCAGAAATCATTATATACAGCTTCTAAAAACAGACCGTTCCAGTATATTTCTTTGACACCCGGATACATGTTAAACATCACACTCTGTCTGTCTTGAGCAATGTTCAATCTTTGGACCAGTATCCCTGTTGATGTGAAGTGACACAGCTGTGGATCTCAGGATTGTGCCAATTCATTCTAGCAGAATCTGGCAATAAGACATCATACCGTCTGGGGACTATACCGCGAGGAGGTGAAGGGGCACATTAGCAAGGTCAAGAATTGCCATACAGAACCTTGAATAAGCAGCTTTGGTGCACATTTTCTTAGAGCACAGCTTCAGCAGTATGCTGAAGATGAGCTGACTCAGAGAACTGGAAGGTAGATAGCTATGTTAGTGCTGTGTTCTGCTGGGGTATCTATCCCTAATATTGCAGTGGTTGAGTTACCTAGCTTCAAGAAGTTTCAGACATTGCAGTTCAGACATAAATCAGCCTTTAATTGGTTTTGGGATTAAATCTACCCTGAGGTATTGAATATTCTTCTCAGGCTTCTGATCCTTGCTACTTATGAAATTAGATACCAGATTAGACAGACCATTTAGCAAGCTGTGTTTTCAGTCTGTTCTTATCTTTCTTAAATGAGAAACCTTGTAAGTGTATTTCTATAGGCCTATTATTTTTTCATTGTTTTTCAATCTCAAAGGAAAGATTTATGGTTCTGGTAGGCTAATGAGGATAAGGTTCTCAATTTACTTTAAAAAAACCTATTTCAGGCTGTCATTGTATCAGATGAAGCATATTCCACGTTTGCAAAGATCCTAGTTAACTTTAGTCACATGATGATTATTGTGGCTGCTACACTTTCTCTTAAATAGAAGGTGATTTCCCCCTCCATGTAACAGGAGTGTTTGGTTCCTTGCTGTTTCATTTTTACTCCTCAGAAGTTGTCTCCTTTGAGCAAGACAGCCATTACACCAAGCTTAACAAAACCAGCCAAGTATGCTACTGCACCCAATTAAAATGACACTTAAAAAAATGAGTTCAAGATAAAAGCTAATTAAAGGTGATTATGCAGGGCTTTTTCTCAGGTTTTCAAATTAGCAGAGTTTTCATCCAGTATCTGATCCATAAAGATCTGCTTTTGTATACTTATTTTAGTCCCAAGTCCTTTTTTACAATTATTGTCTTCCTTCAAAGTCACAGTGCTTTCACACAGCAAAAAACCTGTGCCAGAAGCCAGTGATCTTTTTCCGCTTCAAGCACCATGGGTCTTTGCAGACTCAACTAATACTAGAAAGCTTGGTGCAGGAATGGGAAAAAAATCAAGCCAGTATGAAAGGAGTTAAAGTTTTAATGGAAGTTACCTCTATCGACTCTGGGAAATCACAAAATTTATGCTCACTTAATTCAGTTCCCTACCAAGACAGTTTGTCCTATGGACAAATATGATAATGTCAGTGTTACTCCAATTTGGAGGTGGGGTTGCACACATCAATAATTTCCTGCTACTATGTTTGTCAAAGGAGAAGTCAGTATAATATTTGGAAACAGCTAGGTGTGGGCATTTTACCTCTTTAAGATGGTATAGGAATTACTCATGGGATATAACTTTTTGGGGTGTACCTTGGAGGTATAACTGATAACTCTTCTAGGACTTCTAGATACCTTTGGGGTCATGTGTAGACAGCATGTCAACTGAAGGACAGCTGTGCTGCTCTGAGATCTGGTACAACTCACTAGGCAACAAGCTGAGGAGTTTCCTATCCATAGATCTCTCCCAAATCCCAAGGGACCTCAGAGTTCCCGTTCAGTGATGGAGAGCTAGATGAACCTCCCAATACACCCCAAATAACCTGCCTGTTACATGGGAGCAGGAAAGCTGTGAAAGCCTCCATCCTGTCAGAAGTCCTGGAAATAATGCTCTCCTTTCGCCACCCCTGTGGCTGGCAGCTGGAGGGGTATAGAGGAAGGAGTGCAGTCCACCTCCATCCCCCCTGCAGTAGGTATGGAGGCGTGGGAGCACTCAGCATCCCAGAGGGTACAGCAGCCTGCCGTGCACACAGGAACGTTACTCTTGCATAGCTGGCAAGAATAGCGGCAGGGGCTTGCAGTGTGGTGAAGAGGAAGGCAGAAGCAGGAGCTTGTGGCAAATGAATTACACTACACTACAGGAGCTTTTACAGATAAATGCCAAAAGATTTTCTTTGGGAGCTGTAAAAGATCAATGATCAATTATTCTGTCATAAAAGAACAAACAAATTGCTTGTGACTGTATTCTGGTAGCATCTAAATTCACCCAAATTTCGCATCTGGTTAATTAAAGATTTTTATCAAAATAAAGACTCATGAAAAATTCACCAGTATTTTACATAACCAAATACTGGTTCTGCCAGGGTATAAATTCTGCACAGGGCCATAACCAGGATGTGACATACCTTCCCTTTAACATCCCATTAATTTCTAACACACCCACAGCCCTGCAGTAACTCACAGCCACCACTAAGTCCCACATGAGACCAAATGCCATTAAATTCAGCAAGCTGGATCACACCCCAAAATAATTTGGTGGATCATCATAACCATTGTTGCAGTTTGTCCCATCATTTTTGAGATTCAAAGTCACCTTTTGTTAGGCTTCTGAAGCTGGATAAAAGCCAGCCTGTAATGACAAGCATTTGAATGTGCTGCTGGAAACAGCAGTTGATGCTGTTGTTGCCCTTGTGTAACCACTGAGTGACCAACGCAGAATGGACAGGATTGCACATTACATCTCGAGTTCTCTAAAGTTAATTTCCAAACTAAAATTTAATAAATCATGGAGCTGTGTTTAATATTTGAAAGGCTTGTCAAATTTTCAAGTTTGTGTGAAATGGAAGAAAGACACAATCCATCACATTACTCAGTAATTATTAATACAGATAAAATAAATACTTCTTTTTCAGAGGAGAAATAAAACCGCTGTATTTCCTGCTATATATAATGCCTTTCAATTCATTCTCAATACATATATTCATGAACTACGTAAGCCAACCTTTGATCTCTCAGTGTTAAAAAATGGTTGTCTGCAGTCTGTGTTAGTAACTCTGGTTTCTCTAATCTGTCACTCATTTGAAATAATACACATCTCTTTTGGGCCTGAGACTAGTTAATCTTTAGAGCAGAAAGAATGTAATCACATTTACTTTCGTTCAAGTAACAGAATCTACTTTTGGTACATCTTCCCTCCATTGGTAGATAAAAAAAGCTGCAGTTTCCCTCATGAAGTGACCAGAAAAAGTTCATCAACATTATCCATCTTCCTAAGACAGGCTGTTTTGATACTAAAAATATTGTGACTATTTAGAACAACAAAATAAGCTTCTAGAGTTAAAGCTGTTATGTCAAGGTGACCCCATGGCTGCTGTTCACAAAAAGGAAGAAGATAACATTCTTTTGCAGGAGCAGCTGCACACCAGTGGTTTGGAAGAGGCCTGATGCTTTTGGGAGAGCTGGAGATAGGTGCTTGGGACTTGGGGACTATGGTTCTCCCACAAGCTAACAGCCACTGTAGGCACCCAGCTCCCTTTGAGTCTCTGGCAGCTCTTTCTTACCCCTAAACAATCCTTTAAATCTCTGTAAGGAACAATGATGGTGTTTCAGGCCAAGGAACCATCAGGGTTTCCTGCACTATACTCACTGGTGTTCACTTATATATATTAAAGGAAATACAATTTTGGACTTTTGCCGTGGTGCCATAAGGCAGAACGAGGATCTTGTCATTTTGATGGTAACAGTGTCCTGTAAACCCCATGCCAAAAGTATATCACCTGCTAAGGAAATAAAAAGATGTCCACATATATGTTTACAAATATACTTAATTAGCATAGTGCATGGAGAAGTCAGGTTTCCCAAATCTAAACAGTGTAAAAGCATAGTTTTATAACGCTTCTGCATGCTATGAATCAAACCTGTGTGCAAATAGCAAATAGGGGGAAAAAAAAAAGGTATAACTGCTGCAAAGAAATTGCCACATTGGTGCTTGTTGAACCAGTCTGTTTTGGTGTTTACTCAGTCCCCTTTGAACTTCTTGTGAGCGGTATTATTCTCTTTGGAGCCTGGAAGGATTTACAGTATTCAGATTCCACTGATGAAAAAGTGGTGGCAGTGGAGCCAGGTTTTGGAGGCTTACAATCGAGCAAGGATTTTAGACACAACAGGGAGCAGAAAGAAGGCAAAATTTACGTATCCTAGTGTAAGACTTGCTGCTGAATTGATTCAATACTGTTTGTTCTAGAGAGAGAGATATGCTGCCCCTAATGATGACCGGCTCCCCTATCTCATGCTGAAAGCCTTGGAACTGTAGGGAAGACCCCAGGTTGAAGGGTCTCTGAGTCTCTGAACGAGAATGATTCAGTCAAGGTGTTCTGCCAGTCTTTATCTACCAAATTTCTTTCTCTTTGGGGATCAAACTTTCTTCACTAACCCCATTTCAAGAACATCTCTAGAGCAACATGAACCCAGATTTCCTACCTGGACCAGTTTTTGATTGCACCACAGAAATTCGAGCTTTAAGTACTGCAGTAACATGAAGCTTTGGGTGCTACTGTTACAAATTCTCCTGATGGAAGACTTCCTCTGCAGATACAATTTTAGATATTCTGTGAAGTCAGCAAGAGTTTGTCAGCCACCAGCTAAAAGCAGAATCTTTTTTTCCCCCTCCTGTAAATTTTGTGCTTTGCTTTTGTTTTGGGAGGAATAAATCTGCTTTCATCTTCTGACTGTTGCCAGCAAACTGATGTGAACACCTTTTCAAATTCCAGAGGGTGGCTTTCCTCTTTTATCCATAAAAATTCTCTGTATTTGCAAAATTGACATTGTTTCAGAGAGGCAAAAGTGGGTATTTCAGCTCTGTAAAATCATTGCTTTCCATTTTATTGCATGTCAGTAATGGAATATATACCTTCTCTGTAAGACAAAGGTTGCACTACCAGAGGTGCTCAAAACACCACCAAAAAGCTTCCAGCAATAGGTAAAATATTTCTGGAAAATATCCATAATGAACTACTGTGGTCAAGCCGATGCCTGTCCTGCCTTAAAAGCGAACTCATTCTTTTCTGGATGGAGACTACACATTCATGGGCGATTTTGGCTCCCTTCTATTCCTTCCTACCTCATGCTTCCTGCCCCTCAAGCCACTGCAGAAGTCATTTAATTATATTTGTAATTAGCCAGCAGGTGGCACTACAAAACAGAGCTCTGTGGCAGGGGAGATTGCTTGCAGCTGGGGATTTGTCACCCTGAGGAAGAGCACAGGCTGGAAAGGAAATGTTAAAACTTGCATTTTGATGATGGACAGGCCAAACCTTAAAACCAATTACAGTAGTTAGTAATGGGCATTGCAAACATCACTGCAGGTAATTAAAATAGGGGCTGCATCCTTCTTTGCTGCCACACTGCAGGGTTTTCTTCTCCAGAACAGCAGGTGGTATCTGGAGACTGATCATCCTAAGGAGGGTCTGTCAAGACAGGACGGCTGTGTTGTGCTTGTGGCCAGGTAGACCTTGTGCAAAGGTGAGCCAAGCTGCTTTCTGGAAATAAAAATGATCCTAATTCTTGGCCTGGACTTTCAGAATATCTGCTTGCTGCTTGGACATGGCCAGTAAATCTGAATCTTGAGCCAAATTCTTTGGGTTATTTAATAATGGCATAGAGCTAAGTATTTTTTTCCACTTTTATCTCTCTACCTATCTGTCATTGAATTCATAAAGGCTTTGGCTGTCCTTTTATGATACATACTATGTTCCTTGCCATGCTGTAATAAATGCCACATTATACAATTCCTGTATATTACACAAGTTTGGCTGGCTTGTTTCTTAGTTGTGTGAATAAACTAGGAACAGATAGAAGAACATAGGGGCACCATCTATCCTCAGTCACTATTATGATACTAATATATTAGCCTTCACTTCTTTAGTTTAAATACTCATGATGATGTCATTCCATGAGTTTTTTCTAATGATAATTCCACCATTTACTAGTATTAGCGGTAGAAAACAAATTTGTAAGAATCTGAAAAAAGGCATTTAAAAGACATTTCACGCACTTTTTACATAATATGCCACAACAAGCTGTGTGCCTGTGCCCTTCCACTATTAATTTCACATAAAGCTGAGCTATCTTCTTTTAAAACAGTTAAGATAAATATTTGTCATAGCATAACCTAAAGGGCATAGGCCAGTGCCAGTAGAATGTCTAAATTTAACCTGTTGCCTCTACTCTGTGCCTGACTCTGTGAACAAAGATGTCAAAAAAAATAATCTAAATTTTGTTGCTCTTCCGTCCAACAAATGTATCCTGTAGAAGGACTGCACCCACTTGAAAATCATGTGGGGAATCCTGCATGCCTGGTCCCTGTGGTATTAGCTGTCAAAACCAAAATTCTTAATTCCCCAATGCATTTGCCCCATTATATGGCCTTTGTCACAGCCCTGATGATTAAGATGCAAATATGTATTTTTCCATTTGATTACGCTAAATGTATGTCCAAGACCATGCAAGTTTGTAATAGATTCAGAAATTCATTTGAAGACTCAAGTTTGGTCTCAATAAGCTTAATTTTTTTTATCATACTGGGAAATGGGAAATGCTGTGAGTGATATTTCTTCCTTGAGCATTAACTGTTAACTTTTTTAAAAGTAAGAATTTTCCCCCCTTTAGATGAAAGCATTATTTTAAGAAAATCTAAAATATTTCAATAATTCCTTCCATGCTTCTCTAATGCTGATTATTGGTTTAACTATCTGCAGAATTTCCGATGTGCTGCTTTGCAATGTGACGGATCGGGTGTCATTTTGGTTTGTGGTCACAGATTCTTCCCAAAACATGACAACCGTTCCTGGAAGTGTGGTAGAGGCGGCCATCAGGTACAGTCACTGCTTCTGCAACCTTTTCTTCCTTGCTGACTGAGGATGCTTTCTGTCTCTGGGCCTGGTATGAATGAGCACTCTGCCTCTTTAAGGGTGGACTAATCCAAGTAGTTAAAACACCAAGGGGTCAGTACTCTTTCATGCATGTGACATTAGAGGATTTTTAACAGTCCCATAGAATGCAAAGCATGTGAGCCTTGGGATTATAACTTTGGTAGGAGTCTCTGTTAATGCTGGAGCCTCAGAAGAAATCTAGTCCCTTTCCAGAGCCCTACTTGTAATTTGCTGTCCAGTGTGTGGCACATACACTGCTCTCATCCAGGTGCCACATTTCCCAGCGAGAGAGCCTTCTCTCTCAGATGACAGAATTGCACATTTTCTGTGTGGGATTTACATCATTTAACTTTCATTGCGTGCCACATGCACATCTACACCTGGACTAATGACCATAGGCTCCCTTTCGGTGCTTCTCAAAGCAGGTCTGACTTAATTTAGAAGTCAGCTTTCACATGAGAAGAGCTCGTGTGAACTCTTCATGAGCAGAGCTGGCTGTGTCCCAGCTTGGCTTAAACAATCTTATACTCACATTCTTTTCATACCAGCTCTTTCTAGAATGCCAGTCAATATCGTAGCAGAGCATTGCTTGTGCAAAGTACCATGTGGTACAAATCAGTTTGCTTTCTACTGAACATTGCATTCTGTAGCCAGTGAAAGCAAGAGTGTGGAGCTGAAGAGGGAAAAATTAAAAAATGGGTAATCTGACTTCAGTGGTCGACCAAACCTACATAAGGGGTTTATAGGGATGACTCCCACAAGCAGCATAACTCACATACATTTCTCAAGCACAGAGTGGAAAACAGACCTCTTTGTTTTTAGGCATTCTGTACTTTGTCTTGAAAATTCATGCTATCTCTATGGAGGTGTAATGCCTAATTCCTGATGAATGAGTATGCGTTCTTTTGGAAAGATTAACTTAAGCTTATGAGCAGATTAAACTATTTCCTACAGAGACACCAAACAATAGCTTCATAGCATTAGTGGAGGAAGCAGATTATTTATTCACTGAAGCTCTCTGTAAGAGCGCTGGAATGCAGGGTTTTTGCATTTCTGTTATTCTTTGATACGTTCAGTAGCATAAGCTGATTTATTTAAGTCTTTTATGTGCCCTGTTTGCCACAGAAATTGGATGCTATTATAGTATGTTTGTTTTTTAACTGTTGTCTGTCACCCAATAAAGAATATGCTGTTTATGAAAAGTTTTAATTCCTACCTAACTTAGAAACAAGAAATAAAATGGCCTATAAAACTACAATACTTTTTATTCAGTTGCTTCTGATTGCAGGCTTCCATACTAAACCATTATTCTAATTCTTCATACTACAGTAGCACATAAAAAACTACCCATGGACCGGAATTTTATTGTATGAGATTCTCTTCAAAGTAAGAATAAAGAGGAAGGTAAATGTTCTCAGAGCTATGTATGAGACCCAAGATCTTGCATAAATATACACAAGATGTATTTATGCATATACAAACATGAAATGCACCTGTAGTTGCCTGCATGTGTTTCAGCACATAATTCTGTAACTCCAGCCATTAGATAAGGGTGAGCAATGCTTATTTTAGCTGTTCACAATCATCCTTTCATATCAATAAGGATGAAAATCTTTTCTAAATCAAAGATGGCTTACTGTATAATGAGTCTTATAATATGCCATGGCTTTCAGTCCTCTCCAGGAATGCTAGCTTTCCATTAAGGCTAAGAACTTCCTGTTTAAGGGACAGTCAAACGTTACAGTTTCCAAGAAAAGAAATTTACAAAATCTTACCTGTATTTCCCATATATCTGTTCTTAGGAAATACTTGCTCTATGGTAAATAAAATTAATTGTATACAAGAAAAAGCTGCTGTAAATCATAAAACTGCAATCAAAAAGAGTCTCTCAAGACCAATATATGTAATATATTTTCTCAAAAACTTCTAACATTTTGAAAAAGTAATGAAAGAAACTGCTAAAGCATCTTAAGGCTGCTTAGATTCAGATCCAGAAATACCAGCAAATGCTTAGAAGTAGTGAATGTGGGTGAAGATAGCCGTTAAACGGTAGCAGTTGTACTACTCATGTGAAAAAGTGTATTTCTCAGGTTTACAGTTTCTCATAATGGAAAAAATGTGCAAAGTACAAATCCCTTCAGCTGCATCCTGCAGGGAAGAAGGGCATGTTGGCAATAGGGGTGGATTCTTCTGGACCTAATTGTATTCTGTGCCTCTTGGACCTAAGAAAATCTACAGCAGCAAGAGCAGATGTATTGGCCATCCTGTACATGCAGGATGGTTCAGTTTGAGGAGCCAAGGGGCACTGATAAATACTCTGAGCATTGCAGGGTGTACCTGCCACTCCCATGCTAATCTTGAATGCTGCATGAGCGAGACAACAGAGCCACCCTTACAGATTACAACCTGCAATGTCTTCAGCACATGGTCCAAACCACAAATAAATAATAATACAGTACTTCAGGTCTCATCTGTATTTCTCAGTTTTTCAGATAAATACATACAAAAGTCTGGTGTTCAAAACCTTGTAAGTGTGTGGGTGTCTATGGATTACTGACAAGGTCTATGTTAAAGTGAAGGTCTGTGTAATCCTACCAATATCATGCTGTATCAAATTCAGCCCTGCCAGACTTGCAGCACATACATGAAATTTCCTTTTCTTTTTTTCTTGTATCTTTTTAACTTATGAAATACCTTTCTAAAGAGTTGTAACGTTCTTTGTGTTTTTATGAAGGATGAACCGGAACAGAATCAACAGTGCCTTCCTACTGAGTGACAAAACACTGCAGTTCCTGAAGATAACCTCAACCTTATCACCTCCAGTTGAACCCTCCACTCCTGTTTGGCTTATTGTATTTGGTGTAGTTCTTTGTCTCATTGTGGCTGGAATTGTTTTCCTTGTTGTTGCAGGGATTCAGCAACGCAAGAAGTAAGCGGCATAGCTTTTCTTCTGGTTTAACTGAATACTGACAAGTTAAGTTGGCTGGGCTGGCTTTGCTTTTCAGATCAGCCTCAGAGAAATTATAGCTGTGCCCCCCCTCCCTCCATAGGTAAAGATAACCCATGTGTCCTTTTGTGAGGAAAGGAGTTAGATTTTTTTAACTATGAAGTATAGATGCCTTAGTAATGCTGGGGTGTAATGAGGAAATAGGGAGTACAAGAATATGATCCTGGAGGCCACCTAACTAGAGATGATAGCTTTACAAAGACATTTGCTGTCATTCTTCTCAAGGTTTAGTGTGCCGCAGATGAGCCGCCTCTCACAGACTACCCAAATAGCTACCAAGAGGGAGAAGGCTGGCAGTGACTGCACCCCTTCCAGGGCAGTAGTGTCAAAAGCTGGCAGGGCTAGAAAAAAAATCAGCTGCTGCAATTTGAGAAGCCTCAGTAGAGGACACAATAATGATTAATGTATGGCTGAAGAGGGCCTGCTCAATGGAACGGTGCATGGTCTCTCCTACCATTCATGACTTGATGAGTCCGAAGTACGGAGCACTTCACAGGTTCATGACCAGATCTCCCCATGAGCCTAGGTGTTTGCTGTTTGGCAGTAGGGTGGGAGAGAGATACTCTTTTTTCCTCTCAGTTTCTTCCCTGTGGTGGCACTGGTGAAAAAGAGGCGGCTATTCATGCTTCCCTAGTGTGAGCATGTTGGAGCAAGACAGAGAGTAGGTGAAATTTTAGTCCTGCCATCTCTGTTGGCTCAGAGTTGGGCATAAGGAGTAGAAATTGCTCAGCTGAGCTGAGATTCTGCCATGCTTTAGGCTGCCATGGAGGTTAGGTTAGCACAAAATTATGATTTCAGCAACAGAGTCATAGAGGAACAGCAGAAGAACTGAAAAAGGGTAAACTTCTGCTGACAACTAGATAATGTTAGAATTACTGACTGTATGGTGGACTGCATCCCCATATAGTGGTGCGTTGCAGAGACTTTCCCTTTCTGCATCCTTATCACCTTGAAGAACAACATTAAAAGATCTCAGAAAAACAACACATTGTGAAGCATAAGTGCTTCTCATAGAGAACCCTTAGTAGTGTAGTCAGAATCCCTTCAGTTACATTTTGCATTGAGAAGAGTTGCATGAATTTGCAAAACCAACCCCTTTCTGTTTTCAAAAAACAAAATTCAACAAACAATAGATGAGAGGTTCTGTTGGGGAAAGAGTCTGGGCAGGTACTTGGGATCTGTGGATAGTTTAAGCCCTGTCACAACCTTTGAGGTGGTATGGGCTGAGTTATTTCATCCCCTGAACCTAGGCAACCCTTCTGTAAAACTGGAGAATAATGTTGCTACCTGAAGCCCATACCTGCCCTCTGTGTAGTATCATGGCTGTGTGTCTATATAGTGCCTAACTTAAAGTGGGTCTTTGAACGTTTTAAATAAGTGTAATATAAATAAATTATGCTAAATAGCTATGATTTTTCTAGCTAAAATAATCATTTGTGCTTCATATCATGCTGAAAGACAGCATTTCCCCCCCCTCTGTTTTCAAAATAACTCAGATGAGCTTGAGCAGTTCCCCTCAATATGGTGTAAACTACATGCTTTTATTGTCGTACTACCAGTAATATGGTTTGTTGCTGCCTGCTTATGGTCACTTGGCATCCTCTGTCTCATGCTCTTCTTGTCCTTTTAGTTGTTATGCTCCTTTTCACTTCTCTGTCTGCCTTTACATATAACCTTTCCTCAGAACAGATTAATCCATGATTGAAGTCTAACCCTCCTTTCACATCAACGGCATCTGCAGGCAGGGATGGGGGAGGGAGAGAGAGGGTAAACCAAGCATATATTTCTTCCATCTACTGTTGCAAAGACTGGAGAGGTAAAAGGGCTGGTCTGGGCTATTTGGCTTCTCGAAAGAAGAGCCAGACATCAGAGAAGAGAAGAGAAGAGAATTTCGAAAGTGCTCATCTCTTTTTCAGCCACCGAAGTGTGTGACCAGGTTGTCAAAGACTTCAGCATGTCCAGTAATGAGTTTTCTTGGAAACCTGTCCAGAGCTGACATAATGGCAGCCCTGTTGCCTAGTAAGCTGTGTTGGAAATCTGGCCCCAAGGACGGTGTTGACTTCTCATAAATCTGGCATTTTGTCTTTATAGGCCTTTAAAGTACAAGTTAAATACCTTGGTTCAGAGGAGCCCAAAAGGACATGCTTCGGGCCGTTCGTACTCAGAGTGGCAAGGGAGCACATGATTGGCCTATAATGGAGTTTCAGTAATGAGTTAGACTCATGCGTCATTTTTTGAACTGAAAGATTTTCTTAATTAGGTCTTCACTGTGCATCACTGCCAACATGTAAAATTCCAAGCTGCAGCTGCCTGCAACTTGAAGAGCTCCATGTGATTGTAGGCCTGGACTTTACAGTGAGCTGGATCAGACACACAGTCTCCCAGCCTTATGTTTGTTCTCCTGTCATTGCAGCAATAGGACACCTCCCTCTCCGATAATAGATTTGGCACATACCCAGGGCAGGACCATCCTCTACTGGCTATGCTGAACTAGACCGAAGTCTGCCCCTACCCCTCAAAATCCCATCTGCAGCAGAGGCCATAAACATTTGCCTTGGGAAGAGTGAAAAAAGAGTAAGCACACACAGCTTTTCCCTCTATTACTGTCCCAGCATCTAATTTGCGGCTGGGGGCCTTAGTGAGCTGGATTTGGTCTTTGTGTATTGGGTAACCCACAATGTTTTCTCTTCCCTTAACTTGTTGAGTCTGCCCTTGGGCTCACAGAAATTTTTAGCTTCTCTGAATTCCTATGGCAATGAGTTCCACACATCTACTCCTCTCATTTCTTTTGAACCTGCTTCTTAGTATCTTCTTTTATGTTCTGCCCCCACAGTTTTTGTATTGGAGAACACTCCTTTTATCACTGTAAGAGCAGATACAGCAGCCAGAGGTCAGAGGTTTCCACTACTACCCCCCATGTTTATTTTTAGCGAGTCTGTAATGCCGAGAATCTCCCAAAGGCCAATGAAATTTTATTATTGTTAATATTGCTGTTATTAGCAGTTACACTGAGTCAGGTTGTTACGATTGTCCTGCGTCAGATTGTTACAGTACATGTTGCGGGATAGGAAGAAGCAGTGTAGCTGACCTTTGAGTTTCTTATCCTCTGAAACCGCTGATGCTGCAGGCTGTAAAGTACAGCAGGTTTTTCAACTATGAACTAGTAGATCTCAAGGTCAGAATAAATCTGGAATTAAAGAAACATCGTGACATGTTGACTGATATTTCTGTATTACATCTTCTCGTGGTTGTATTTTTAGATAATTTTATTCAGCAACTATTTTAATATGCTCTTGGTGAGAACTGGAGCCTGGATAAGTGAAAGCCGTGCAATTGTTTGATCTAGAAAACAAAAGTATACAATACTGGGTAGGAAGGTGGCTGTTAATGAAGTTTGAACTAAAAATGCAGATTTGCAACATTAAAAGTGTTAATGAAGTTTGAACTAAAAATGCAGATTTGCAGCATTAAAAGTGCCTAACTTCTGGAGAAGATTGTCAAGGAGTGTGAGGGCACTCGGGTCTCCACATTTGGAGGCTATAGTCTAAAGTTTCTAAAAAGTATGTTTTAATTTGTCCGCATCATGGGGTGAAATCTATGACATACATAACATGGTCAGACTAGACATTTAGTGCAGTCCTTCCTGACGTAAAGCAAAAACAGATTTAGAGATTTTTTCCATTTTTGTTTTGCACCAGCTTTTCCTTCTGCACCCTCCAGTCATTTTACAGAATAAGGAGGTGAAGTAATATTTATAAGATACTTAAAACATGTTTACTCTAGGTTTTCTGGTTCCCAATCCTGACCTCAGACTGCTAAACCAGGGCTCCCAATCTGTGGACCTCCCACCTTCCATGGTATATTTACAACAGCAAAGAGGTGCACCACATTATGCCTTTCAGAACATAACCTATGATAAACTCCTGACTAAATGTACAGTTTTCTGTCTGTGGAATCATGGTGGAGTGCTGCAGGTCAACAGAATAAGATGATTTTCTCTTTCTTGTTTTTAGAAAGAATAAAGAGTCAACAGAGAGAGAAAATTTAGAAGAGAAAGGTGAAGTGACAGTAACAGTAGAAAATGGGATTCCTTGCGAAGCGCTGGATTTAAAAGCAGGCCACATTAATGGAGTCTTTGCAGCAGATGATGAACGGTTCACATCCTTATGAAATGCTGCCATTGGTATCTGGCAGTTTTTTGAAAGACTCCTGTGCCTACTTTATCTCGTCACTACTTCTGAATGTCAAACATGAAGACAAGAAAAATGTCCTTTCACTTAATTTCCCTTGAGAGAACCTTTTGCTGATAACAAATACACTCGAACCTCCATTACAAAGCTTTTGTTCATGAGCAAAGCAAATGAGAAGACATCAAGTGATATCCATTAAAGATTTCCGGAAGATGTACGGCAGAACAGGGTTGAAACCTGCCTTGTGTCAGGCATTTAATTTTTAATGATTATTTAAATATGTCCATTGCTTGTTTTTCCCTGATATAAATGTGAAACTGCATTATTCCTGAATGTCACTGGGGAGATCATCTATCATTGTCAATTCTTGCTGGGCTTTCTTTCAAGCCATATGCAAAAGTTTCTCTGTAAAACGACTTATGTTTGCTGATATGCAGCATGCCTTTGGGTGGAATAGTGATCAGTGCATGAAAGTTTTCATTTATCAAGAAAAAAAAAAAGCAAGCTTTCACAGCCTCTGTAAGAGCAGGTTAAAAGTGGCTGGGTCATCTATAGCTTTAGGGCTAGCAAAGGTCTGGTAGTAAAAGTGTTTTTCACTTGACAGTTAAAGTCACAGATTACATGACCTGGAAATTAAAAGTTGCAAAAGTTTGAAATCTGTTGAAATTAAAAGTTGCAACAAAGGGCAGATTTTCCAAAGGTGCAGTCTGTGGTTGGTGGCCCAGCTCTCATTAAATCTATGAGGGCATTTTGCAGCTCTTTGAAAAAATCTTCCTTACATTTTTTAATAATAAAACTAGAGTAGATTTCCAAGACATAGCCAGCCTGGGGTCAGATGAACCTTCATGTGACAGCTGGATAGCTTTTAGAAAGTTTCAGTGCTTGAAACACCAGCTGCTGGGCTTGGTGCACCTGACCTGGGTGAGCACACGTAGGCAGTGGTAAGTCAGCAGAGACCATTCAAACCTGTGTTTCCTACTTGTGTGGCTGGGAGTTGAGGGCATCAAGTGGTGCCAGACCCTAAACTGCATTGTTGGATTACTTTGAAGTCAGCCGTACATACAGACTACATACATACATACATACATACATACTACCTGTACCCCTAATCCTGTTCCCATTTAAATCGGTGATAAAATTCTGGCTGATTTCAGGAGATCTGGGCCCCAGTAAAGGGGAGTTGTACGTGTGGGTACACAGAGAATGGAAGCATGTTGAAGCAAAATGCGATATCTGCAGTCACCAAACAGCTGCCCACGTCACTGGAGGCAGGATTTGACCATTAGCCATCCTCTTTTCAGTGTCATGCTTGCAGGGAATATTAGAAAACCCATTTACTTATTAGGGTTATTCCATCAGACTCCTCACCAACAGGAAGAGGGTAAAACAGGGTAAAAGCTGCTTGTAAAGGACCGTCCAGTGTCCTGAAAGGGACAAAAGTTTCTTGTCTCCCAGGGTACAAATTCTTCAGCATTTTGGCTGTAATGAGCACCTTTGGCTGTCTGTTTGACCCAGCGCTGGCTCTTGGGAACAGGGTGAGCAGAAGGGGAGGCATGGGAGGAGGAGAAGGGGAAGCAGCGGGCCGAAGGGAGGAAGCTGCGCGGGGGAAGCCCGAGGCTAGGGGAGACCGGGAGAAGAGGGCTAAATGCAGAATAAAACTATGGAACCCACTGATCATTTGCCTCACTTGGTCTCATCTGTCACGGTTATTTTTGATGTCCTGCTGGTGGGTCGCTCTGGACAAGGACTGTGTCTTCTGTGTGCCCCTGCTCCATTCTGGAAAAGGATTAATAAAGTCAGTTGTTAGTGATAATATCTCAGTGCTTCAAAATTACCATCCACAACATGGAGATACATTTCTCACAGGAATGTCAAAGATTAAGCTTACCAGTGTTTAAGATCATTTGGAGTAAAGATATAGAGTACAGTGTTATTATTGCTTCCTCAGTCATTGCTCCAAGGTCTTTCGCTCAGGCAGAGTTTTATTGAGGTAATTCAGACCCCATCATTTCTAAACCTTCACACTTTTCACATTCTTTGTATGACAGATTGCTACACTGCAGTGTGACCACAATGGATTGCAGTTACTGCAGCACCTCTGCAAGAACCCGTGAAAGATTTCAGTGAGAAGAGCTTGGTGGTGCAAAAGCAACCTCAAGCTACCAATTACAATTACTGTTATCCTGTATTGTACTATATGATACCGAAATAAAACTCACTTGATACGAAAAAGGGCCAAGCATATCTGAGCATACTTCTCAATGCCTGAGTGAAGGTTCAGTTCAGCCCGTGGCACTGGCCAGCGAATTGAAAATAGATTGAAAGCCTCTGAACAAAACATTATGTGGTGTGGGCTGACTCTGGTGGGAAGTATTTAATCACTGACTTCCTCCCAGCTCACCTTTTAGCCGCATAATTACTTTACAGCAGTTTGGCGTAATTTTCTGCTAATGATCATATGGGATTCACCCAGAGCATACATCTTGCTTGCCTCTCTGCTGACAGAAAATGGCTTGAGAGAAGCAAATAATACATGAACAGGCAGGTATCACACTTAGCGATGCTTTGAAGCCAGTGTTGGTATTAGCTCTTTCGCTGAAATAGGCACCACAAACTAGGTTAATCAAAGGCACAGTGCTACAGAAGAAATAAATCTCTTTTCTAGTCTCTTTGTGCAGCAGGATCGTATTAGAAAACAAAGAGCACTTTGATTTGGTAAAGCCTGTCCTCCAGAGCCTGCAAATGGTACAACGACAATTTATATCCCGTGAGGATCTGGCCCAGATGTTTTATGTAACTTTCACCATTCTTTTTCTCTAAATCGCCTGCCACCGAATGACCTGATGATAAACAGGAAAATGAATAACAAGCAATATAGACTATACCGTAAACTACTTCCTAAAACAATGAGTTGTTTCTGCTTTCAGTTACATTTGTGCCGTGCCAATGAATTTCGACAAAGTAACACGGGGTGCCCGAGATTGTGCTGTTTCATTTCCAAGAGCTGCATTTGAGAAAAGAGAGGAGAAAAGAAAATCCAATTAAATGAAGCAATAAAGCCAGAGAAGTTCTGTTTAAAGAAAATCTGCAACGTTTATCACTAGCTCCACATCCCCAGCGAGTCAGCATTTCAGGAAGGACGTTACGGTTCTGTTCAGCTTACTTCAGAGAGAGTATTGATGTCTAGGCTAGAATGAGCACAAATCATGCATGAGTAAGTTGTTTACACTGTCAGTCATTAGCTACACATTTGGAGTGCTGGAGAACATTGGGAACTCTGCAGCGCCCTCCTTAAATTAGGGACAGCATTGGTCGTGACACAACCATTTGCTGCGCGCAACCTTCAGCATTGTATCGACCACGGACTGGTTTTGTAAATGAAATTAGTTGTCCTTGTTTATCAATATTTCTTTACGGAAGATTGCAAACTATGCACAGATGCTGAAGTTCTTACTTGAGCCATTCTGCCACTTGCTTTAAGGAAAGCTAACCACTCTGTCCTGCAAGCTGATGCTTACTCTGCATTGGAGAAAACTAGACTGAAGTTTGTTCTGTCACATCAGCATTTGCCTCTTCTCCTCCAGGACAGTGTACAAAGTCTTGAGAAAGTCTGTACTCTGGTACAGACTGGTCTGAAGTGTGGTACTAGCAACTGACCCCAATATTCCCCCGGGGCTCTGCTGGTGCTGAAGAGCCCGGAGGGATGACCTCATGGGCATCTTGCAGGCTATACGCTCCTGTTTGTCTATCCAGGTATGGCATTTACTTCTGTCAGGCCGACCTTCATGGAGAACCCTTCCCTGGCTATGCCTTCATAAAGGGACACTTCTGTTTTGCTTTTTGAGGGAAGACGTAACTGAAGCCAGTTCACTGTTTCTGCCATTGCTCACAAAAGAGAATGGTGAAGTGGGCACAAGGAGCCTCAGGGCAGGATTCAAGTCTTCTTCCTTCATCACTGTGAGAATGAAATAATTCCCAAATTAATGCAAATCATGGCATTAGCACAAGAGCTTCTGGTTTGAAAATTTGGTTCCAAGAACCGGACGTCAGTTTTGACTAAGCAAGGAGCATTATCACACCTTGACAGAAAGTGTTTTTCATGTGTAACCTCCCACATGTGGGAAAACAAAAGAAATTACTTTAAAACTTAGGGCAGAAGTGCAACAAAGATTTAAAATAACTCCCAGTGAAAAGTGGGAGCCTACGTTTCTAGATACTCTTAAAAACATGGTTCAGATGCCCTCAGAAATTTGGTCAGTTCGTCAGTGCAGTAACCTGTGACTCATGAAATGAGGTCTTTAAATGCGCCAAGTTTTTATAGAAAATGCATTGACCAACTGTCCACAATCCATTAGCAATGAGCAATCTGTGCTTGGTTTGCTATGAGCAGCTCCTTTTGGCCTGTCATGGTTTTTGTTTCCTTTTAATGTGGCGTGCAAGAAGGGATGTGTGCAACGGGGTGACACCGCAGCTTCCTACACTACTGGACAATTGCTATTGAAAAATTTGCACTGTTAGATAGGCCTAATTTGACAGACTGAACTTGCTAGTTTTCAAATCACATAAATCTAAAGTACGTTGACAGTGACGAGTGATACACACTTGCCAGCGCAAATGTGTCAGTATATTCAGTTTTGTGAATACATTAAGCACTGTGGGTGCATTTAGCATAATGCAGTTGCATTTTAGCTGGATATTCTGTGGCTGGATTGATGTTTGCATCAGTCCAGAGGAATTCTACCTTTATAGCACGGATTCAACTTTGTTCTCAGTAGAGTCAGCAGGTTCAGTAGGAACTGAATTTGACTTAAGATCAAAAAGAAAAGTTTGATTTTGCTAGTCTGTCTTCTTCCTTCCCACTGTGTTTCCCTTTCCCTTAGAGGTGGCAATCTGAAGCTATCAAAGCATCTTATTAGCTACAGCAATAGCAACAGAGAAAGCATGTAATTTTAGAGAAAAGGCAAGAGCATTCTGGCATTATCTCTCTATCAGCTTCTGCCTCTCTCCTATCATTTAGATTCTAATTGCTACAAATTACAGTGTGTAGCTTTTATCAGTTGTGGACCAACAGGAATTTTAGACTTTGGACTAATGTTCTCTATGACACTGTATCTAAACGACATTGTAGATGCTGATGTGCGGACACATGGTCCCTGTAAAATGAACTGGGACCACTCACTCCTGCCTTAGTAAAACTGAAATGAGAAACACGGGTTGCCTAGATGAAAAGCTATGTTTCACAGGATCAATACCTTTCCCTTCGTTGGTGGGGCAAGGTGGCTTTTTGTAATAGACAAGGTGTAAGGAACACAGAATATTGTGCCCCTGAGCAGTTCCCTCTCCTCTGCTTTCTTAACATGTGGTCTTGATTTTGACTGTGGCCTTCAGCAATGACGCTTCACGAAATCCTGATTTAACCTGCCAACCTGTACACTCATCTGCCTTCCTGAAAATCATTCAGCTTCAAAGCTTTCTCCTAAAACCTTGCAAAAACACTGGTTTCTTGATGCTTCGGGCAACTGACAGCATCTTTACACAGCTCCTGATGTTGTCTTTAGATCTGGGGCTCGCCCCTGCCCATGGGGCACTTTCCACCTCGGCGATGCTGAGCACGCTTTGACTCGGGCAACAGCCACCAGCCCGCGCCTCCCTCGGCCTGCAAAGGAGCGGTGCAGAGGCGACAGCTTCCCTTTAGGTCTGAAATCCGCGGGGTGAAGCAGCCCGTCTTGGGACAGAAGGTTTTCAAGGGATACGGACTAGTCATCCAAGGCACTGGCCCCAGCCCTGGGCCAGTGGGGTGCAAACCGCTCCCTGCTCCGGTACATCACTGGGGTATGGCTGGGCGGTCGGGCCAGCAGCAGGAGGTGGGTGCAAGCCGGGCAGCAGCTCCCCTCACTTCTTCCCCTCTGAGACAGAGGTCCCGAGCGTGGGGCAGGGGATGGGGAGTCTCTCTGCTCTGCACTCGCCGCCTTGGCCTCCGTTCCCACTGGGCGACGGGGAATTAACCCGACCAGCCGCTGATCTGCCCTGTCTTGTTCCTGCAGAGGAAGAGCCAGCTAAGCCCAAACTGCTGATGTTCGAGCCGAGGCTGGCTGCTGGTACGTGCCTTTTGCAGGGGAGCCGGTCCCGGGTGGCTCAGAGGTCGAGCAGGACAGGCTGCGCCTGCCTGCAGAGGAGCGGAGACGTCCATCCCCTCACCGCCGCACAGCTCCGCTCCTCACCTGGAGAGCGGACGCAAGGATCCCATAAAGCCCTCTCTTGCGGGAGGGCTCCCAGCCGTGTTGCGTGGGCTGAGGGCGGCTGGGGAGCTGGGGAGCCAGCGCCCCGGTCCCAGCACCGGCAGGAGGGCTTTCGTCCGAGAAAAGGCGGATGTCACGCATGCAGAAGAGTTAGTCATGTGGGAAAAAGGCTGCTCGGGGGGATTAAAAGGACTATTTGCCCAGCCCCCCGTTTGAAGCACGAGGAAGAGGGAGAAGATCTGGGCTGGCCCCCCAGCGATGCTCAGGTGCGGCTGCGGCGGCGCGGCCCCTCTCCGGGCGCTACTGCCGTATCGGGGCGATGTGCGGAGGGGCTGAAGCCACCCTCGGGCCGCCCGCTGCCTCCACAAAGCCGCTTTACGGGGAGTCCTCAGAGCAAGGATTTGCCAGGTATTTAACGGATGTGAGCTGCTCTTCGGGAAACGGCAGAGGAGCGGCGGAGAGCGGGGCAGCTGCAGCCCTGCGCAGGCGGTGGGGTGGCCGTCCCATGGAAGCTCATCCTCCCCGGGGACGCTCCAGGCCGGGCAGCCACAGCCCTTCAGAGCCCCCCTCCGCAAATCGGTCACCGAGTAATGCTTATGCCCATCTTTTATGCACTGGGCAGAACGACAAAGCGCAGCAGAGAGCTTAAGCAGTGCTCCTGCCCGGAAAAAATGGCCTGATAACGGTATTTTAAGCAATTTTAAGGGTGTGTGGTGCCCAATACGCAACACAGTGGTTTCTTATTGAGGCATGCCCTAAATGCAATTCTCTGTTATTGCAGTCCTAGTTTCATAGCACAGCTCAGCCAACAACATGAGTGATGAGGCAGAAAACTGCTCGAACAGAGCCAGGGTACAGATGAACACTGGTGGGCAGCTATTTAAGCAGATGTCAGACAACTCGGACCCTGGGGACTGCTGGACTGGGAGTATCAGGTAGGAGCTGGAATCCACAGCTCACGCTGTAGACCCGAGGGGTGGAGGGGAGGACTCGCACACCGGAGGAGAACGAGCCTGTGTTATGTCAGGTTACCCGCAGCCTTTGTACTGTAACGGTGGCAAACTGACTAGTCGTCTTTGCTCTGAGCCAAGCAGGCTGGCCGCCATTGCATACAACAAGGTATTTGATCGAGGCAGGATTTTACCTCCCAGTTGCTCTTCTCCTGTCACCCAAACCCCATGGCTGCTGCCTTGCTGCCCTTGCTGGAGGTCTGGATTTTCTGAAAAGGCTCGAGGTACTTCCCTTTCTCAGTTTTTTGCTGTGGCACAAACTGTCTCCATGCTCTTGCCATGCCTTCCTGACCAGCCTGAAGGTCCACCCCAAGAAATGCTCCCAGCTCATCCAAGAATGGATGGCATCCTCTCCCCATAGACCTGCCATCACCATCTCAGGCTACAAAAACCACCCTCGGCTCGGAGACCGGCCATACTGCAGAAAGCCTGCTGTGGTAGTAAGGCTGACACAAACAAGTCTGTATCCAGTGGTCTCCCATGTGTCTGCTCAATGGGAGCAAATCCATCCATGAAAGTACGATGTGCGTGGAGCCCAGTGCCTCCCCACTGTTGTAATGCTGTTTTTCAAAACATAAGTTTGTGCTAATTCATCTCACAGCTTAAAGGTTTTTCTCTTGTGTTAAGGCAATGGCAAGAAAGATGCCATGTAATTCTTATATTATTCCTTATATATGTTATTAAGTATTGCATTTAGGTACGCGATAGAAAAGAGCTTAGAAATAAGGCTGAAAATCTGCAGCATAATTCAGTGTGACTCCCCCTGTTACATTTTCAGCTCACCACAATGCCTGCACGCACACTTAAATGCAGGTGCCGATGCATTTAATCGGAATGAGGTGACACCCTCTCCCCCCTCCAGGTATCCCCTAAGTATCCCACTGCTTGGGGGCCCCTGGGTCGTGCAGGCTCCCCTCGGGATTTCGGGGCCGTGCATGGGCGGGTGGCAGACGCAGGCTGGAGTGAGGAGCCCCGGTGACTCCTGCACCACGGCAGGGAGACGACAGCTATCAGCGCTGCCCCTGAGGAAGGCACCAGAGCACTGTGAAGGGGGAAAAAAATAACACCTGCATGTAAAAAGGGAATTTTGGAATACTCAGCCCTGTTTTAGTACCCTAAACAGTACTGGGTCCAGTGACTGTGCAGTTAACTTACCAGCATAGAAGAGAAAAGAGTTAAAGCAAATAGTCAACATAGTCCCTGTTCTCTAGTAGAGGAGAAGAAATCATATCAAGGTAATAACAGACATAATTGTCTGCGCTGGTAGACAACAGATGAAACAACAACACAAAAACCTTTCCACATTTCATCACGTGACAGTCTCACTGGCAAATTAAGGAGTGATGAGCTAGACAAGAATCACAAAAGGCACATCACTACTTAAAAAACAGTCTCCATGGTTCTCAGTCAAGAAGAGGGGCCGTTTTAAGTGATAGCTCTCCTGGGCCTTGCTGTATATGATCTGGATGTGGGAAGGGAAAACCTATCTATTAACAGGTTTGTAGGCATTGCCAAGCTGGGAGTCCTTTGAAGGATTACAATTCCAAATGGTCATAAAAAATGGGAAAAATGGTCTGAAATCAGTGCCGTGGGCTTCAGCCCAGACACAAATTCAAAATGCACTAATTAGTGCCACCCTAGAACCTGATGTACAGAGACAAAAAAGGGAACAGATGAGCAAGTAGCAGTGCTACCAGAAGGCTCACAACTGGAATATGAGTCAATGTTGGGTAACGTTGCCAGAAAGAAGGTGCGTAGCAGCAAGGTACAGCATGTAAGATGCAGACAGTGATTGCGCTACTGATCATTGGTTTTGGTTATGATCAGAAGCGGACACCATCGCTGAGGAAGCACAAAATGCGGCGAGTCTGGATGGCACCAAGAGGAGTAACATGCAGTTTAGGGAACGTGACCTCTGGGGAAGGGTTGAGTGAACGTTGTTGGCCTTCCCTTGAAAAAAAAGATTGTTAGAGGATTGCGTGTGGATGACAGAGATCACTTGTCCCTGGTCCACAGGACATGGGTATCAGAAGATATTGAAGCAAGGTGCTTCCTCAAGGTCCCTGGTTTCTGGCTCTGCATGCTGGGGACGCCTGTTGCTGGTGGCCTGGCTGAGGCTGTGCTGTGTTCAGCCCATCGCAGATGGGAGGGCTGGAGCTCCTCTCCTGGGGTTTGGCAATGAGAGGCTGATTGCTGCTGCTCCCATGTAGACAGACTCACAGTGGTTTTGGAGAAGCTCTGCCGGGAACTGGAAACCAACCCCATGGATGTGGCTGCAGAGCTGTGTCTCAGAAAGAAACAAAGAAACAAACAAACCCAAACCAAAACCAATCAAGTGATGCTGAGCAGAAATAGACTAATTTTAAAAGTACTAAGGTATTGTCTGATCGATAACACTCAACCCAAGCTGCATTTCCAGAACTAATTCATGCATTGATTTTCCTATTGATTTGCAGTAAGTGCTAGGTTCCTAGCTAGATTAGCAAAGGTATTTAGATATTAAACTGGAGTCATCTTAGTAGTCTCAGTCACCTCAGTACTTAAATCCAGTTGATTTATAGTTCAGGTTAAGTCTCTACACAAGATGCTGTGATCCCATGAAGTCTTTTGCTACTTTTTGATAGTTCAGTGAACACGTTTAAAAATCTGATTTTATATGCCCCAGTTGCTTTGAAAATTAGGTATATTCTCCAAATCACTTGGGCTTTACAAAGCCTTTTAAAACATGACCTAAACACCCAACCAGATACCCTATGTCAGGCTAACTGGGGTTTCTTCCTGCCTGGGAGTTAAGGTTCATGGCTTGGTGTTTCAGTGAAGTTTCTAAATATTTTCACAGCTTATCACCAACCTATTAAAGGATTCACAGATTCTGAGCTACCAAAGACACAGGCAGGCTATAGATAAAGTGACCAGCTGTATCATTGACAGCACATTTGGGAAACATTAACCAAAAGTAAAAGCCTTTTATAAGAAGGCCATAAAATGGCAGGAGTAATTATGTTTTTCCAAAGTTAATCATTGACTTTTGTTTATTTGGCTTTTTATAAAAAACTTTTTCCTTTCTCTCCTACAATGGATAAAACCTATAAAAGGCCCAGCAAATTGGATTCAGCCTTTTTTCTTCACGCTAGCCATGCTTGAAGGCTGATGAGACAGCCCGACAGAGAAGCTTACCTGAGGAAACCTACTTCGTTGGGAGGTTCTCAGCCCGGACGCGAATATGTTGGTCCACCTCTGGCTTCTCTGTGGTCTGAGCGCTGTGGTGACCCCTCAGGATGTCACACAACAAGCCCAAATGTTTCTAGAAGAGTTTAACAGGAGGGCAGAAAATATCAGCTATGAGAGCTCCCTTGCCTCATGGAACTACAACACCAACATCACTGAGGAGAATGCCAGGAAAATGGTAAGTGCTCCGTCCTGCTGGTTTTACTGTTGTTTTAGGAATCTGACAGCTGCTTTCTAGTTTATTTTGGTTCCACCGCGGTTGGCTGAAATTGGAGCGCTACTTCTTTGGTAGCTGTGGTGTAGTTTCAGGAGGGTAGAGGGGCTTGCTTTAACGTAGCGCCGCCTCGCTGGAGGTGCCTGGGCCACTACCAGCCTCTACAGCCTCGGGCTGGTGTCCGGGCTGCCCTCGCACCCCACAGGGGTGGCCAGAGGCTGGACTTGCCTCTAGCCATCGCCTCGAGGCACCCCGGGGAGCGGAGGGGAAAGGCGAGGGAGCGTTGCGTGTTTGGCCCCAGAATCTGAGCTGGATGGAGAGAGGCTGCTGCTTCTGCTCACGGTCCAGCAGCACCAGTGCCTGCCAGCACGGCGTTTCTGTGCGGGGCCCCTTTCCTCCTGGGGACGGCACGGCTCGGACGGGGTGGTCTTCTCCCGGGGCCTGGGCTAGGTGCTGCCCTGCGGCGTGAGGGAATGGGATTCGAGTCTTGCACCCACATGAGCTCAGGTCTCCCGCTTTTCGTAAGACTGAGCTAACGCTGGGCTTTTTACTGACACGGACGACGCTCTTCCTTCTTTGTTGCTGAAATTATTTTACTTCTCACTGAATATACAAACATTTTCTGAATGTAGGCTTTCTGTTAAATGTTTGCTGATGGTTTTATATAGTGGTCCACACCCTTTACCCAGTGTGGGACCTTCCCCCTGCCCCCCATCGCTCTTCTCATAGTCAGGGCTGTTGGTAGACTGCCTGGAGGTATTAAACTGGGAAAAAATGAAGTGAGATCATGGATTTCCAAATGCCAGCAGTGGAATCTGTAGTATAGTATGTTGGTTTGAAAGTCAGCTTCTATCTGCAGGAAGGACAACAGCATTTGTACTTACGCTATCTTGCAATACAGTTCTCCCTGCTTCTCAATGCCAACCTCTAGCTGTCCCAGCCAACGGGGTCTCTAGGCAAGTACCGTGTTTATAAAGAGCAGTCAGCCATGATCTGGCTGGTTATGGATACCGCCATGCCTCAGCCTAGCATCTTGTAACCTTGGAGTGTTTCAAAACGAACAAAAAAACCTTGAATTTTGTAGCCGTGTGTGTTCTAAAGTTAACTCAAGCTTTAGAGAAAAACAATTCAGAGCATAAAAATGAAGCTGAATGTACTACATCTACTTTTGTGTAATGGTTTAAGTCTTCCACTTTGTGGTCTTATAGCTTAATTAAAACATGGTATAATTATCATATTTCTTAATTAAAGCAAGGAGACCGGTTGCTGGAAGAAATCTTAATGACTAATCATTGTCAATCTGGAATGTTTTCCGAGGCACCAGGTACTTAAACTGTAACGTTTCCAAACATGTAAAATGACAGCCCCATATAGTACTTTCAGCATTAATGAGATGATAATAAAATACACGAAGAGATACCAGCAATAAGAACCAATTAGTCCGGTGCTCAGAGAGAACGTTTTCTCTCGCTTGATCTCTTCCGTAGCACTGGTAATAAACCCGCTGCTTCCCCCCCCTCCCTTTCCGCTGGAGGAGCAGAGTTAATGAATACTGTCCCTTCCGGCTCCTTCCCATCCATTTTCCTTGTAAATTGGGCCACAAACCCCATAACTATTCCTCTGACTTATCAACCAGTTCCTCTAATTGAGGAAAAATCAGACAGCAATCCAACTTCTTTCCCCTGGCTTTTGTAGCCAAAGAGCCCCCTCTTCTGCCGCGCCGCTCCTCAGGCACCTCTTCGTCCCCGCTCAGGATGAGGCGTTCAGAAAGAGATTTACGCAGCGATGCTTTTCCTCTGGGTGCTTATCAAACTCTTCCCCACTGAGCTTTGCAAGCCGTTGAGCAGCGGCAGGGCTGTTTGCTCTGCTCCCGTGAAGGGAAGAGTTTGGAAAGCCTCCTGGTGACGGCTGCCCTCCTGCAGAGGGGCTGCGTGGGCAGGGGGAGATGCGGGGATGGGACGGCAGAGGGCTTACATCTGCCACCGCCTCTCTCTGCCAGAGCCTAAAGCAGGTACAGTGGGTCCGTCATGCAAAGAGCTCCTCAGGCACACATGACATTGTGTTTCCTGATGCCTCAGCAGGGAGGGATAGGTGTTACGGGTGGCCTCTCCACAACCCGGCAAGTTCTGGCATGAGCACAATCAATTAAACTGTCCCAAGGACCCAGGTTAATTGGTACTGTTCTTGTTGCCAGTTGGGATGGGTGCTGATGTGCTAAACTACGTACAAACACGTTAAAAAAAGGTGAGTCAGACGGTCCCAAATCCAAATAATGTTCTTATGGTGCTACTTTGTGCACTGAAATTTGGGAGTTTCATGTGTCACGGTATGTACTTGTGGCAGTGGTAAAAGCAACCTCATGCAAAACATTGAGGTTTTGCACGCCCAATTCAGGCACCCGTTTAAAGCCTCCTATACCCAAGTATAGTCTTTTATTTACCAAAACTTCAGGAGCAAGTGATATTTGCACAATGAAAAGACTCTATATCAATATCTTGGCTGGTGTCTATCAGTGCTACTGTAGGAGAAATGGGGAATGACATCTGTGTCACAGACCTCTTGTGCCTTGGCTTGCATCTGGTTTCTATTAAGCACAGGTGGGTGAGGAAAAGCACTAAGGGAAGAATATGTGGTGATTTAGAGTAGCGGGGAACACAGCCAGGTGATGCTGGATAAATTATAACAAGCATGGTGTGAGGGGCCAGTCTTGCTATTTCCAAAGAAAAATGATTATCTGGGTGTGTGAATAAAACAAAGCCAAAAAGTTCTCCAGCCATTTCACCGCGCAGTGCAAGCGCTCAAGACGCAATCCACAGGTGGTCTCCACAAATGAAGTTCTCCCTAGAAGTAATATTTTTGCCCACTGAGTATATCAGGCTGCACTCTTTTGGTGGAGTAATTCAGGGTTTTTGTGAATCCCTTTCAGAATGAGGCGGCTGCCAAGTGGTCCGCATTTTATGTCGAGGCCTCCAGGAACGCCAGCAGCTTCCCATTAGCCAGTATCCAGGATGATCTCACCAGGCTCCAGATCCAGGCTCTCCAGGACAGAGGATCGTCTGTGCTGGAACCGGAAAAATATAGCAGAGTAAGTTGCTGAATGTAGCTCATTTTTTGTGGGGTGAGTTGAGCTGCCTCCCACAACACCCCCGAGGGAGGGCACGGTGCTGTCGGCACCCTGCTTGTCTCAGGATGGTGCTGTGTCCCAGCATCGGTGTGGAGAGGGTCCCTCCACGAGGTGCTCATAGCAGTACAGGACTGGAGGGGTGGTCTGGCTTAGGCAGCTGGTTCCCATTCAAGTCAGCAGTTTTGCCAGGTAATCCGTGCAATGAATTTCAAACACGCACACGCCCCAGAGTTGTCCTTGCACAAATGGCCGGGTTAGTCATAAGAGGAAAAGAGGACCCGTGGTAAGTGCTCGGCTAAGTCCAGAGCTAGGGCAATGGGCAGAAAGAGATGGGTGAAAGGACATTCAATGAGCCAAACAGGTGCAGGTGGAGGAAGTCTTTCTTTCTCTGCACATGTTGCATTATCAAACCGTGAAAAAAGGGGGATGTTTCTATACAGCAGGCACCCTGGGATGGCTGAAACTGGGGAGGGTTGGCACCCTCCTTCCACAGAAAGCTGCTGAAGGCCAGAAAGATTTAGCAACTTTCATAATGAGATTTGACATTTCCATTGACAAGTTTGTGTAAAAGGCATGTATATACATAACGACTGTATGTGGAACTGGAGTAAGCAGCTATGCAGACTCAAAAGGGATTTATAACCAAACACTTGAGGGTTAAATTAGCTTCCTTTTGCTGGAGATCAAATTGAAACATATCATTGACATAGGGGATCCTACAGTCCTGATTACAGAAGGATCCTGAGATTTTTCTGCTAAGATCAGCAGTGTTAACCACCGAGCAAGAAAAGCAGCGGACTGGCTGGATCTCCTGTCTGATCCAAATGAGTTGTCTTTCTGGAAAGACAGATTACCTTGGTGGGAATGCTGACAGTTCATACAAACTTATATTTATTTTGGAGCACAGCAGTGCACTGATGGTAATGCTGTCTCTGTTGAGGAGGTATTTTCTTCAGTATCCTCCGTGTTTAGAAACTTGCAGTTTCCTAGATAAATGGCCTTTGGGGATGAGATTGTTGATTCTTGCTTGAAAAGTGACTTTTTGTATAGTCTGATGGGATTCCATAGGAATATTTAAATATTCTTCACTGATACAAAAATTTCCCTGGGCGTCCACTTATTTTAATGCTGACAGAGATAAAGTTAGAGCTAGTCATTAACTACCCCTCCCACTGACAGCTCCACATAGTTCTGATTTAAAGCTTTAAGTGAGAAATAACATAGTCCTAAAGGAAAAGCTAAAAGTGGTGCATGTTTTTCTTGAGGTATGAAAACCTGAAAACATTAAAAAAAAATAAAACCAGAGCTATGTAGCATGGCTTCTGAGACAGAGCTGAATGATTTCAGATGCATTTGGCCTTCAGATGACCCAAGACATGAGCCATAACTTCTGTGTAATGGAGTATAAGCAGCTCTATGCAGTCAGTGTGATGCGATGTTAAAAAACCACAACCAACAGTCAGCCTGGCAGCATCTGCAGAAGGGGCCCTTTTTGCTGCCGTTCAAAACCACAACCTACCTGGAAAGTTTAGGTGGGTCCACGCTTATGGCAGCGCATTGCTAAACTTTATTGTTTTATTGCTGCTGTATATTGATAGCTCTCTCGTGACAGTCTGTGCTCATTAAAACCAGAGCTCTGTCTGACTGGATATTAAGGACCTGTAGATTACGTCACGTATTTGGGAGATTATCTGTCTTTTCCAGCTAGCTCCTGGTTCAGTAATGCATTTAGGCAAATTCTTTCATTAATCTCTACTCTGCTTAAATGTTAAGCTGGTGGGTGAAGTGTTGAATCGAGCTCTTAAGGAATTAGCATAATTGGCTGTTATTTTGCACAGAGTGGGTTTCTAACGGGCTATCTCACATCTAACTTGCAGCTGAGCACTGTGCTAAATACAATGAGTACCATCTACAGCACTGGGACCGTCTGTAAAATTGGTGAACCGTCTGAGTGTTTGGTGCTGGAGCCAGGTACGGTACTAACAGGTGCCCCTACTGTGTCCTTTACACTGAGGGTTCAAAAAGAAAAAGCCCAAGGGTGGCTCCTGACTGCAAGAGACCGGGCTGTAGGTTCAATAGCTATATCCTGCTATCTAAAGCTTAGTCATAATTTAATTGCACCTCGCAGTTCAGGGACCTCCAGCGGGCCTGCTGCCCACAAGACATACTGTCTACTACTTGTAGTAGACAAGATTTGGAGAGGGCTGCTCAGCTTGTATGACAGTCTGCCTGTCACCTGGGGTTTGCCTACGTCACAGAAAGTCTATTTTTTCAAACCTGTCGTCAGAGTCTTGTTGGACTCAATGTTGCATTGAGGCCAGTCCCAAGAATGCTACCAACTTAAGGGAAGCTAATGCAGAGAGACCATTTAAGGGACTCATGATCTGCTCTGTGTCTCTTAAAGAGAAGAAGGGGAAAATCTTAAATGCAAAAGGATGTAAAGGATGCAAAAAAAATAACAGGATATTTCAGTGTATTGAACACAGTGTTTTCTTCTTAGTTTATGAAATTTCTTTCGCTTTGGCTCATTTGCTTGCTGTGAAAGAAAAATAAAGAGATTCTGCTTTTTCAAGGCCTAGTACTTATTTTTTTCTTCTGACAGGTCTGGATGCTATTATGGCTAACAGCACAGATTATCATGAGAGGCTATGGGCCTGGGAAGGCTGGAGAGCTGATGTTGGCAGGATGATGAGACCATTATACGAAGAGTATGTTGAACTTAAAAATGAGGTTGCAAAGCTTAATAGTAAGTCACAATTTTTTTTCTTTTTTTCTGGCTTCCAGAAATTAACAAACATACCGCAGTATTGCACAGGAATTCAAATCCCATACTTTTTTACACATTGATGAGCAGTGTTTTGCGCATAATTTGCTCTTGATGTGCACGTCGCAAAGTGAGACGCAATGCAGACAGGTGCCATTGACCAGATCAGAGGTCTGTCACCAGCCTAGAACAGAAGGGAGATGTCTTTGCTGGCACCTTTCCCAAACACCGTAATGTATCAGTGTCCTTCATTCCATACTGCCTTGCCCAGAACTGCACTACTTGTGGCTTACGGGCAAGCACGCTCAATTTAAACAGCTTCTGAGTGCTGCTGAGTCTTGGTGACATCTCCTTGACGTTCAGCCTTGACGTTCTTGCACCAGCCACAAGCAGTGGTACATAAGCATTATGCCCTAACCAGAATGATCAGATTGGGTAGACCTGGGCCAGCAGATGCAGCCAGGTGCTTAAAAAGCTGGAGTTAGACACCAGGAATAAGAAATTATAGTCCAAATAGTTAGACAGGAAAAAAACAAACATTAAGAAATGGTCATTATGACTTTCCTCCATACCGCTAAGAAAGAAACCTCAGCTATGAGCCATTTCTGCTCCAGGCTTGATGGAGCTCCGTGGACTGGAAGGCTTAGTGGAACTGGGAGCTGAATTTCAGTCCTGGTGTCTACACCTGCCCTGGTGGTTTTGTTGCTGGAGGAAGGGGCCCATATTCAATGTCCACCAGCTTATACCTTCCGTGAGAACCCCTTAGTATCCAGCCTCAGCAGAGGCTGCCCTCCCTCATAGCCACAGGAGCTCCAGTCAGGAGTGACGATTTCCTTTGGCCTCCATCTCCAGCTGGAATGACCCTAATTAGCAGATAACCATGACTGCAATTTCTGCATTTCTTGGAGATCTCCCGTACCTGCACGTTCATGGGACAGACCCTCAGGGGAGCACTCTCCTCCCCGCTAGACCCAGAGCATCTCGCGCTTTGCTTTGGGGGAAAGGCTGCAGGTCTGCATGGGATCAGCAAGGAGCTCCACTGCTCCTGCAGACCTGAGCAGTGCCATGTGTGGTGTCCTGATGTGACGCATCTGCGCTTTACAGGTTATTCTGACTACGGAGATTACTGGAGAGCAAATTATGAAGCAGACTATCCAGAAGCATACAAATACAGCCGCGAGCAGCTGGTCAAAGATGTGGAGAAGACATTTGAGCAGGTAGAGGCAGGAAAAAGCTCTCACCTGGGCCACAGGGTTGTGCTTTGTGATGGTGGGCTTCGGTGTCGATGTTGTGAAGGAAGACGAGACCTGCTCTAAACTGGCTAATCTCAGTCTACGTGGGGTTAACAGACGTTGGGAGACATACATGACATTTTTACCTCTGCAGCCATTCTAGGACCAGCTTGGTCCCCTTGGGCTGCACTGTGCCAAAGGCTGGGAAAGAGGGAGCTCTGCAGATCCATGTCTGTCCTCCAGGTAGGGCCCATGGCGGGAGGTATGTTCCCATGGGGTAGATGGCATCCTTGATACTCCGCATCTAAAGTTAGCCATGCTCCCTCCTTCGTACCTGAGCAGGACTTCTGGGGCTAGGTTCTGGACTCAGTGCTTGAGCCCCAAGGCAGGGGGCAAAGCTCAGCTGTGGGTTTGGGGTGCACTTACTTGCCAGCAGAATTTCGTCAGAGACACCTTTGAGGCTCCCTGTTTAGGAAGGATGAGCGGTGTAGAGCAAAGAGAAAATAATTTGTTTCCTTCTCCTCCTCTGCCTCCAGATAAAACCTCTGTACAAGCAGCTGCATGCCTACGTGAGGCACCGGCTGGAGCAGGTCTATGGCCCCGAGCTGATCAGCTCCACGGGATGCCTCCCTGCTCACTTGCTGGGTATGTCAATGCAGCCGTGTCGTGCAAGCCTGACTTTGTACACAGGACACTCACCTTCAAGGCACGTGGGAACACAGTAATCTGCCTGTTTACCCAGGATATTAACAAACAGGTTACAAATAAGAGAAGGAGAGAGGAGAAATGGGGAAGAAGTGCCTGGCAGAGATGACACAGGTGCTTAGCAGCAGAGGCAGGTAGGAAAGGCATGTGTCCTTATCCTTGCCAGAGTTGGCGGCACCCAGCTCAAAACTCCAGCACTGGGTTAGGACATTTATCTCCGCTCTGCAGCACTTGCCTGCCTTAGAAATGAGAGTTTCAGAGACTCGTTTTTCCTTTTAAATCTTAGCCTAAGTTCCCACATTTCATGACTTTGCTTTCAAAGCATGCAACATCAAGCTGCCGTAACTGTAATGTACATAAACACAGCAGCAGCGATCACATGGACTAACAACATGGATGTTCAGTTGTGAATAGACCTTTAGGAAGGTGATGAGTCCTGAAACTGTATTGTACAAGAATAGCTGATCTTGGGGAATAAAAGGATCTTTGATCCTTTGATCTGACTTCCCAGAACTGTTCCCCTCCACATCTGGATCAGATCTGTTTAGATGTATAGGAGTCCCTATTTCAGACACTGCACAATTTATAGAACTGTCTGGCATTTTCGAACAATATGTAATCAACCATTTGAAATATTTCTGTGTTTCTCTCTTTTTTGAAGGTGATATGTGGGGTAGATTTTGGACAAATCTGTATGCCTTGACCGTTCCCTATCCAGCCAAACCAAACATTGATGTAACTTCTGCAATGGTTCAAAAGGTAGGACATGCCTTTATGCATTATGTAGCAAATCTAGACGGTATAAAAATTATACACCACGTCAGCTGCTCTCTAGAAAACCATAGCTGCCCTAAGACAGACACACCACCAGCAAAGCACTGCTTTCTGCATCCTTTTTTTCTCTTCACCTTAATGTGTTCATGCATTTTCCACTGTACCTTTTCCCTCAGCTATTCTCCTCTCTTTCTTCTCCACCGTCTTTGACTGGCTTAATCTTGGCTCCAAGTCTATTTTCTTCAGAGACACCTATCCATTAACATATTGGTTGATATCAAATCACAGAGTTGGCTGGTATCAAATATGACCTTTGCCAACCATTACCATAATCAAATAGTTTGTATATTGCAGGGGTTTTTTTGCCAGTGTCATTTATTTGGATATAGCTAGGAAACTGCAATGCTGCCTGTTATCTTTTGATAACTGCATAGCACCATAAGGTCTGTGCTTGAGATCTGTAGGGCTAACAGCCGTGACAGCACCTTCAGCAGACAGAGAACATGGTATAAAATAAAAAGTGATTGGTGGAATTTGATTTCTGAAATGTGATTATTCACCTGAAATCTACCCTCCTCTCGTAGGGCACACTCCATGCAAATGTTATCCTGGCAAGAGAAGGAATAGCTAAATTTGATTCATAAGCAGTTTGCACAAGTCTGCATTAATCTCACCTCCATTTCACAGTACTGACCCCCTTGTAGTCATAAATTTGTGTAATTGAAGTACCACTGTGAGGAGGGAAGCATTACTTACAGAGCCTCGGGGCAAAGGCTGGACTCATCCTTGTTGGTGGATGTGCCCAATTTAGGATTCTCATCCAACTGAGCTGTCTGCCACCTAAATCTCTGTGAAAACTCAGTCCAGTAAATGCAGAGTTCCTGCTATGTAGAATAATAAAACTGCTGAATGACAAAAATATTCTGGACATTAACATGCAGTTACAATCTGATAAGTAACTCCTCTAGGTACATTTGCCAGGTTTTATGGTTCTGGCCATGATTTCCTCTCATTGCTCGTCTGCTGGGAGTGCAGCTCCACTGCCTCAAACGAGTTGTCCCCGACTGAAGTGGCTGAAAGGTCGGATCCCAGATCTGACATGTCACTGACAGGAATGCCTTTTTTATCTTCACTACCTTATCTTTATTGAGGGCTTCTCTGGTTGGGTCAGGTGCTATATGCTGAACCTCTGAGTGCAGAAACCTATTTTGTTTGTGGGGAAAACACTTAATTCCAGTTCCCAGCAGAATTTACAGAAGTGCCGAAGGCAGATGCTGCCGTCTTACTCTCAGTAATTCAGGTGCTGATCTGAAGTGGCTGGGAGATAAATATGAAGTCAGCTGCCCTGTGTTAAACCAGATGTCGGGATCAGGCTCCGTGCAGAAGCAGTGGTTAACGGTGGCGTTGTCTCTTTCAGGAATGGGATGCAGTGAAAATATTCAAAGCTGCTGAGGCCTTCTTCACCTCCATCGGCCTCAATGCAATGACTGAGGGCTTCTGGAATAATTCTATGCTCACAGAGCCGACCGACAACAGGAAGGTTGTCTGCCATCCTACGGCGTGGGATCTGGGGAAAAATGACTACAGGTACTGCAATTACTATGACCCCTTTTTATACCATCTCCTAGAACATTCATATTTTCACTAAAGGTGCACCATGCTGGTTTAAGTTATAATTTTTCCTTATTTATTATTTTTTTTCTGGCTGATAAGGGGGGAAAGGAAGACAAGAGAGCAGGGATCCTGCAGGACTGTAAACCTTTCTGTGTAACTTCTGCGAAGACCTAAGGACTGCTCTCAAATTTAAGCAGAGAAGTGACTATTATTTATATGAATTAGAGAAATAATGACTATGTTCTAGGGCTTAAGGAATGAGCAGAAACGTGGGTGCTTGTGGATACCACTGAGATTTGTGGAGACCTGCACATTCTGCAGCAATGGCATAGGGTCCTTTGGTCACAAGTGAAAACCTCCTGAGAGCCCACCATCTATCTTTAGCAGATATATCCAGTTTCATGAAAATCCATCAGTCTCTTCCATCTTTGGGAAAGGAGAGGGACAGCAAGTTCCTGGGACAAATCCTGTCCCCTCTTGCAGTCCCCACAGTTACCCTGGGAAAGAGGCTGGTCCCCAGCTGAGCCTTAGTGAAAGCCGCCGGCCTCACACCTCCGCAGTCTGGGGAAGGTGAAAGGAAACCCTATTATTAAATAGGATTTACACACGGATGAAGTAGCAGGAGTCACCGACACACAGGTTTTTTATACTACTATCTGCCTAAGATTGATGGTGGGTACCCACTCCAACACACACAGTGAGTTTATCACCAAGTTTCGGAGAGCAGCTGCTTCTCACAAAACGGCAATTTTCTCTGACTCCCGGCACAATTTCAAGGTTGCTGAAAGCGTTTTGCTGAGTTCCCCTCCAAGCCTTGCTCTTGCAGGAGGAACCGCACCCCATGTTAGGATGTGGCTGCCTGGGTTTTGCAAGGGGCATTCCCGAGCGCTGGAGGATGCTTTGCCCCGCGGTTGCGGCAGGCAGGGACCGGGCGGCAGCTGGCTGGGCCACTGTCCCTCTAACCACAGACACTTTGCTCCGGTGCGCAGGATCATGATGTGCACCAAAGTGACCATGGACGACTTCTTGACCGCGCACCACGAGATGGGCCACATCGAGTACGACATGGCGTACTCTGTGCAGCCCTACCTGCTAAGAGACGGTGCCAACGAGGGCTTCCACGAAGCAGTAGGTGAAATTATGTCACTTTCGGCTGCCACTCCTCAGCACTTGAAATCTCTTGACCTCCTAGAGCCAACTTTCCAAGAGGATGAAGGTAAATAAATGCGTAAATATTATATATTTAAGTGAAAACACTTGCAGGCCTTATTTTGTCACAGAAGATGGTGTCTGCAAACCGAATGATCAACCGAGAGGCTTCTGAAATTCTTACCCCACTAACTTACCAGAAATACTGTTTTTTTCCCAAATCACATCATGAAGCAGGGATCACTACTTTATAATGCTGCTACTTAATTTAGAAACAAATAGCTAGCACTGCATTACCTTCAGTGCTAAACAACTCATCCCAAAATCTTCATAGTTCATGTAGGTGAGCCTCCAATAGTCTTTTCAATTTCTGTTGCATGAATCCGTACATAGCTCTACCAAGGTATGTATTTAGCAGTTCAAATGAAACTGAAACCTTGAGATTTACATCTCCACTTAAGTGAATATCGAGTGGACAACATAGTTAGGCCCTGATTATAATGCCGCTTGTCTGGCTTCTTTGAGTACTACCTTATAAGGATGGAGATGTACCAAAGTCTTCAGCTCAAAATGCCCCAGAGCCTGGGAAGGTTTTCAGTGGAGGATAATGAAATGTAAATGCCAATGGGCTAGGTTATTTAAGAGGTAGGGGGGAAAGAAAGAGAGACAAAACTGTATACAATACCTAAGTGATCTTTCCTCATGTTTTTTTCAGTAGTATTCTTCATTCCACTTTTTCCTTAGTGAAAATCTGTAATTCAAACCAGATGTAAGCATTAGCTGTAAAAGGAAGCAACTTTAGCTGTCTAATCAGATACTAATTGCTACTATAACCATTACCTTAACTGCTTCTCTCTTCAGAAACTGAAATCAACTTTCTGCTCAAACAAGCGCTAACAATTGTTGGAACGATGCCTTTTACTTACATGCTGGAGAAGTGGAGATGGATGGTGTTTAAGGGTGAGATTACAAAGGAGGAATGGACAAAGCGGTGGTGGGAGATGAAGTAAGTTTGGGAAACAAAGAGGATTTTTTTGCAAATGAACTTGCAAAACCAACTCTTTGTAGTTACTCAACATACTGAGGTGCCTGTGCCCCCATAGGGCAGGATCTGTCTCTCAGGGTGTTTCTACAAAGCCCGGCAGAGTGCCAGCTAGAAACACCCAACGTGGTGCAGACAATGTCTCACAAGCCGTGTATCCCCATTAGCACTGTGTACAGCCCCAGGCAGTTTACTCTGCCTCTCAGCAGACTTTCTCCTAATTTCTAATGTCAGCTTCTCTGATAAAGACAGCCCATGGCCTTTGCACAGGGTGTCCCAGATCCCAGGATCAACATTGCTGTCCTCCCAACGCATGCCCCAAGAGATCTTCATAGTTTAAGTACAGCCCTTCCCTAAGCCTCATCGGGCGTACGCTCTGGTTTGCTTCCCACCTTCTGAAGGACAAATGGAAAGTGAAGTTCATCGTACTTGCCAGCCTGAGAAGCATATAGATCTCAGTCTACCAAATATGTGTGCACACTTCTCTGCTTTGTGTTTCCTCCGCCTTCTGGAGTGGTTTTGGAGGCAAATTATCTGAAAGACTCCAGACTGATTCTTTCCTTTCTGATGTATTAAGATAGCACCTTGGTCAAGAAAATACAGTTCTCTTGGCAAGTAACATCCAGAGGTGCCTTTTCAGTTTATGCCCACCAACCAATCTATTTTCAGCACCTGGGAGCTCAAGATTAAAAAGCAGTTTGATTCAGACTGGAGTCTGTCATTTCCCAGGTTGGTTATCATGGGGGCAGAAAATGCAAAGAAACCAAAGAAGCCCCACACTGAAAATGGAGTCTGCACTTTAAAACACGAACACAAACAGCAAGCCTCCATCAGCAAACAAAATCTATAATAAAACTTGATATAAGCAAGCCTCCTGACCCACTGTAAAAATCAGTCAGTTTTGATTTATTCAAAAGTAGCAGAGATGTCAGAGAAACAGAGAATGACAAATTGTTCAGGGAAGCTTATCACATCTGTTGTAGCAGCACTGCAAAGCTCTCTGCTGGAACAAGACCTTGAAATACAGGTTTATGGAAAATATTTCCATGTAAGCTTATTACCATTTTCAGAATTTTGGGTGTGGATTTGTTTCCATAGTACTGCTCAGGAAACAGAGGCTCTCAGGAGAGGAAAATAAAAAGAAACCTCATCTCCAGTCCAGTGGCACAGCAGGCCATACAACTTTTGGGTCACCCAGTCTCTGTATGCACTTACCCAGCACAAAAACACAAGTGTTAGTCTCCAAACTCGGGATGGCCCAGGGCATGAGGGGGGTGTGTGTGAAGCTCGTGTCTTGTAGATTTTTTCTTACCACTAATTACTCCCTGCACACTCTGCTATCATACAAATCCCTTCCTTGCACTACTGGTTTCAAAGCAGCTGCTTCTTTGTGGTCTCCAGCTGTGGAGCAGTACTCATTTGGGGTTACTGGGAGCTGTATGGACTTCTGTTTGGAAGTGAGAGAGGTGTCCTTGCTTATTAGACAATACAGAGGAAGAGCAGAGTCAGATTATTTTTCCTTATTATCTATTAACAGAAATGCTGTGTTTTTCCTTCATCCCCAGGAGAGAAATAGTTGGTGTTGTTGAACCAGTCCCTCATGATGAAACCTACTGCGACCCTGCAGTGCTGTTTCATGTGGCCAATGATTACTCATTCATCAGGTAGCTCAGTGTTTAATTCATGACTGACTTACATTTTGGGTACAGAACAAGCCCCGACTACCTAAAACATCTACTGTCTCGGGTCACAATCTTATTTTGTTCAAAGTCCTGACTGAAGGTCACTGATGTCAGTGGAATTTTTTCTGTGGACATCAGGCACTGCTCCATAGCAATCTCTGAGCAGTGAGGAGGCTGCTGAGCTTCTTGCTGAGCAGAGAAGCTTCGTGCTGCCATCGAACCTGCAGGAGCACATCGGTATGTGCCTCTTGGGCAGACAGCATGCCCCGTACCACTGTCACTTGGGCCATGCACATGCAGCCCTGAAGCAACTAACTCTGGACGTCCCTCCACGTCCCAGCCATCTCATTTTAGAGGGCTCAGCCAGAGCAGAGAGTTGGGCCTTAAAAACCTTACTTGCTCCTGGTTTATGTTGCAGCAAACAGATGTGGGGCTCTTCTGCTGCATTTGATCTTGGCGTTTTGTTAAATCTGAGTTAGCGTAGCCTGTGAACATCAGCTGGCCTCTCTCCCTGCAGTGCAGCCTCCCAAGCAGGAGCACCGGCTCACAGAGCAGAGCTTCCCAAAGGCCAAGGGCTTGCATGTTTCCTTGCCAGATGACTAACAAAACCTGTGCTGTCCTTCTCCTTGCCCTTCCTTTAGGTATTACACCCGGACCATCTATCAGTTCCAGTTTCAGGAGGCACTTTGTAAGGCAGCTAACCATACCGGCCCTCTTCACACATGTGACATTACCAACTCCAGTGCAGCTGGTCAGAATTTGAGGTAACAAAGCAAAGGTCTCACAAATAAATCAGACTGTAAGAAAGCCTAATTCATCCTTGAAAGCTTCCAGAGTCAATGAGGTTGCATCAAGAATAAACCTAGCTTGAAAATTTAGCATATAGCTACTCAGTTTATTTTGAGAAGTTGACTAAATTTATGTCCAGTGAGGATCAAAACATCAAAGGTTTAATTGTCTGTTAATGAGAAAATAATTTATTTTTATTAATAGGAATGATGGGAGGAAGGAAGGAATTCAGAAGCAAAAAAGAAAACTTTGATACCAATTGCAGATTGTTTTGCTAGATGTCTAGATGGAACATGGCAATAACATATATTACCTCTCCTTCCACATACACAGACAATTGCTTGAATTAGGCAGATCCAAGCCCTGGACTCAAGCACTGGAAAGCGTAACAGGAGAGAAATACATGAATGCAGCACCCTTGCTCCACTACTTCGAACCTTTATATAAGTGGCTGCAAAAAAACAATTCTGGCAGATACATTGGTTGGAAGACAGACTGGGCTCCATGTACGTATGGCTTGTGGGTGAATTAAGGATGCTTGGTAGTCCTCAACCCTTGACCAGCAAAGTCCCTCTCTCTTGTAGCTGTTGAAGGCTCTTCTCCCTAGGGAAGCAGGGTTATGGGAAATACACACTGAGCAGTAAGTTCTACTCATGGGAAGGCAGACTGGCTTCCTCATGGCCAAAGCTGGAGAAGTCAGCAATCATGAGGTTTGTCACAGCCTCACCCTGTTTTCAGAAATAGAGTTTATTACTTTTTTAAGTAGTGGCAGCGCTAAGATTATGTGATGGCTGTGCACAGGGAAGAAAGACCGGAGTCTTGGTCGTGCCTGAGAGTGGTGTGCCTGTTCTGCAGGGCTGGGAGCCACCAGTCCTGGGAGCCAGAGGACCCTGAGGTGGGAGCATAGGGGCAAACCAGTACAGAAGAACTACTAATCTTTTGTTTGCTGTCATGTGCTATTCAAAGAGGGGGCTTAAAGGGAGGAGACCATGGTAAAATGCATTTTTCAGCCTATTATTGTGACATTGAGTGTTGAACCACCCAGGTTATATTTGTGTAGTCACTGTCAGTACTGGAGGGCACCGTAACTCTTACAGTGCTGTGCCAGTCTCTAACGGTGGGATTCACCTAACCAGACACTGACATCTGCAACTGAGCTGCTCATTCCCAATGGCAGGAATGAGGCATTTCCTTCGGGAAATGTCTAAAGAAGACCAGAGGACTGCACTCCCGATGTGCTCGCTCTTTCTGTCTACTACAAACCCCGACTTGGGTGACTGACAGCTCAGATGCAGATGTTTGCGGCAGAGCTGGCTGAAGGGAAACAAGATCAGTCCCACCAAGCTGGCCAGGGGAACCTGTAAGGAAACTCTAGCCATCCCAGCATTTCCCAGGGACAGACTTTCTGTCGCTGCAGCTCTGACGTCACCTTTGTTTCTTTTTAAACCAGATTCTGGCAATGCCATCAAAGTGCGCATCAGCCTGAAGTCAGCGCTGGGGGACCAGGCGGTAAGTGAGTTTGCGCTGTGGCACTCATTCCCATTGCTCGGGCAACAGAGATGTGCTAATGGCTCTCAGAAAATAAGGCAGGGTATAGCTGATCTTTGTGTCTGAAGAGTGGCATCAGCTCAGGTGAAGGGCTGTCACATGAAAGATGTCTCATCTGAGTTTGTGGTCAAGATTCCCTCTACAATTAGTGGAGAGACCTCTCCAGGGAGTGATCCCACCCACTTTAAGACAGACATCTCGGCTAGATGACTTGAGTTATTCTGTGGAGGTACTGATCACTTTTTACCTGCTACAGGACAGGACTGGAAGGCTAGCATAGGAGAACCCGTATACCTGAAAACAGCTATATTCTTCCCAGCTGAGCTGATGTGTCTAAATAAAGCCTCTACCTAATTTCTTCTAATTTCCATTATCATGGCTATGGTGGCTGCCTTCAGAAATTATTATTAGAGCAGCTACTTCACGTTTAAATGTGGGGCTAAAGCAGAGGGGTTGAATCCCACGCTCTATTCTCAGACACTCTTGGTTTCACACTGAAACACTTCTGTCAGCATTCCTCTGTAGATTTTTGTTTGCCTGTCTGCTGTAATCTTTCCAGGCCCTGATATATTCAGCTGCCTCCCTGCCCTCCAACCCTTATGCAGAGACAGCTTTGTTATTAAGATTGCGGGGGGGCAGTGCAGCTGCTTCTGTTTCAGACGAGGAGAAGGGCTTTCATTCCCAAGAGCTTGTCTGCTTTCCCCAATTATACCAGCTGGTCCAATAAAATGTATTACAGCAACTGAAAGAACACAGCAAAGCCAAAGATGGCTTTTAAGATTTTAAGCAGAGCATTGGCTTAGCCCATCTGCTCAACCCAGGCTGAAAATTTGTTCCTTATTCTAGCTGTGCCTCTTTATGCTAATCTGATGGAGGCAGCAGAGAAGGCTTAAGTGCAGACACTTCATTCCTGTTAATAGCCATTTTCACCTTGCAGAAGATTAGTAATTTTCCAAGAATGAGTATGTCATCAGGCAGGTCATTTAGACCTGCACGTCGGAGCCTATTGGACTAGCAAGGACACAATACCATGGGCTCATTTTTCATATGAATTAGTGCTTTTGCTTCTATCACTCTCTCACATGCAAGCCCCACTGGAGTTTTATTGCTTCCTAGACCACTGAGTCGAGTTAGATACAATTCAAAACTGATATCAACAGCATGAAAAGGTTCCATATTACAACATATTTATTAGTCATTATGGTTAATGTTTAGCTTAATACCATTTTTATGCCTGCCTTTTGCCATCATAGTCTTTTGTTGTGCAATTGAGCAGCTGTAAAACAATCTCATACAGATTACTTAATTTGAATTATTGCATGGACGCTAGGTTCCTAAGCTCTAAAGAGCCAGCCATGCATTTTCCTCTCAAAACCAGCCCACATCACCAACTTGCAAGAAACCTTTTCCATTCAGCAGCTTTCTGCCTCCCCACAAATTTCCCTTATGCTTTGCTCCCGGGAACATGAGACTGAATGCTGGTATGCCAGCAGTGGGTAATGGTACATGCATGAGCTGGCAAAGAGAAAAGGCAGGGGGAACCTCAGGCAGGAATCTCAGCCCAACCCCACAGAGCAATATGTTTTGGCTGCTTTATGCGGCTCACAGCGCTCAGAAGCTGGGAACCTGGTGCAACCGTTTGTTTAAGACGTATTTCGAGCTGCTTTGCACCGTTAGGGCAGCAGAAAGCATTCTGAGTATGCCTGCAAATTTTTTTGGATTTCTGCTCTTTAGCATTGGATAGAGCAGAAGGGGAAAGATCCCCCCCCTCTTCTGCAGAGGGAGAGCTGCGCTGGGGCGGCAGCGGGGGCAGCTGCAGCTCACACAGGCAGTCCTGCACCTCCCAACTACGTACCCTGGCTGTTACCAGCAGGGAAGTTTCAATAGCCCAAAGATCTGGCAAATTAAGCACCCAGACTCATGGATGGGCTTACGCCAGCTGTACCAGAGCATGTGCTGCTGCAATTACCCTGCTAATTGTTTTCAGGCTGATGAGATTAAAGCTGCAGCCGTAGCATCACTGGATAACTGGTGTAGCTGATGAGGCTGAAACGCCTACAGCTTTGCTTCAGCTGGGGCTTTATGAAAGTGCCCTCCCAAAGGAAACCGCTACAAGACCCCCGCTGAATTGCTTGGGGTCTGTCTTATTTAAAATAAAGGGTTCCAGGAGTGTCAGCCCCCTGACCACCACTTGAACAGGGGACCCCTCCTCAAACATTAATTCAAAATTTCCCCCGGGTCAATGTCATACATGTGATTACGTTGTAAAAGACTGGCACACAAGACAGCCTTAGGGAATGGAGAGCTGTCAGCCTACAGGCATTTAGATGTATTTTACAGTGGAAAATCCTTTTTGAATCGGAGGCCAGACTTACACTGTCTTTCAAGTCACACGTGGGATCTTGGAAGGAACACACCATAATAGAGCAGAGGTGCTTGGCAAAGTTCATTTTGCTCTGAAAGCAAAGCAGCAAGCACCAAGGCAGGTTTCTGAGATGCCTTGGGAAGGCGTGTGGGTAGTCATTACTCAAACACAGATCCGAAGCCAGCCAGGTACTTCGCATCCACACAGCCAGTAATGGTATTTGTAAAGGCACTTGAGAGGCACAGTGGCAATTAAAATACATTAGACTGGAAAAGACAAACTATACGCTGCGGAAACGCATAAATGATTAAAAAGCTAAGATGCTAAGTACAGAAAGCAGCAGTAGAGGAATCAAGCTCAGTTAGCTCCTGGTTAAAAAAAAAAAAAAAAAAACAAATAAAAAAAAAGCAAGCACTGCAGAGCCTAAAGATGTTGGGATAAATGAAAAATTGCGACACCCCCCCCCCCCCCAACAGCATGGTCGGCTGTGACGGTCAACACTGCCAGCTGCCGGAGACAACAGCGGTCGCGACGCGAAGGTGCTTCAGCGCAGGGCTCTGCCTGCCGCTCAGCCAGCAGGAGAAACCCGGGGCACTTGCCGAGGCAAACGGGACGGACTCGGAGCTCCGACCGCGGCGAGCGGCAGGAGGCAGAGCGGGCGCAGCCCCGGCCCTCCGCCCGCCGCGGGGGCTGCTCCGCCCGCCGCGGCTTTGGGTCGGCGGCGGCGGGCTCTTTCCCCCCGGGTGTTCCTCTCCCTTCGTTTTACACCGGAGTCAAGAGGAGGACGGGGCTGAAAAACGCCGCTGGGTGTTATAAAGCCCGTTACAACAGAGCTGCTTTCTACCACGCCTTCCCGAACGACACTCCGGAAAGTCAGGAGCCGCGTGAAACTATCACTGGCCGCATTTATAGGCGTTCCTGCTCGGGTACCATAAACACAGTCAAATCTAGGCCTTCGGGGGACAAAAAAATTGCCACAGAGTTCAAACGGGAATTTTCCCTTTGCACACACGCAGCGTTGCACAACAGGCCAGGCTGCATTATCAGCTCCTGCGGTGGTTTTTGCCCCCTGTACAGCTCTCCGTTCCTGCCCCAGAGAAGCTGTTTTTGACTTCCACTGCAATAACTTTGGACTCGTAAGGCAGGCCGGGAGGAGCCTGCACACACGCGGTGCATTTTTTTATATCACCTATCTATTCTCCACGGAAAAACAACAAATATATGCCTGCTGCAGAAATACTGATGCAAAGAGTTTTTTACCAAAACGAAACAAACCCCAAACAAAAATCCCAGCTCTTCAAGCAAATAAATGACCCACCTTCACACAGCAACCCCACCCCAGGGTTTCTCCTCCTTAAAAGAACAGGTCTGCAAATAAAATTACGTGATTAAAACAAGATCTAAACTATGAAATCTTTAGACTTCAAATGGAATGCACAATATGTAGTAGGAATAATGTTGCTCCTGCTGCCTGTTCTCCCAGTAAGGCAGGGAGATGGGCTGGGGCTGCAGCATCTTCAGCAGCCCCATGTCAGGGTACCAGAAATTGCAGAGGGACAGCATGATGCAGTGTCTGGCAGCAGGGATGCCTGCTTAGTTATTCTCCTGCAGAGCGCCCAAATTAACAGAGTTAAAAGGTTTGAGGAGGTTCCTGAAGTGCTATCATGGCACAAATAAATAATACTGAAGTGCATGCCAGGCATTACAATTGCTATTTCTTTTTAGAATGATTTCTTAGTGTCAGATAACTTGCCATCTCTGATGGATTTCTCTTGTGCTGTTTTTGCAGTATGAATGGGATGAAAGCGAGCTCTTCTTGTTCAAGTCATCCATCGCCTATGCCATGAGAAAATACTTTGCAGAGATGAAGAAACAGGAAGTCAACTTTCAGTGAGTGGCTTGCTTAATTGTGCCAGCTACGTCTATAGTGCTTCTGGTTCGCTAGTGGCATGAATTAGTGGAATTAATTGTGCCTTCTGTCAAATGTAAGGTGACAGCAAACAATGTCAAACATCAGGTGGTTGTAAAAGGCAAGATGCCAGCTTGGTTACATGCTGTCTTTTCTCTTCACCCAGGAGTCTGACGTTTAGCAGTAACGTGCTAAAGTTAGGTAACCTCAGTGCATGCAGAAGGCTTTGTCTCCCACAGCTTATCAGTGGTGGAAGTGAGCCTTGAGAATTTGTGCCTGACGCCTATATGGGAATATCAGGGAAGATACCTTGATTAGAAATAAAAATTTCTAACAATGTATGTGTACGATGCTGAATATCCAAGAGGTTTTGGGCCAAGGAAAGATAAACCTGATTATAAAGCACTAGAATTCTGCGCAGACTTACTAATCTTATCTAGGTTCACTTACAAGCATAAAATCTATCATCTGAAATTGATTTTGGTAAGAAAAACAACCCTTTTTATTAGGCCTCTTCAAAAATTTTCAGAAGCTATCTACTTAAGCTATTTGATATTACTTTATAGAACATCAGTCATGTAACGTCTAGGATCTACTCCCAGCAGAATATAAGGAAGAAGGATTTTTTTTTTTCACTTGGTACTTCATACGTGACCTCATTCATAAGACCTGCCCCAAACACTCTCTGTTCTGCAGCTGATTATGTGCTTTGGAAAATTACGCCAAGGATGGTCTTAGGAACAGGATAGACTCTCTCCATCTGAAGTTATGAATTAGCACATAGAAAAAGAAATTCTGTCAGGAAAATTGATTTCACTTCCCAGTTGATGTCACTAGGGAGCATTCACTCAGCATAAACTAAAACCCTGGCATTGCTGATCAAACACAAGTTGCCCAAATTTAAAGCTAATGTAATCTCAAAAAAATTAAAAAACCCTTTCTGTTCTGTTTCTCATTCAGGATTACAGACATTCATGTTGGGGAACAGACACAAAGGATCTCCTTCTACCTTACTGTCAGCATGCCAGGTAATATCAGTGATACTGTGCCCAAAGCTGACGTGGAAAATGCCATCAGGTGAGATTATGCTCTCTGGGAAAAGAAAAAAAAAACAACCAGGTGAAAGGGTGAAAGGGAAAGCAGTGCTCAAGTCAGCTGAGGCAGAAGGGGGGATAAGAAAGTCAGTTCTGCAGTTAGCATGGAAATAGTGGGATGAGAGAAACTGTTATGACAGAAAGAAAACAGTCCATCTATCTGATGGTGTCTTGGAAAACAGCCAATGTAAAATGCTTCAGGGGGCTTGTAAAACTGCCATAACATACATAATTGCATCATACCTTGCCAGGAATTATCATTGCTCAAACTTTAACAGGAACTATCTTATATTCTGCAATACAGAGCACGGTAATGGTGTGTGCATGCACACGTGTTTTCCTCCTCTCATTAGTGAAAATTCAGTGCAAGAATTATTGTTAGCAAGGACCCCAGAATAATGATGTATTAGAAAGATGGCCAGATGTATTTGATTATATAGAAAAGGTCAGAGCAGAAGCTAGTTCCCACTTACGAGTCAATGAAGAGCTCTTTTATAGCACAGTATGACACCACTGTAAGTCATTGCTGTAAAAATAAGTAAAACTGCAACTCTGCAGATGGTCACGGATAATGTACAGTGGGAAATGAAGGGGGCACAAATCTAAAAGCAGCAGCAGCATGAGATGGGGTTGAAAATGCAGTGAGATTAAGTTGGTGAATCAAGGGAGAAGAATATGGCTATGAAAGTCACTGTGGGGTTAGCACTGAATAGTGGAAGGAGAAGTTCAGGGAAAAACAAGGCACAGAACATACACCAGGGAAAGGGTTTTCAGGACAGTGAAAAACACAAGAATCGAAACTATGGAAGACTGTAGGAGGGAAACAGGTAAGAAGATGTCAAAGCTGTGGTTTTCCGTCACATATCCAAGAAACTTATGGATAGCCAAGAAACATAGGGTAAAGAGAATGAGGGGCAAAATGCAAATAGAGAGGGAGATAAGGCGGCTGTTTGCCTCATTTCAATCAATGGTAAGACTGAGTTTAAGAGTGCATACGCTGTCTGCACATGTCAGTTAAGCTGCAACAGGTTAAGGGCTTAAGTTACTGTGGTCGTCACTCACCACCCCATGCCAGAAGTAATATGGGTTTAGCAGCAGCTCCTGCGCAGCCTTTTCAACTGAGCAGTTCAGGGGAAGCTTGTCACACTGGAGATTTATAAAACAACTGAAAACTGTTTATCTCCTTCCAATAAACATGTGAAACTCTTTGAATTTTCTCTTGATGGCAGGATGTCTCGGGGACGAATCAATGAGGCTTTCAGACTGGGTGATAACACGCTGGAGTTTGTGGGCATACTTCCAACCCTGGCCACACCTTATGAACCGCCAGTCACCGTCTGGTTAATTATATTTGGGGTGGTCATTAGCCTGGTTGTCATTGGAGTTATTGTCTTGATCATCACTGGGCAGAGAGATCGCAAAAAGTGAGTAATATTTTTGATACTATCATCACGACCACTGGGAGATGTCCCGATGATTGAATCGTTGGGGTGCTTACAAACAGGCTGCCAAATTTAACTGAAGCAAGTTAAGGAATTAAAGCTTATTATTGCCCTCCCATCAACAGTGATAGCTAAAGGTTCAGCCCCCTGCCTTTCAGTGCATGGCAGCTTTGGCAGCTTAGTGCAATTTCCCCATCAGCAGCGGTTTAACCAAGGCAGCTGGACGCTGTGGCCGCAGGCAGCTGCGGTGTGGCCAGGCTTCTGCCAGCCCTGCTGCAAGGCGGATGGAGTGGCCTGTTGGGAAGACGGTGCCTTCTCCAACAGCAGAGTTGCCCACATTCATCAGCACCTGCAGTTTTCAATAATCTTGTTGGAGGCTGTCCAGTAACACAATTTTCCTTAAATATTATTGCATTAACAGCAACATAGCTGGGTTGGTTTTCTATGTCTCTCCATTCATGGGTTTCTAAGAATGTAGTAGGTTTGGTGCAGTTCCCCTTAAACCCAATACAATTCCTTTTATATAAATATTCCCAGTTAAACACAGTATTGTTTACAGCAGGGGATTCTGGGGATCCAGAAGGACTTGGAACAGAACAGGGGCTTCTAACATAAAATGAATTTTCATTACAGGAGAGCGAGAGAAAGTAGGAGTGAAGCAAGATCAAACTGTGAAGAGGTGAACCCTTATGATGAAGAGGGAAAAAGCAATATGGGTTTTGAGCCATCTGAAGAGACACAAACATCATTCTAGGAGATGTGGGTACACTAAGGGTTTCTGGTTTTCTTCATTTCACTTTTAACAATAGTGCCTAGCAAGGACCAAAACACTATGGATGTCATCAAACATAATGTCTTCTGGTTGACCATTAATCTACTGGTTCATAGACAACAGCAACTAAATGTGCTGTTTATGCGGTAACTAGAAAACATGCAAAAAATTGAAGATATATGTCCTGTGGCTTTTCTATGAATTATGCGCATAATATTATGCACTATTTGTGCTGCTTTTCGTAAGTGTGCTGCATCCAACTTCTCTTTGTTTTCTCTGTAATGAGATAGATACAAAATCTTGGAAGTATACAGTTGTATACAGATCACGACAGACATAAGAATAACTCACATACTGCTAATGGCCAGGAGGAACATCCTGATCTTTCCAGATGGAGACTTCAAAAGTGTATCTAATAGACAGTGAGAAAAAAAAACTGACCACCAGAAGAACCTTAGTGAAGAACTCAATTTGATATGAAATAACTGCAAATTTTGCACCTTCAGGAAATCTGTATCAATGTAAAATGGATACTGGATGAAGACTAACAAGCACTGGAACTTTGTTAGGAAGTTGTACTCTAAGTTATTTTTCTAACTGTTTGCTTGATAAGTACTGTAGAGACCAAATAGCCCATGTTCCCTAAAAAAACAAACCAAACCAAAACAAAACCCCTGTGTTATGTTGTCATCTAAAAATGGAATAAAATTCCTTAATATTAAATGATCAAAGGTTTGGGGTTTTTTTTCAGTACCTCACCCATTGCCTCCACTATTACAATACTGCCTTACAAATACTGCAAATACAAATTGCACTGTTACATACAGGGGACAGTAGATTGAGGCTTGTGAGATTCAGGCTGCACCTGAGAAGAAAAGCTGTTCACAAGGAGGGTAGTGCAGCACTGGAACAGGTTGCCTATTCCATGCTCTGGGAGAGGCTGTGGGATCTCCACCTTTACAAGTGTTCAGAGCTCAGGTAGACAAAGGTACGGCTGATCGATTGGCGGGGACAGTCCCACTCGGAGTGAGAAGTTTGGCTAGATGACCTCCAGAGGTCCCTTCCAGCCAGCATTTCTTTGTCTTGGTGGTCCCGTGCCGTACCTGCCACGATACCAGTGAAGTTGTCCTGCACACACCAGGGTGACTGAAGGGCACAAGGTGTCTACTCAGTCCTGCGTTCCAACAAAGAGCCAGCAGCAAACACGAGCCTGCATCAAAAACGTTCAGCAAATGCACAGACGCCTAAACTCATGGGCCTCCAAAATGATCAGAAACTGTAGAAAGCAATCAAACATATATCTGAAAACACACAGCTGGACTCTGTGGGCTCACAAAGCACTATCCTAATGCTCCACACTCATTACCTATTTAAGAGACAAGACTCTTAAATGAGACAGTACAAAATGGTAGGCAGATGATACTGATTAACCGCAAACTAGAGAGGAAGGTAAAGGAATGAAAATAATTTTTCTTTAAGTTGCCTGTCTACACCACATATCCCATTGCCATAACATCCCCAAACCTTAGTACTTTAGCTGATCTTTTAAGGTAAATAATCCAACTATGTGTGGTCTTCCCACTTACCGTGCAGGAACAGAAAAAGGGAATGGCAAAGCTGGAAACAATCAAATAATGTAATTAGTCATGCCAGCCATCTTCAGATCTGTTGTTAAGATTAACATTTCCGTTAAGGCAAGGCGTTCATTTCAAAGTGATTAATTTTAAAAGCTGTGCTATGAACCAAAAAACACCATTCAGAATTGTCAACACATAAAGCCACTAACAAAATACAGCGGGATGTTGGAAGAACAGAAATAAAAGGACAACATTTATACGAAAAAAATCAACGGCATGCATTAGCCCCAGCACCACCTCACACCCTCTGTGCTGGGGGGGCACCCTCCACCTTCCTCTCATACTTTCCCTGTGTCAGCTCTCCTTCCTGACCCTTCCTCTGGGTCAGCGCTCCTCGGCCCAGCTCGATGCACGGGCAACATCATACCATGTCCTGCCTCTCCCTCACGTGCAGCCTCCCGCGGCCGCCCAGGCCCCTGTAGATCCCCGCAGTCGTCTGCACGTCCCCAAATTCTGCTTTCCCTTAAACACGCGCAGCTGCCCACGGAGACGGGGATGCGCTCTGCTAGCCAGCTTCCAGCGCTGGGACCAGGCAACGCCGGCAAGCGCAGGCACCAGAGCCTCTGGCTGGCCGGAGACCTCTGGTTCTTTCTCTCCTCTCCCCTCCCGACACGTCTGCACCCGGCATGTCTTGCCCGTTAGGTTCAGGTGAGCTCCGACCGGAGCTGCAGAGGGGTCCCTGCCAGGGCTGGGCCAGCTCCACCAGGGAGAGGGTAAGCAGAGGTCACCTGGGCTCTGCGAGGCGTCGCACACTGACCTAGCTCAAATATCAGGAGAGAGGACAGGATTTTTTTCAGACCTTACTTTATTTTTTAAGTCCTTTTCTTTTATACATATTAGATCAGCGTTTTACAAATGTCGGTGTCTAAGTTTAGACACCTCTGTTATAGTTACGTAGCTTCGGATGTATTTGGTATCTCTGGAATTACTGAAGTTAGCACTAATTTGTGTGGTGCTATGCACGTTTGAAAGTTAACACTCTTATTTAAGTGTTAACATCAGGAGCCAAATTCCAGTTCCTCAGTAGTAAAACATTAGGCTAAGCAATTATGTTTATAGCATTTTCAGTTCTCTTCAGGTTTTACAGAGATCAGCAAATTTACCATTCACTATTGCAATGACTATGGAATTCTGCATAAAACTTTTTTGCTCTCTATTTTTACTTGTGGCAGGAAGCAATAACACTCTAGTAAACACCTCATATGTTGCTAAGTTGCAAATATCTTAGATATGTAGCTTAGAATAAATTCCAAATCAAATGTACATCCTGAGGGCTGAAACTGAAGTCAATAGTACTGGTAAGCAAACTGATATAATATTTTAGCAGTAGTAATTTCTAAGCGATTGAAAGCGAGACTATAACTATTTATGTTGCTGTCACTTGCAGCCGTTCTAAATTTGACTTCAGGTATCAGCTTCAAGTGATTATAAAGAAAAACCACATTCAGATGAGTTATGATAATCAGAAAACCTAACAAGCATATATTTCCCTGTTTACATTTCCAGTTAGGGCCAAATAATGACAGCTTGGAAGCACTGAAGGAGTGTACACAACTGGTATATACCTCTCAGTGTCTGAGAAGTCTTTTGAGACAATGCTAACAAAATGAATTATATTCTTCCACAGCATCCTTCCAAATTCTGTCACCCACAGAGTGTCACAAAAGCTTTCTCCATACGCTTCTTGGTCAACTCCCTGATTAAATGAGAAGAACACCAATATACAGAACAATAGGGGTGGCTAATGTCAGGCAGATTTCAGATTTAGCTCTCGTACAGAAGACCAGTGATATGGAACCAGTATGCATAGTCATCTGTTTCTGAATCTTCTTTTTCAAGCTCTGTTGTCTTCTCTCAGTGCCTCGAAAAATGATAAGAGCTGATAAAAGGCAGGGCGCTTTTCTGGTAGCTAAATGAAGCAAAGATGATGGGTATGGTTATTTAATTTTGAAATAGTTCAGGAACTCTAATTTGCATTAGTTTTTCTTTATTTTAGCATGCAGAAATTTGTAGAGACAGTGATTATGAAGTAAATTAAAGTTACTTTTTATATCTTATGTAGTGATAGCTTAATCTTCTTTCTTTGCATTAACATGTTCTCAAATATAAGTTATTTTTCTAATTTTTCTGACAATTATATTAAAAAAAACCCCCAAACATCACTGTCATTTCATGGTAACACCGATAATGTGCCAAACAGTTCTTTGCTGCTCATGAGAAACAAGTCATGGTCCACAAAGAGCTGACTAAAATTTAGATGAAGAGGAACAATAAATCAGGATAATTCTTGGCACAGAAGATGCAGCTCTCTCAAAATAAAATGAGCATGATCACCATTTGACTTAAAACTCCCAGAAGACTCACAGATGGGGTAACACATCCCTGTCATTCTAAGGGTGGGGTTATTTCACACAACTTTAGCTATCTAAAAAGGTAGAAGTCTCATCTACATTTGCTGTTTAAGATCTCTGTATAGGAAAGCAGGTATCTTTTGTTCTGTGGTGGCTAAGATAGAAAGGACAAATGACCATGGAGAGGTACCACTAATGGTCCTGTAATTGATCATGGAGGAAATTCAGACAATCAGCTTAGCTCACCACCCAAATTTTAAACTATTAAAATTTGCTGAGAAGAATCTCACCTTGTGTATTATGATGATGTTGAAGGTATTTTACTGTTATTTGCTTAAACACATGGTTCTGAAAAGAAGGGAGCCAATCTTCCTTTATGCCCTGTTTTCTGTACTGACAATGTCCTGAACTAGGCTGCTGTATAGAATGTACTACATACAAGCAATAGCTTTTGTAAGGGATATTTTCCACTATGAACACTAATTCAGCTATCAACAGGGACTCCTACTGACTCCTGTTATTTTGTTTTCTCCAGTTTGTGTGTGCAGACCTACATACCTCATGCCAGCAGTTGTACATTATCTGGTAGATGATGTCTGAAGCCAGTTGTGGTCTATAAAGTCTGTATCCTTGAGAAACTTTCTCAATCACCTGCATGTTATCATAAAGCTCATAGGGCTGCTTTCCCAAAGTGAACACCTCCCACATTAAAATACCTGCAGAAATATTCATGGCAGTGGAAGGCAAGAAATGAAAGTCAAGAAATGCAAGATAACTCCTTTTTCCCAGAACAAGACACACATACAACATATAACTGATCAGACTCTACAGAGAATATTGTCCAAAAAAAAAGTATGGAGATGACTGACAAGTGTGATTCTGTACCGAAATATAAAACAACTTCTACTGCAGAAGGTAAAGTTAGACCATAAAGCTAGTTATAAAATATATTTAGTGTGGACAATGATGGAGAAAATACAAAACATAGCTATCCGTGGACCAAATTTTTTACAAAATACATACAAACATCCCCTTATATGTGTATGTGTGTGTACACAAAGACAGGGAAGGAAAAACAAAATGACAGCTATAGGTACCTATGTTTTTATAGAATAATAAGAAAATTTTTACTGATTCTTTTAAGAGAGTAGGACATACACTCCTTTAGTATCAGAAAGGTTTCTGAATACTTTCTAGTGTCAGCTACACATACCTATAAAAACTGGATTATACTGAAACAATAGAAACACTGGATAATATAATCATTAATTCATAATGATAGCTTTGCAAGAAACAGTTTTTGTTGTAACTGAACATATGTGATAATTATGCCAACCATAAAGTAAAAAAAAATTGTGAAATATTTATTTCACAATGATATATAATACTGGCAGTAATGATTTTTTTTTTTTTTTTTCCCCAAAAAGAAATTTATTGGATCTTTGACTTCCCTCCAGCTTCAAAGACTGGAGCATTGTAGTGTTGCAGTGGGATCAGAATAAAATGGTACCTGAATCCCAGCTTTCCCTGATGAGAACATTAAAAAAACAAGATTATTTGTTCTCTGACATCTGCTTTTGGGATATGAATACATCAGTTCAGTTCTTTAGCCTTTTAAAGACTCATTAGTAAAAACCAACCAAACAAGAACTGACAGATCCCACTCTCCCCTTGCTTCCACTGCATCGACGGATAGTGTTAAAATGAGAAAAGACCTTCTGCGGAAAAATAATGTTTCTCATTGAAGTTAAAGCCAATATTGAAGTTAACGACAATAAAGCCTGAAGCCAGCATTTCATTGATAAAAATCAAAAAGAAAACATATCACCAGAAAATCCAACTCCTGATGTAATCGTATATATTATAAACAACTTATAAAGGGCATGAATGAGCTGTTTCTCTCCCGGAGTCATTAATATTAGTAGACTAGCTGAAGTTAAAGATAAGAAGAATCCCAGCATTTGGAAACACTTTCATCTGCTTTATTCATGATGGTTCAATGTCAAGAACAGTGGGTTGCCAATCTTTCATCAACTTGCCTACTGCCAAAACTTTCCTACTGGAGGAGCAAACCCATGTAAGTGGAATTTAAGCCCGTTCACAGGAGGTTCCCTTTCCTTTGACACCTTTTGCAGACTTTTAGAAACACTGAACAGACTCCAAGGATTTGTAAATCATAACTTGAAAACCACTGAAGTAGAAGTTCAAATGTTTGAAATTCCTGGGTAGAAAGTGACTTGCAAACCATCTTATTTTTGCTGAGATACAGTCCCAGCTCACACAGATTCTCTTCCACAGCTGGCTTATGCACAGAGTCCACTCTGACCTCTGTGACTAACAGAAGAGCTTTTTTGACTTGGGCAGCACTGATTTATGGTGTAACTACACCAACAGTTTAGTTTACCATATTAAACACATATAGAGCAAATGGGGAGCAAGCAGAGTTTCTATGTGCCTAAAAGAAAAACAGTAGGGCTAGAAAAATCCAAAGAGGATAGGGCTTGGATGCATAAAAATATTAAACAAGAACATAAGCTGTAACTGCTTTTTACATTCCTTCAGTGTTTATGCTTAGGAAGTTGAGGAAATCTAAAGGTAATGGCATATATGCATACATGTTTATATGTCAAATTCCATACATACCAAAGGCCCATACATCTGACTTGCTGCTAAATTTGGTGTAATGAAAAACTTCTGGTGCTGACCACTTCAATGGAAACTTGCTTCCTAGTGAACTTGTATAAAGGTCATCCAGAACATACCTACAAGGCAAGAACCAAACTGTGAGAGACTGAAAGAGTTAATGTCTCAAACATCGTGGCGGGGCAAGTTCTGCCGAACAACGAACGCTGCAGAGCAACAAACCGCAGGTGAGAAGCCGGCCAGCGACCGGACGCGGAGGCTGGTCCGTGCCGGAGGGTGCGCGGTTCCGTGTCCCGCTGTGCTGAGCGGGGCAGCTCACCACGTACGGCCGGAGGTCACACAGCGTTTATGTGAGGAAGGGGCTCACGGCCGCCTGAGACACCCTTCGCGACGGCCACCACCCACGTCCAGGTCCACGTCCACGTCCACGTCCACGTCCCACATCCACGTCTATATCCACGTCCCACATCCCACGTCCATGTCCACGACCACGTCCCACATCCCATGTCCACGCCCCATGCCCACGCCCACGCCCACGCCCACGCCCACGTCCGTCCCCCACCGCCCCCGCTCCCAATGGCGCCCGCACACACAGTTGAGAGTGATATACGTCCTTACGGGCGGCACGCAGAAGCCCAACAGGGGCGTGATTGACATGAGAAAAGGTGGGAACTGGGCTATGAAAGACACCGACACGAGAAGCCCTGCGTGCGTGTCCACCCGAACTGGACCCGTAGGCTGGCTGGACCAATGCTGGACGCAGGACTGGTTTTCCTCTTTCTTTCTTCTTTTTCATAATCCCCACACCTCATCCCTTTAGACATAAACCGTTGACCCAGTCTGGGACTAGGAGCGGATCCAGCCGCCCCTCAGCTTTTCTCTGAGAGGGAGCCTAGAAAGCAAGGGGGTCTGCTCTGAACCTGGGGACTCAACGGGAGGGCTCGCCTTATTCCCTGAATTGATGTATATGTGGTTAGCACGTGTTACGCAGCTTACTGACATAGTTTCATACCAATTCCTGTTGTGAGAAACCCCACCACCTACTGTTATGCCTCCCAAGTTCAGGTTCCTTCTGCTATGAATAAAAAGTTTAACTGATTTTTTTGGTGTTGCTTCACCTTAATTTAGCCTGAGGGAATTCTGAACTCACCACGTCTCCTCCCTGGACTGTCCAGCATGGGTCGTGACACAAACTCGGTTGTGACCGAGTTACAGTGAAATACTATTTACTGCTTCTTCATTGTACATCACAGGGCTCCTAAGAAAAGCCTGGGCAGAACCCCAAATTTCCAAAGGATACCTGATGGAGGCATTAGCTGTAATCTATAGAAATGCCTGTTGTAAGGCTATCTAGCCCAGCCTCCTGCTCAAATATGATTACTCCCAACATCAGATCAGGTCAGCCATGGCTCTGTGTAGCCAAGTCTTAAAAGCCTCCAAAGTCTGCAATCTCATAGTCTCCCTGACCCGCATATTTCACTGTTCCACCACCCTCCTGGGGAAACATCTTACTGTCCAGCCTGAACTTCCCAAGCTGCAGTATGTGGCCGATATCCACTGCTATATCACCTGGCACTGATAAGATTTATTTGGCTCCATCAGCTTTGTAACTGTAAGTAGCTATAGGCAGCTTTTAGATCCCCTCTTAGCCTCCTCTTCACCAGACTAAGCAGCCTGCTGCCTCAGCCTCTTCTCAGAGGATGTTTCTCTAGGCTGCTCATCCTCTCCAACTTCTCTCCATTAAGGCTGCTGATTAAGATGTTTGGCCCCCAAATTAGATTAAAATCTTGTACACAAAGTAAAAGCTGAGATTTCATGAAGAACTGCAGCCCGCGGGAGGGACCCGCGCTGGAGCAGTCGGTGGAGGACTGTCTCCCGCGGGAGACCCCCCACGGCGGAGCAGGAACGAGTG